>JAXQQM020060211.1:0-460538 GCA_034641835.2 Pinus albicaulis
ACACTCCTTATGAGGAAGGAGGATAAATAAGCAGCTGAAATAAACACCTAATGGTGTGAACATGTTGGGAAAAATATTTAGACACATGAATGCAGGTATTTCTTTGCCAATTCAAAAACTTTTACTTTTTCTTGCTTCTAAAACCCATACGCTACTTTGATGAAGCCACCTAGCATATATATGCGGAAATCCTTCATGCAACTCGCGTATACCCAGAGATCTAATTATACCATTAGTTCTTCACTTATATCATTCCATCATTCATTTATTAGATGTTCTATAAACAGTAAACATGTGCAGTAAGAACAGAATAAACCATCACACAAAGCATCACACATGAACACGAGGATTTTTAGGTGGAAACCCAAGTCGGGAGAAAACCACCGCTGCAGTTGCTCAGCCTTCAATATTTTATTATAGAGAAAACATCTTACAACATATGTGCTGGCGCAGACTCCTACCGGCACGCAGGCACCTAAACATTTGACCTCTCTGAGAAGAGAGCTACAACCCCTGGCCCCGAAGGCTACGCCCTCGGCACACTCTATGGACCCGTTTCCGCCAGTTTTCTGGATCCAACAACTTCAATAGAACACAACTTACGAGACCACATTTCATCATATTTTCAGACTGGACCCACTTTCAGGCTGGACCCTCTCCATACATTTAAGCAGATCGAACATCAACAACGAGATAGCTAAAGCCAAATGGATCAGATCGGAGATTTCATACCCCTTGTTGACAAACCCTAGTTTTCATACGCGCTTTCCTTTTACTGATGTCGTGTATATACGCGCTTTAGTCCACATCAACCTGCGTATACCTCTATACAAATTACAGAGTTAATTTCACTGCGCATACGCGCTTTCTCTTCAGCAAAGCCGCGTATATACGCGCTTCCTCTGCGGCGAACTAGCGTATGATTCTTCAGATATTTTAGGTCATTGCAATTCTTCAGAACAGATACTTCACACAGATTTTACCCTTAACTTCAGACAGATGTTCACCTCATCTATGATCTAATCATTCCATAAATAGAACTAGCAAATACAAGTACAATACATATCTAGATCCCCTTCTTCATCACTCCATCATTGGTGCATCATACTTTCAGATCTTTCTTTCAACTGTAACCCTTTCCATTCAGATATACTCCAGAGAGAAGTATTCATTCAAGCTCAGACATCTTGCACCCACATTCGTGTGTTGCACAATGAATTTCTTCTCTTTATATAGGTTTACCCTTTTTCAATACCATGAGCCAAAACCACATTACATCCGATGGTATTCCTAGACAGGGTTGTTTAGACGAATCATAACCCAATACAATGGGTCAATACCATGGTGGTTACCCCTGGTTTTGCACTTTTTAGCGCTTTTACCCATATGGAAACCAGCGCGTTGTTTCCACGCGTGCATGTCGACTTCCTAAACGGTCCACGTATGCCTTGAGACATACTCTTTTCATCATAGATTTAGCACATATTGAATTCCTTTCTTCATTACCTTCTGTACTCTCTGTAGATACATCAGATTTTCATCTTTAAACAGGTTCATCAAGACATATTCTATCAAGCACAACTTCATCAAGTAAGTTGCCATCATCTTCATCAGGTGGGTTGCCATTCAAGAACGACTCTCTTCATCATATTGTCAACAAACATCTTATCACATCAGATTTACATCATTTACCAAGTCCATCAAGTCAAGAATAACTTTATCAGGTGTATTGCCATCAAGGACAACACATGCCAACAGTCTCATGTCTTCATCTTCATTCAGTGGGTTGCCATCAAGGACAACACTCTACATCATATTGCCATCAACATGATGAGGATCACCTTGAGTTGGCCATCTTTGACCAAGTCAACAGCGCTGCCTTAGAGAGGTGGCTTGCCTTAGAAGACAATGCAGCTTTTGGAGGGAAAGCATTCAAAAGTGAATGGAAACCCTAAATGTGGGACCTATGGTGAAAGAGAGTTCATTTTCTTTATAAGAGAGAAGATAGCAGCTCATTTGGTCATGTTTTGATTCAGAAATTTCGTAGTGAAGCCAAGGACTTGCACATCCGAGTTGTTTAGCAAGATTGCAGTGCTCTTGAGCATTGGGGGTGTTCCCGGTCGAGAATCCCCCACCTCTTCCTCAAGGAAGGAGAGGATTTGAGTTGCATTTCCTCCTTCCGGCATTTGGCCATCTCACTCCTTCAGTTGCAGCATTATTTCTGTAGCAGAATAGTGTTGTGTTGTAGGGGCAACAGTAGAGGAACTCTTAGAGCCTTTCTTGGCTTGCTTTTTCAGTGGAGGACTGATATTTCCTTTGGAGGAGCAGCATAGAAGACTCTTGGGAAATATTTCATATATGTGGCATCAGGCCACTCATTCACCATCTCCCACTGCGCAGTCCCTTGGAGAAACTACGTTATTCCATGAGGGTAGTGTTGTGAGGGGTTCTTGAGCTCATCGGGTGGAGTGTTTTTGAGTAAAGGGGATCAGCCCCTTTTCCTCGAGGGCATTATCAGAGGAGGGAATCATCATTTCAGATCAGCCATAGCTCCTGGTCATTTTGTTTCAATTGCAGTGACATTTTGTTTGTCACTTTGTATTTTATCTAGCATTTCTAGCAATCTCCCTGAGATTGGCTAGAAATCCCATATTCAACCCATTTTTCCATTTGTGGGCATTTCTTTGTATTTTTTCAGCTACATTATCATTTTTTATGTATTCAGTAGCTGCATCTCTCATAGAGACTGTGCAGTCACTGCTCTCTGGAATTTTGTACAGTAGCAACATCTCATGTATTACATTGCTGATTCATTGGAGGTTGGTTCTAAAAGCTTGAGGGCCTTGTTCCTCATGATATTTTTGTATCATCTTGCTGATATATTAATATAATGATGGCTTTAGTATTTATCCTCTCATGATACATTCAGATTTGCAGAGTTTCAGATTGATGTTTTGCATATTGCTGTAGCTCACTCTTTGAGCTGACTTATGAGGTACCTAGGTTGGGAAGATCTGTTTAACCCACCTAGATTTATTTGTTTCAGCTCTCTTTCTGCATTTAGACTCCATATTATAAATATGAAGGGATCCCAGCCCTGAGCAGCGTTTTATTTGCATAGAATTCCTTATATAGCGTTCCCATGGGAGGCATTGCAGAAATTCCTTGAAGGGAAATATTAGCTTTTGACAATTTCTATTGGCAGAGTCTGGTAGTGGGCCAGGTAGCCTCTGGATCTCATCCTTCCTTGTGAAGGTGACGTATCCAGTAAATGCCCCTACAGTCAACCTCTAAAATATTTCAGTGTTGATTGTTAATACCCTTGGAGTTGGAATATTGGAATATCTTAAGATATTCCCAATAGAGCAGAAAGTTCCAGATTTGGAACATTTAAGTGGTATCAGAGCATGATCTTGGCTCAGCCTGTGTTGAAGATCTAATGCTATTAGAAAGAGGAGCTTCTCTCCAAGGAGAGGATATTTACAAAGGAGACAAGGAAAGAGGAATGATGGAAGAGGAGGTTTCCCTTCTTCTTTTCTAGACCATTGAGGACATCATTGAAAATCTTAATGAAAGGGAACAGTGGGAAGATTTTTTGAAAAGGGTTGTGAATGGATCAAACCCTAGTTTTTTCATGATGGGTGTGAGCATTCAGCCACACATGCATATCCACAGCGGAGTCCTTTATCCATTTGCAAGCGGAATAGAGGAAGGAGATGAGGTCATTGGAAGAGCAGCGCTGCAACTCAAAGGTATGGCTCATGTTTGTTGTTTTGAAATTCCCATTTTACATTGCCATGCAAATGCAAAAACACATGAAGCATTCACTAAGGGTTTGATGGAAGAACTTGGTGAAACTCATTGTGACATAAACACAAACACTTTGCACGCACTGGAAGGAACCAACAGTGCTGTCACACTGGGAGGACATCCATCACCACATGGAAGTGAAAAGGGAGCTATTGCTTCCACTAGAGGAGCCCTTCTATCTTTGCAGGGAGTTCCAAATATTTTTGCATGTGGGAACCAAGGAACAATTCCCAAGCCCTATGTAGCATTTGCTGGGGATTGTGAGATGGAGGGGGAAGAGAAGGATCAACATGGAGGGATGATGGGAATTCACCCATATCCATTTCAGAAACATTCTACACAATGGAAAGAGACTGCACTACGTAGAGGAGAGAGGGACAAATCAGTCCACTCATACACGCAGTCTATTTCAAAGCATGATGTCTCACTTTATGGGGGCATTCCACCTAGGAGGCCACTTGATTTAGAGTTGATGAGAGGCAACATGCCATTTGATTCACCACTCATGGATTCCGGAGGGGTGGAGACACTAGAGGGATCCAACACAACACAGAGGGTTTGGGGTAAACTCAAGGAGGAGAGATATACTCTCTCATTTTCAGTATCACCCATCTTCATCAGTCTTATTGCACTGATAGAGTTTGCTGCATGGTTGGAGGATAGCATCTTCATGATGGAGGATGGCTACTCCAAGGATTTGGATGAATGAAGGTTCTTCCTTTGAGGAAGGACCCTTTCATGCATTGGAGTAGATGGAGGCCACTACAGCTTACATGGCCCAGGATCGGGAGATTCTTTGGAGGTGATAGTCTCTCATGGGAGGCTCATTTTCAGAGGTCCTTGTTTCTATTTGAGCATGAGTAGCTGCATGATGGGCATGGCAGCAACTTGGAGGATGACTTTGGCATGGGGGATGTCAAAGTAGAAGACAACAGCGTGAGGGGAGCACCATATTGCAGAACAACAACGCTGTCTATAAGGAGGATAGATCAGGGCTTCCTAGCTATGCACTTGGATGCATACTTTGATTGGCTAGAGGAGTTCACTTGGGAGGGAATTCATCATGACATCTATCAACATAGGGAGAGATGCATAGCTCGCTTGATTATGGTGGAAATAACCTCACAGCCACTTCCCTACTCATTAGAGGTAGAGGGAAATTCTCAGTTGGGCCATTTCAGCTCAAGAGCTCAAGTACAAATTGGAGAAGGTATAATCTCACATTTTGTATTGTACTTTCCTTCCTTGTTTGAGCAGCATGGTGATTCAAGAAGATTTGTTCCTTCTTGCATAATGTACAAGGATGTATTTGTAAACTTTTGTAGCAGAAGAATGGACCATTCTTATGGTGGTTGGTGGAGGGAGCCACATGCTCCTTGGTGTGCACCGTTGACACCAATTTATATTTTCATGTTCCTATCTTTTGAGATGTGTGTGGCAGCAAACACTTGTTATGTATATTTTTGATGCAGGCAAGAGGCTCACTGCGTTGGTCCCATGAGAGGAGCAGTGACCCACTCTCTAGTTGTCTTGTGACAACATGTTCTCATTGTATTATGCCACCTTGTATTGCTGATGCTTATTTATTCATAGGGAGAACTATTTGGAGAGTGACTTATATGTTGGGACAGCCCATTGGGAGCACTATTCTCCCCATTACACATGTTCTATATTGCAGGAGATACCCTGGGAAAACCATGATTGCCATACTATTACTTTTCTCTTCTTGTGGGGCAAACCACTTGGAGAATTTGGAGAGGCATTTAATGGCTGAATATTTTGATGGGGTAGCTTGTATTGCTGATGCTTATTTATTCATAGGGAGCACTATTTGGAGAGTGAATTATATTTTGGGACAGCCCATTGGGAGCACTATTCTCCCCATTACACATGTTCTATATTGCAGGAGATACCATGGGCAAACCATGACTACCATATTATTAGTTTTCTCTTCTTGTGGGGCAAACCACTTGGAAAATTTGAAGAGGCATTTCATGGTTGAATATTTTGATGGGGTACCTTGGGCCACTCTTGGAGGCCATACCATTTCAGCCCAAGGACAAAGGCAGACCCATATGTACTACAGAAGGAGAGAAGAGCTTATTGGGATGAAGCAGCAAAACTCTCCATTCAGCCCCATTACATTGCATAAAACCGGGGGCAAGATTTCCATTCGGATGATAGCATGGATGAGGGGATCATCAGTAGGATTGTATTTTCCCATGCATGTCATCACTCACACCTTGAGAAGGCCATGACACAGCAAGGAGATTTCCACCTACACCTTCTATATTTCCGTAAGGTGCACCATTCCGGTTTGCATACTTGGGAGGAGGCATTGGAGGATAGTTTTATTGCAGCACATCTTGAGCAGCAGTGGAGATTGTTGATGAGGAGGCCACAAGAGAAGAAGGGGGAGAAAATTTTGTTCTCTCTATGCAGTTGCTTGAGGGCAAGCAACATGTGGGAGGGGAGGACTATAATGTTCGCAATTTTAGCCTCAAGCTAAAATGGAACATTATAGTGGCATATTTTATTTTGTTTAATAAAATGGGTAAGGAGACCCCTTAACCCCTTGGTGATAGAGAAATAGCACTCCTTATGAGGAAGGAGGATAAATAAGTAGCTGAAATAAACACCTAATGGTGTGAACATGATGAGGATCACCTTGAGTTGGCCATCTTTGACCAAGTCAACAGCGCTGCCTTAGAGGGGTGGCTTGCCTTAGATGACAACACAGTTTTTGGAGGGAAAGCATTCAAAAGTGAATGGAAACTCTAATTGTGGGACCTATGGTGAGAGAGAGTTCATTTGCTTTATAAGAGAGAAGATAGCAGCTCATATGTTCATGTTTTGATTTAGAAATTGCATAGTGAAGCCAAGGACTTGCACATCCAGGTTGTTTAGCAAGATTGCAGTGCTCTTGAGCACTGGGGGTGTTCCCAGTCAGGAATCCCCCACCTCTTCCTCAGGGGAGGAGAGGATTTGAGCTATACTTCCTCATTCCAGCATTTTTCCAAGCTCACTCCTTCAGTTGCAACATTATTTCTGTAGCAGAATAGTGCTGGGTTGCAGGGGCAGCAATAGAGGAACTCTTAGAGTCTTTCTTGGCTTGCTTTTTCAGTGTAGGATGATATTTCCTTTGGAGGTGCAACAGAGAAGACTCTTGGGCTGCATTTCAGATCAGTTTCATCAAGCCACACTTTCACCATCTCTCACAGCGCAGTCCATGAGAGAAACTGCGTTATTTCATGGGGGTAGTGTTGAGGGAGATTCTTGTGCTCATCAGGAGGAGTGTTTTTGAGTAAAGGGGATCAGCCCCTTTTCCCTTGAGGGAATTATCAGAGGAGGGAATCATCATTTCAGATCAGCCATAGCCTCATATTCATTTGGTTTCAGTTGCAGTGACAATTTTTTTGTCACTATTGTATTTTATCCGGCATTTCTAGCAATCTCCCTGAGATTGGCTAGAAATCCCATGTTGAGCCCATTTTCCTCCCTTGGGCCATTTTCTTGTATCTTTTACACACATTTCCATTCTATACATGTTCATCAGCTGCTTCACTCTTAGATACTGCGCAGTTATGGTCTCCTGGCATTCTGTGTAGTTGCAGCAACTCCGGTATTACATTGTATATTCATTGGAGTATGGTTCTAGAGGTTTGAGAGGCTTGTCCCCTCAATTATTTCTTGTATATTAATGCTGAAATCATAATATAATGTTGTCTGTAGCATTTCCCTCTTTTGATATATTCATAATTGCAGAGTTTCGTATTCATGTTTACATATTGTTGTAGCTCTCTCTTTGAGTTGTTTTATGATGTACCTAGGTTGGGAAGATCTGCTTAACCCACCTAGATCTATTTTTTTCAGCTTTATTTATGCATTTAGACTCCATATTATATGTATAAGAGGATACCAGCACTACACAACATTTTATTTGCAAGTATTTCCTTATACATCTTTCCCATGGGAGGCATTGCAGAAATTCCTTGAAGGGAAATATTAGCTTTTGATATTAGCTTTGACAAGTTCTATTCAGAACTGCTAGTAGGCCGTAGCCTCTAGATCTCATCATTCCTTGTGAAGGTGACATATCTAGTAAATTCCCTATAAAATGGACCGAAATAGTTCAAGAGTTGATTGTTAATACCCGGAGTTGGAATATTGGAATATCCTAAGATAATCCGATAAATATGCCCAGATGAACATTACAAAGGCGCATCGGGCAGATCAAACGTTAAGGTGATATTTGAAGGATATGCATTTTAGCATTTAAGACTAGTTCAAATCTGATTTTCAAAACCTAGAGATTTTAAATACTTTTCGATTCCATAATGCAATCGCCCAACCTTGTTTGACATTAATTAATGTCATATTTTATTTGTGATTTATTTTCCGTTGTTATCAGCTATTTCAATGTGAGGTCTAGGAAGAACCGTATAGCCAAAATACACATAGTTTTTGTATTGTGCATAGAGAGAGAGAGGCTTATGAATCTTGGAATTCGGTGGATAATGCACCGTTTTCGCAGATGGTGTGGGTCTCGTAACTTCGCAAGAAAAAAAAAATATACAACATATATACAAAATTTCAACAAGGTGGGCATGTTCGATGCTCGTGGTTTGAGTTGTGGTAAACAAAATTGACAGATTGCCATTTAGCCGTTCCGCATCACCATCAGCAGGTGATGCTTGACGGTTAAGACGACGATCGCCGACGCCTTGTGGGAATTTTATTTGACAATAGGTGGAATGTGGTACCCATATGCGTAATCTTGGTGTGGAATATAACTGCACAATGTACATATATGTACTGGTTGGGACCTTCCCATGTAAGCATTGTTGACAGAGATGCTTATGGAGGCACGGGTCTTCTATGGATCTGATCAAAGTGAAATGGTTGTAAGGTACGATACCATCGTGACATGAACGATTTTGCTGTAGTCGAATGTCAGGAGTATCAATGATATCTGTGGACAATGATGTCTCCCATAGTTCCACCTGAGGATACCCCTTTGCACGGGGAGGGGTGATCTAAGGTACCACTTCCTTTTTGGAAAAGAGGTGTCGAGGTCAACAAAAAGGAAGCCTTAAATGAACCATGGGTCGCCGACCTAAGGGTTCGGGGACCCAGATGTGATGGGTTTAACATAGGCATTTTGGTGAGGGGTGATTGAAAACGGATGATGGGGATTCAGTGGCTCGAGGTCGGAGTATAATTTAGTAGCTTGGAAGCAGTCATAGTTATTTCTGAAGGGAAAATCCCTGGAGTTGGTAGGACTTCCAGGGCGGGTGTGAACCGGCTATGAATGTCGTGATGGTGCATGTGTGGGGGTGAAATAATCTGACCAACGGGAATGAGGGACTGCTGCCATGGGGGAAAAGATGAAATATGAGGGCGAAGGGTATCATTTGCGGTATTTGTACACTTACAAAAAGAATAAAATAATGAGGTTTGGTTTGTACAAAAAATAGAGACGGGTACCCCAAAACATGAAAGGGGTCGCTCACTGAAGGTGTGAGGACGGTGTTTTTCTAGGGGTGGGGGTCCCATTGGTTGGTCTCATGTGTGGGGTTGATGAAGCGGATGAAGAAATTTCATAGATGGGATTATGTTGATGGAGGTATGGTGTGCCAAATGTGATGCACGAAGGTGCGCTTTCAATCTGTTTGTACAACCTGGTCATCCAGTAAGGGGTTTTTTAGTTTGAATGGTGAACTTGACCTTATGCATGATGAATGGATGGGCACGAGGTGCTTCTCAGACTTAAATGGTATGGCCATGGCGTCACTTGTGCTGTGATATATGGTCTACTTTAGGTGACGAGCGCCATGGAGGGGAGGCTCTACCAACCAACGCGGATGTTTATCATATGCAGGGTGAGGTGATGATAAATGTGGTCGAGTATGAGGACCCTATGGTTTATTTCTGATGGAGAAATGATGTCAGGATATGCAAAGTTTTCTGGGACTCTATCATGCTGGGGGTAGGATGATACCTGCTCCGAAACCTTCAGTGGATGGTGTTGTAAGTAGTTTGTGGGTTCTTCCAGCAAAAAAAACTACCTCAAGTGAAATCATCTTCTTTTCATCAAATCTTATTGAAATACATAAGCTTGAAAAAGGAATATGGGAGGGTGCATGCTTGTCGGCACTGAAAATTTATTTTTCCTCGAATGTGTGGCATTGCTTTCGTTCATCATGGTATACTAATGATGGTGCTACTTACGGTTTGCAGAATGGACCTTTTGATCTCCTGTTATGGACCTCCGAAGTTCTGGAAAAGGGCGATAAGTATGGGATTATGGCCCTAATCCTATTCATTTGTACTTGCTGAGTTTTGGGAGATCAGAGGTGCTTGTAGAGCCTTTCTTGCCATTGCGGTCAACCCGTGTACCAGGGACTAGCGATATTATGCTGAGGTAACTTTCATGACGTCCTACATTTTAATTTTTTCAGTTTGATGGTGTTGGGGGCCGTAAAAATTGGGTTTGTATGGCCTCAAAGAGTCTTTTGACCTAGATTTCGCGGGCGATCTAGGCAAAAGAGCGCCTTCCCTGCACACAGTTCTGAGGGACAGGCGTGCGAGGGTGCATTGTTCCCTTATTTTTGCATGCAAGGGCGTGTTTGTGAATAAAATAGGCGTGCAGGGGCACACCTGTCTCAGAGATAGGCGCAAAAAGGCCAGGGTGACAGAAAAATTTAATTTTTTGTCTGTTTTGAGGTTTTTTCTCTATACTGATGGGTACCTGTGTGATGACAGTTTACCATGGAGGGAGCGGGACTGGCCCGAGATCTGGGCCACTCTAGCTGTTGATGCTGGGGCACGACGTTAGTTGGCCCCATGGGGCCTTCTGAAATTTGTTGAGAATGAGTTTCTGCTGTCACAGGACTGTTTATTACGTTACATTACACAACATTAGTGTAGGAGGTGCAACATGTTCGTGTTGCGAGGGACGAACCTGATCATCCGTCCGGAGACAGATATATACTTTGTGACTGGGTTACTGCCTCAGGGTGAGGCTCTAAGGTACCCACTCCCTGCTGGGAGGGTGAACCTAGACAGATTCCGGAGGAGGCATTATGATGGTGCGCCTCTTACTGAGGGGTGCAGCAATATTACATTAGTGACAGATGTGGCCGAGCGGTGTGCTCTGGTGATTATTGTGTGGTTGGCGGGGTTGGTTGCTCCACATCAAGCATCTGGCCCGCAGGTTGGAGTTTTGCGTCGCTTGAGGGGCGGACACTTTTTCGATTTTGCCCGCTTTTTTTTTGATGGGATGGTGTCGCAATTGAACAAGGTCCAACGTGGATCTAAGTCATTTGCATATGCTAGCATCCTATGCAGCATTATGTACGAGAGGGTGGTGTTATTGAGGTCGGTGGTGGCGATGCCTATTGGGGGGCCACGAGAGCCATGCATGAGGAGGTGGGCTCTGGTGATGCCGCGAGGTGGTGGTGGCATGGTGGGTCGTTACTAGAACGACATGATAGAGGCATGGTTTGAGGCCAATCCACATATGTTCTTGCCATACCCATATGCGGGGATGGACTTTCGAGGTGACCCAAACATGGGTCTCCCTTTCGGTTATGTTTGGGGACCTGCAGGTATATGTTATATTTTTCTACATTTGTTCGAGTATTTTTGTACTTATGCATTTTTTTATTGACACTAACATTGTTTTGGTTACTTGTGCATATGTTGGCGAGGTCGGTCGCCCAGTGCCCGATTGGTGGGTCATGAGCCTTTGCTATGACCTCGTGGTGGTCAGGGGGGAGGCAGTGCAGGTGGATTGGGTGGTGGTGTTGGTGGACCTGGCGGGGATTGTGCTGGCCCTTCTGGTGAGGGCAGTAGCTCGGCTACAGTAGAGGTTGTGGCCAAGCGAGCTCATGCAGATGCGGCTGAGGCGTGCAACACAGTATTGGAGGCTCAGGTGGCCACTCTAGAGGACTTCTATGGTCGAGTGGACTGCTTGACCCAGGGTATGCCTGCCCAAGGTTTCATGGACGACTTCGAGGAGGTTTGGTTAGAAATGGTGATGGCTTGTGAGAGGGATTATCGGCCCACTCTCATTGGGTAGCGATCGCAGCGGCGACAACAGCTCTAGTGGTGGCACCAGGAGCATGGGTGGGTCCAGGTGCTCCTCTCTAGGGGGAACCCCCCTAGAGTAGTTTTGTACACAGGGAAGGCACCCGTTATGAAGATGCTTCCCTTATTTTTGATGACTTGTGTATCTTTGGGCTGGCCAGTGGGCCAGAGACACTATTTTTGAACTCAGATACACATATTTTTTGATATATATATGAGAGATATTTTTGTAGATCTACATGGTGTGCTATTTATTTCGGTTTATATATTTTGTGTTGTGCTGATGGATATCTATGTTTTTGGTTTTTATGGATGATCGCTTATTTGAGATGCATTCTAGTCTAGGATATTGTTGGCTATGCGATCAGTTGTTTGGTTTTGACTCCTTGGGACATGTGTAAATGTGATATAGTCAAATTGTCTGCTTAATCTTTTTGCACACAAATATCTTCTAAATAGGTGTGTGTCTCTTGTCTCAAATGTTTGGTTCAACTGCGATACTAATAACTGGGAATCGAGGTAGACATGCATATGGCGGATGCCCTGATGGAGGGCGTCACACATAAGTCCCATGACGGTGTCATATTTTGCCTAATTTTTTTGTTGTTGATCTGATGCACACGTCATTTGAACACAGTGGTGACCGATTGAGGTGGTAGATGACCCAGGCGGCTGCAGCTAAGTTTTGAGACCATCGCGATGCTCCATCAACAAATCCGAAATAAGGTTCAAGTTGGTGATCCATGGTGGCACATTGAGCATGTTTTGTACATAAGTCTTAATGTCAAAAATATTTTGGTGATTGGGTTTTGTGTACTTTCACTCTAGAGAAGGGTCGTTGCGGCCCTTATGGGTGAAAATTCTTGAGGTAAAGGCTGTTGACGGGGTTGTTGAGACATGTCCTGTCAGGTTCTGTCAAGATGTATGCCCCCTATCGGAGGCAATGTTTGATGATGTAGGGTCCTTTCCACAAGGTTTTGAAATTTCCTGGCCCTAAGGCCTCTTTTGCGACATCGTAGCAAAGGAATAACTCTCCCTCGGTAAATGCGTTGTAACATAGTTTTGAGTACCTTGTTAATGGCTTCTACTTGTCTGTTGGACTGGGGGTACTATGGTGAAGCGAATTCGTGGGTGAATCTGAGATGATGAGATAGCTCCTCGAAGAATTCATTTTCAAAGTGTTTCTCGTGGTTGGAGACTAACTCTTTGGGGATTCCAAATCAGGCGATCACGTGGTTGAACAAAAATCAAGCGGCGGTTTATGCTGTGTTATCGTATGTGGGCATGGCCTCGGCCCACTTGGTGAAATAATCGACAACCACGATGATGTATTTATAGTTTCCTGACGAGGCCGGGTTACAAGTGATGAAGTCGATTCCCCATTTATAGAAGGGGCCGACTACAATGACAGGGTGCAGAGGAGTGGGGGGTGCTCTTGTTTTGTGGGCGAAGCGCTGGAACCACTCACATCTTTTGACTATCGTGATGCAGTCGCAAAATAGGGAAGGCCAAAAATACCCTGCCCGTAGGACTTTTTGGGTGGTAGGAATTCTGGATAGGTGGCCGCTACAAGCACCTACATGGCAGTCATTCCAGGCTTGCTCTGCTTTCTTGTGAGTGAGACATTGACACAATATTGTATCAATGACTCATCTATATAAGACATCTCCGATGAGGAGGTATCGAGGGGATTGTTGGCATATGCCTCGAAGGTCGTCTCGCGTGAGGTGAGGTCTGAAATTTTGGGTTCACAGGAATAGGAGAATATCCCCATACTAAGGGTCGTCGGTTGCTACAAAGAAAAGATGTTCATTTGGTAGCGAATCGTTTACTGGTGATCCTTTGGAATCTCCTTGGAGGTCGGTAATGAACTCTGCTAGTGCAAGCGCCTTTTTTCTTTTGGGAGAGCGAAACTGTAAGTCGTGTTCTTGGAGAATGACTATCCAGTGAGCATACTTGTGGTTAATTAGTTGGCGCGTGAGCAGGTACTTGATGGGATTAGTATTTGCTATGACCATGGTGGTTTTCAAGATGATGTAGTGGCGGAGTTTCTGGATTGCGTGGATTAATGCTAGGGAATTTCTTTCTTTGGGCTCATATCTCAATGATGGGCCTGATAAGGTTTTGTTGACGTAATAAATTACGTGCTCCCTCCCATCTGGGCCCTCCTGAACCAACACTCCGGCCAACGTGGAGTCAGAGGCTGATAGGTACAGGATATAATCTGTGTTATAGTCTGGGGGAATGATGAGTGGTGCTAAAGATAATGTTTCTTTTAGTGCATCGAATGCTTGTTGGGCGTGATCATCCCATTTAAACGGGATGTCTTGGCGGAGGAGGCGCAAGAACCTTTGAGCACAAGTGGCATAATCTGGGACAAAGTGTCTCAGAAAATTGGCCTTCCCTTGCAGGCTTTGGAGTTTCCTGAGGGTTCGAGGTGGGGGGACTTCTTTAATGGCTTGGACCTTTAGGGGGTCCACTCGAATCCCTTGTTGGGACACAATAAAACATAATAGTCTTATTGCGTTGACGTAGAAGACACACTTGAGGGGGTTTAAGCGCAGGTTGTATTGACGACATCGTTGAAATACCAATTGCAGATCCTCAAGATGGTTTGAGTGCTTCTTGGAGCATACCGTAAGGTCGTCCAAGTAGGCAAGGAGAAGGTGTGCCAAGTCATGAAATATGTAATTCATGGGCCTATGGAAGGTGGCTCCAGCATTTTTTAGGCCAAATGGCATTACCTTGTATGAGAATGTGCCCTAGGGAGTGGTGAATGCAGTTTTGTATCAACATGTATGGCAGATTTGGATTTGATTATAGCTGGAGAACCCATCCATAAAGGATAGAGCCTCATGGCCAGCACAAGCATCGATAACTTGGTCGATGAATGGGGTGGGATAATTGTCTTTAGGAAAAGCTTTTTTCAAATCCCAAAAATCAGTGCAAACGCGTATTGTGCCTTGTTTTTTCATGACGGAAACAGGGTTGGAAACCTAAGATGTATAGGTGATGGGGTAGATAAATTCGGCTTTGTGAAGCTTGTCAATTTCTTGTTTTATTTCTTCTGCCTTGGATGGGTGTAGTTGACGTTGTTTTTGGTGGACTGGGGTTATGTCTCACCAAGTGTCAATATGGTGCTCTACGATCGTAGGACTAAGCCCAGGCATTTCTGATTAGTCCGATGTGAATATATCTCTATACTCTTGTAATAGTTTGGTGTAAGAGGTTACCTCTTCTGGAGAACATGCTGCCCCCAGCGAGATTTCTTCGAATTTTGTTAGATTTTGAGATGTTTTTACCTTGATGGTAGGCGAAATATTCGACATATTGCCCTCCTCAAACACATCTGGTGTTGGGATGGGGTTTTTGAACCAATCGACCTTTCCTGATGGCAGGAAGTCTTTTGGCTCGATCACACAAATCTCTTGTTCAATTGTTTTGTTAGAACTGTATGCTTTCTTGGGGAGAAAAAGCGAATGGTGATGCATTGCATCCCATGGGTAATCTGGCTCTGTCATGGCTTCTAAGATATCTTCATCCAAATGAAACAAGGACTTGAAGGGGGACTGTTCCTGTGTAGGTTTATATTGAATGGGGGTAATCTGGGTGGAGCTAGTTGAGAGACACGAAAAATATTTCATTGTGGATGTGGTGGAACCCGACATGGTCGATAGAGTGTAGACAGATTGGGTCTGTACTGTCATAGGGACAACTACTCTTGTAGCTGTAGTTGACTCGACACCTATGGTAGATGAGCAGGCAACTCGAGTCATGGTTCCAATACATGATGACATGAATCGTATGTGGTGTGTCGTGTCATTGGCATTTGGCAGGGGACGAATTTCCATAATCGGTCATCTTCCAAAGGGCCACGACGGGGTGGATGTATCTATCACATCCTCTTCGGTTGTCGAACTGTTCATGGATTCCGAGTCCATACCATCTTCTTGGGATAGGCGGACTATGGTCGATTGCATACAGAATAAAGCTATGCGAAATCTTGGTATGTAGTGACAATGACGTACAGGGTGGTTGTCGCCGCATATCTGACATGAATATGGGATGTCCATGTTGGCGCAGTATACTATGTGGACTGGGTACCATCATTGGAACATTTCCAATGTTGGGTAATCAATGATGAAGTGATCAAGTTCATCACAAAGTACACATCTTTTGACCGGGGGGGGGGGGGGGTGTGTGTTCTGGTGGGGAACCTTTCAGGTCATTATCGCTCTTCCTGTAGGTATAGGATGATACCAGGCTTGTCTTTGATGGACTGGATGGAGGGAGATTCTTGATAGGATCGCTCGATTGCATGTAAGGCGTCCCTATATCGTGGTATTTCTGGACAATGGTGGGTATAGTGCCCATAGGTGCCATAGAGAGCGCATGCATGATTGGTACGCAGTGGTTTTCCTTTACCTTTAGGGGTAGGTTCCTTTTTATGGGAACGCGGAGTCGAGATTTCTGTCTCAAATTTGAGGAGTGGTTTTAACTCGTCCAACTCCGGATAGATATGGGTAGGGTGACCTATGATGTCACATATAACGCAGACTGGTGAATCCCTTTGCATGGTGGGGGTCACCATTTTCTTTCCTCTCTTTTCGATTTTCTTGGTCGTGATAACTGGTTTCGCAATGGGAGCTTCCTTTGTGGGGGCAGTCTCGACCGTTTCTTGGGTTGGTTGGGGCTCCTCGGGGCTGAGCGGCTTTAACCCTATGGCAGTAATGTTGGTGGCTCCTGTTCCAGAAGGGGGAACGAGGTACCAAACTGGGAACGCCAATGATATGTTGGGTAACACCAATGTTGCCAAAACCTGCTGGGAGACGAAGCCAGCTGAGGGGTAGAGGAAAGGGGTTTGGGAGGTGGCATAGGCTAGAGAGGTTGCTGTGGCTGATGCCTCGGTGTCATTACTGCTTGAGTTCGTGTCCTAATTAGCCTCGGTGCTTGATGTGGACATCATGCACACCGGGGCCCCTGTGGCATCGGGTGATACCTCAGGGATAATGGGAGGATCTCCTAGGAATGACCCTAGGACAGACGACGGTTTGAATTGGCCGGGGCCATACGCTTGGTACCATGAAAGACCATTCGAGACTGTATCTACATAGGGTAGAATTACATCGATGTTTTTTAGGGGACGCTTTTCACTGTGCGTCAGTTGGTCTACTGTAATGATTCGATCCTCATGGGGGAACATCATGATGCGGAAGATGGAGGATGCTATGGTAGACATGGCGTACATGTAACTCCGCCCAAGGAGTATAATGTAATCCAAGTGAGCGTCCAAGACTTCGATGTATATGTGGACCGTCTTGCCAGCTAAGAAGACCGATACATTTTGATAGAGGCCGACGGGAGTCAAAGGACGACTGTCGTATGCTCTGAGCATGATGATAGAAGGTTTGAGTTTGGGGGACCCTAACTTCTGCAACACATTTTTTGACATGATGCATGTGGATGCACCCTCATCAATGACACATCCGTGAATAGTGATATTCTGTACCGATACTGGTATCTGGAATGTGACCATGGAAGGAAGCCTAGGGGTGTCTTTGTCTAAGTCAAAAGCCATCATGCGTGTATCGACAGGGTCGATAGCACCTAACGCAGAAAGTAGGGCTTTCCGTTGCTTTGGGCATGACTGCAGTACTTCCAACGCGGACATAGCATCGGGTGATTGAGCTAAATCTTCCACGATGCTATAATTATCGGTTGTTTTGGAGTAGTTACCTGCTCGCCTATTAGGTCCTTTTGTCATCTTTGGCAATAGTTCTGTAAGGATATTTGGAATGGTCAAAGGTGGAGTCGGCGCACTAGTACTAGCCCCTAGTGCATTGGTGTCTGGTGGGGTGTTGTAGCTGCTATTTCGGGTCTGGAAAAACATCTCTTCTCCCGTCATGTAGATCTCATGGTTGTTTTTGTCGGAATCATCTGGGTTTTTCTGCTGAGTGCCGACTGTCCCTTGATGGGGGAAAGGTTCTTGCATCACCACAGTTTTATGGGAATATCCTCCTTGTCCTCAGTTACTCTGCAACTTTTTTAGCTCAGGGAGTTTGGGACAATGGTGAGTATAGTGTCCGTATTCACCACATATTGAACAAGCATGGTTTGTTCGTAGAGGTGGCCTTTTGCCTTGCCATTGGGAATTAATTGGCTCCTGGTTCTGATTCCAGTTGGAGTTACCTCTAGCCTGGGATTGCAGTGGGTGTTGTTGGTTGCTGCCCCCTATCCAGGGTTCCCTTTTAGCTTGTTTTTTGATTTTCTCTTAACCATGTTAGGAGGGTATTTCTCTTGGTTATACTGATGTGGTTGATTTTGGGACAGCTGCACAAAGTTCACCTGTGCATTAGTTTGGATAGGTGGGTTGTGTGCTTGGGACTGAGCATAACGATGTCCCTTGTTTGCACCTGGCCGTTGGGGGGAGCTCTTCCATCAGTTTTTCTTCCTGCGTACTAGGTCCCCTCAGCTAGAGGATAAGGTCCTCCTTGGTGATACGTTTGTGCCCTATTAGTCAAATTTTGCTGTGGCATATGATGACTTTGAAATCTGGGTTAAGACATGTTCTGGGTAGAACTATGTGTGTAACTAGGATTTTGACTGCTACTGCCTAGGTACCCTTGGGTCATTGACCCAATTAGTCTATCTGTAGAGTTGGATGCGCCTAGAAATTCTTGATAAGTTTGCAGGCGCGAGGCATTAGGCAGGATATTGTAGATGTATCCTAACTGCGTATAGATCAGTTCAAGCTACTGAGATTTACTGATTGCGTCCTCTTTGAATGTGGGGTTGCATTGCGCCACATCCTTTGAAATCTTCGCCGTCAGAGTTTTCAAGAATAAATCTAGGAGGACCCAATCGTTGAGTTTAGCTTTACATAAACTGCGACGCCGCCTCCATTCATGGAGATGGTCTAAGATATGGATGGAGGGGGATTTTCTGAAATGAGTCAGTAACTCCATTCTAGAATCGTGGTGAATGAGAAACTGAGATTATGTGAGGAACGTGGTAGCGAGGGCACTAAAGTTTCCATGTGAAGCAGGAGGTTTCTCCACGTACCATTTCACGACTACTCCTGTAAGAGTGCACTGAAATAGCCTCAATCGAATAGTATCGTCGATGATACTATTCGATGAGCACCACAGGTGAAAGGTCATTACATGATTACCTAGGTCTTCCACTTGCTTGCCTTCGAAATTTGGTATATCCAAAGGGAGCTTCATGGGCATGGGAGGCCATGAAGGATTGTGTGCGATGGGGTCATTTGTGAGCTTGGTTAAATCGATTAGCTTTAATGCAACTAAGAAGGGTGACTGGGAGGTTGACGCCATGGCAATGTGTGAAGACAAGAATTTCTGGTTAGAACAAGGGTTAGTCTGTGACGTACCTTGATGTGTGTTTAGCTGGCTTCCCAAATGGGACATGCTCCTCTACCCCCTAGGGGTCGAGGGGGGAGTGGTGTGCGGTGTGATGTTGGGAGACCAACTAGGGTTCCCAACTATGGTTGCTCCAATGAAGGATGAACCAATGACGGTGGCAGTGTTCCGTCTTTGACGCCTAAATTGCGAAAGACCTGGAACCCCTCCTTGTAATGGGGGGAGGTCCAAAAGATTCTTGGATCGACAAGGTTCCATTGAGACCATTTGGGTGTCGAGCAGGTTAGGTTTTGGAAAAATTTGAGGGGATAGAGTCTAGGTAAAAGATAAATTATGGCCACATACATAAAACAAAGAAAAAATAAAATGATTTTCCCTTTAACTTAATCTATGTGAACCACTCGAAAAAAAATGGTTTTTGTGTGTTTTGTGCATATTCTCCAAAATCTCTAAAATACCTATTAAGTATCACACACTCAAAAGTAACGGGGCCTTGAGAATATTTGTTGTGAGTTACGGCACAATCTCCCATAATAGCTAGCGACACCCCTGTCATCAAGAGAATCCACCAAGGTAAGGGTAGAGGGTCTGGCGCTTGCCTGCACCGTCACCTATAAGGTAAAGGATGTTCTAGTTTTGGCCACTAAGAACCATCGTCCCATGTGAACATTCGAGTCTTGGGCTTCTTGGTAGTCAGCTAACAATACTGAGTATCAGCTGGGTCAGGTAGCCCCAACTGATACCGTACGTACTGCACCTAAACCTAACCCCCTTTGAATCGGGTCTCTGCTACGCTCGGGTTTTATTTTCAGTGGGATGATAGGTAGATTTTGAAGCTCCCTAAATACACAACTTCTATGTTTCAGTATGAAGTGTGATCAAGGCGACTTATTAGATTCCTACCCCCTTGATCCTAACTTAATCTATAAATTCTCTTGTGGCCCTTGTGGGGATAATTTAGTGAGTTGTTTTAAGTTAGTTTTAGGTGGCTTTCTTTGCTTAGTGGGTGAGTGTGTGTGAGCATAAGATGAATGAGCTGATAGTTTGAACATTTGGATATCAGTGATCCTTTAAAAAAAAACTCCAGTTAAACTATGTTATCTTGTTCCTGGCTCAAAATGGAAAACATGTGCGGATAATGGGCCGCTTTCAAATATTACTAGTTAATCTATGTGACTAACTAAAGGGAGATGTCGAATCGCAAAAATAGAGCGTTCATATGCTTGCCTAGGATCACCGAAGGGTGCAAAGGCGACAAATATTACTTGATCTAATCGGCAATTGAAACCTAGTCCTGCAATTTCCTAAATGCAAAAATTGAATTAAGCTAAACAATTTCTACACTAGAAAATAAAACTAGCTTACTTGGACTGGTTAATCTAAGTGTGCATACCAGAATTTGCAAAACATAAATTGTTCGAAAAGCAATGGTTAATTCGCCCCCTACTTAAACTATGTGGATATTTTTTGCAAAAAACCAACTTAAATGAAAACTAACTCTATGCCTACAGAAAGCAGCAAAAAGTGAGTTCTCAGGAGCTGTGGGGTATCAACACAAGTGCTGGCAGATGCATTAGGGGCTTCCCAACACACTTACAAGCAGAAAAATGCAGAATATAGAGGAAAAAAAATCTCATTCTATAATTTGCGCGGAAAAGGCTCTCATAGGTGCACTTTCCTGCGCACGGGTCAGTCCTGAACGCACGTACTACGCGTCTGTGAGAAGAAACAATACGCAAAAATCCTGCAAGTAAAAAATTAGGAGCTGCCTTCTTCAGTTTGTCACTATAGTGAATCTAGGGAATGTAAGATGGGTTAGAGGACTGTCAGCTCCACTCTAGCATAGACAAAGGGTCTCCTTCAAAAGATGGCACAACCACATAAACTTGGAACACGTCAGTGGAGTCGCCAATCCTGTAGTGGTGGATTTGTCGCACGAGTGTACAAAATCACACCAGTTTATAGAGTTTGGTCTACTCTTTAAACTATTGGTAACAACCAGAAAGTAGTGGAGATCAAAAGCATAAAATTTAGTGGAAAAAGTATGCTAAAGTATGTTATGGTTAAACTAAAACTAAAACACAAATATAATGAAACTATAAAGAGAGTCAAACGATAATAATGAAAACTATGGCTCAAAGGCCTCTTCTTATTAAATGTTTGATATGGAGAAGAAATTTTACCCACTTGAAAAAGGGCCCCTAGGCAATGGTTCTAGGTCCCGATGCAAGGATTTTGCATTCCAAGCTCTACCTCTGATGTAGTCTCCCTCTCTCTCTCTCTCTGCTATGGTGGACTAGGATGTTGGGTAGCGATTGTGATAACTTCAGCCTCGACTCTGGGTGACAGAAAATGGCAGTGTTGCTTGAGCAACTTTTGCCAACATAAACAATGTGATCACCCTTTCTTCATCTCTTGGGTAGTTTATATGAGGGAGTTTCAAAATCCTCCTTCCCTCCCTTGGTACATTATGGATGGTGACCCAAGAGAGGTATGATTCCATTGTGTGCTCCAAATATTCCTTTGTGTGCTCACATAGTGTCTAAGGAGGTGTTGGTGGCTGTCCTTAGGCTACTTCATATAAGGAGTAACTATCCGTTTCTTTGTTTGGTCCCAGAAAGCGATATTTTTCCATTTCCAGGAATACACGCTTATCAGGCAAAAAGGCGCGTAGAAGGGACTCTTCTTGAAGGATTAAGCGCACATTTTAGCATTTAAGACTAGTTCAAATCTTATTTTCTCAAAACCTTAGAGATTTTAAATACTTTCTTGATTCCATAATGTGTTCTTGCCTTGTAAATCCTTAGGCTTGACATTAATTAATGTCATCTTCTGCTGTACGATTTTCCAGTGTTAACAGACATATTAATCTAGCTGATGTAAAGTGAACATTGTATATAGAGAACTCCTTAACTAAATTTCATACCTATTGTATGACTTAAAATGATGTAGTTTCCCTAGAGATGAAATCTTTACCTACGAGCTTAGGGCATGGGTTCAAATTTCTAGCCCCAGATATGGCCGATTTGAAACCAAAGCCAACCCTTGATTTGGTTTCTCGGGCAATGCTTCCTTGTCATATCTCAAACCCAATATTTCTTGGATTTGTGTATCTATAACATACACAAAATTGTGTGACTTTCGGCATCAAAAAATTGAAATTCATACCTATCTAGATGGAATTTTACCTTTTCTATCAAAAGAATTTAATTTCATAACTATCTCAATGGAATTTGGAAATATAAAAATATTTCTATTAAAGTGTATTGCATTTCACCTTCAACAAATGAGTACATAAATTAGTAAATTAGTACAGGAATTAGAGTCACCTTGAATGCTCGAGGATTATGATGATTTCTCTTGTTGGTTGAATCATTACTCTGCAGCTTCATGTTGTCTTTGGTTAATCAAGCTTAGCATGTTTGATTCATAAGATATATTGCTAAATTGAATCAAAGTTTTTCAAATCTTGAAAATTCTCAAAGCGGACATTCAGAAAATGCTTTCCTTCACTGATGTCCATTGATTTCCATTGCAACAATGGCTGTCATGGACATGGACCATCATGGAAAATTAAACTAAGGTGCCTTAAGTGCCTGTGATAATGTCCCATATTAGTCATAACGTACGCGAGAAGTACTTCGCCGTTACCTATTTGACCGTGAACAAGTTACAGTTCCACTGACATCCTTTCTTGTTTGAAAGGTGGAACCTATTTACCCTAAGCTAGAGCTTATTGCAGAGTCCGTTAAAAAGGCATTGCACGAGCATCCTTTCTCTTTCCATAGCCATAAACTTGTATGAAATATACCCATAAAGTTGGCTACTCCTAATCCCATGAGAGTTGCTATTGTACAAATTCCTACCACCATTATATCTCTGCAATGGCCACATGCCTTCCTTCAATTTTTGCCACTGCAAAGATGACCTTAATGGGATGGACCAACATGGAAACTTATATAAATATATACTTCTCCCATCCCTGTCATCAAACATGCCACTCTAAATTTCCAAGGTAAAGAATTAGGCAACATTGACCTGCACCATAAGATTTAAAACACAGTTTATTTTAACACATACGCAACTTTCTTTCTAAGTTGTTTTTCCCTTTCAAGAAGATGGAACGAAATGGATAGACACTCTACAACACAAAGATGACTGGAATTTTCCATCCTTTATTGCATGGAAGCCAAGCAAGAAGAAAGTGAGAACTCCATTGAACTCATGGACAAGGATCGACATGGTAAAACACTTAGAGATCGACATAATAGGGTCCAAATCATACCAAAATTATACAAATTATACATAGGCCTTAATTTTGCTTACGATAAATACAAGCTCAATGGAAAAAAAAAATCCAAGAACTTGATTATGTCAAACAAATCTTCATATCCGGTAGAGCACGAAAGCACACAGTAGCTAGAGTGGGTGTACCCTAGTCATGTCCAATATATTCAGGCATTGATAGGAGTGTCTGTGGTAGCTCACTAAATGGGCGCACGCGTTGTTTGTTTTTATCATAGTTACCAAGTTCGGAAAAAATTCGAAACTACATATCTTAAACATTTAAATAAATATATTATTTTTCTTCTCATAACAATGCCTTTGTCATTTTCTTCCCGTTTATTTTGAAATTTAAATATTTTTTAATAATTTTAATCAACATAAACAATTTTAAAACTACATTTTACTTACCAAAACTACAACCACACTTATCTTATCTCCAAAAGCTCTATTCTTTTCAAAATTCATAACTTTCCTCTACTTTCAAAATATTCAAAAATCAAAACTACCACTTCTTAATTTCAAATTATATCTAAAATATTTTATAATTAATACATATTTAAAAATAAAAAATTTCAAAACTTATAATTCCTCTTAATAAAAATATATTATATTTAAAAATATAATTAATTATTATAAAATTTATTCCCAAAATTTTAGTCATATTCTTTTTTTTCCTTAATTATTTCAGTTTTTTTTTCTTTCATAGTTATCTCATCTTTCCTTATTATCTGAGCTTTTTAAAGCTTTTAAAACAAACTAAAATAAAAAATCAATAGTTTTATCCACTCACAATTAATTTCCATTTCCTACAATCTCACACCTTTCCAGTTTTTATATTTTTTACTAAACACATGGTTGATGTAAAAATGAATACATGGTTCATGTAAAAATGAATATGGTGGAGATTCTGAATCAAAACTCATATTATAGAAACTTTCAAACTATCACATGATTTATATTTTTACTCCATCTCAATATTTATCTTATCTCAAAACTTATATCACAGAAACTTTCAAACCTAATGGTTTATATTTCTCCTCCATCTCAAAACTCACACTCCGTATAACTTTCAAACTATTACATAATTTATATTTTCATATCACAAAAATTTCTCTTCCATCTCAAAACTCACACTATGTATAACTTTTAAACTATCACATAATTTATATTTTCAAAACGCTTTGCACCTGGAAATAGAATCATAATTAAGCACACTTTGGACGTGGAAATAATATCATAATTACTTACTATATCGATGCATGATTATTTAGTTCTTCTGCATAATCAAGGCAAGGCACAAAGATTTTGAAAACATGATTTTTCTATGGCTGACATGTCATCAAGCTTCCGTTGGAGTAAAGTGCATGTATATGTATTCTAATTGCATTCCGAATCAAGTCTCTCTTAAAAGGAAGAACACGGAAATCAGGACATGTGTTTACTTTATAAACTTGAATTTGCCCAATCAAATTTATGATTATAGTTACCATAAGATTGAATGGGATGACCCGCTGATGATAAAAAGGCTCAACATATTCAAGATTCTGGATCAGATGGGCGGACAGGGCAAGCACGTACTACCAGAAGAGTAGACCTAAGAGTAAGAGATTCCCAGTGCTTGAAGAAACTTGTTTGGAGCCTTCCTTCACTCCTGAACTAGACACTCAACTGAGTGGGCCTATGATAGGATCCTGCTACTAAGGAAAGGGCCCTATTATTGAAAGAGAAAACACTTCTCCTTATAAGTTCTATTATTTTATTTTAACAATGGAAATATTGATTTTCAAGTTTATTTTTGTATATTCAATGTTTTCCTATTTGAAATAGATTGATTGCATTTAACAGTAACACATTTTAATGACTTGTTATAAATTATTCTGGTTTGGATGAAGAATTAATGGTGCTATTAAACAATGCATCACATGCCAAAACTGCACATTTTAATGACTTCTTGTAAATTATTCTGGTTTGGATGAAAAATTATTGGTGCCGTTAAACGATGGCTCACATGAACTAACTGTTCTCCTGGGTCGTTCTCCTCGGCACAGACCGTGTATTGTGGAATCATAATAATGCATCTTTTAAAAATAAAATTATTATATTAATATTATATTTATTATAATACTAACCAATATCATGAAATTATAATAAAAATGTGTTATTAGTTTGCGTTGTCCATTACCTACATTCAAAGAAATTATAATAAAATTGTGTTATTACTTTGGGTTTTCCTAAATTCAATTATGGATTTATAAAAGAATTCATGATGTTACCAGTAGTTTGTGTTGTCCATTACTTACATTCAATAGAAGAATTCATGATGTTACCAACAGTTGTCTATTACATACATTCAATTGTGGATTTCTAGAAGAATTGTGTTGTCCATTACTTACATTCAATAGAAGAATTCATGATGTTACCAACAGTTGTCCATTACATACATTCAATTGTGGATTTCTAGAAGAATTCATGTTGTTACAGGCCGAATTGTTGCCTCATAGGAGTCTACTTGGGATTTTCCCACCACTCACACAAAACAATAAAAGCAATATATATAGTTGTTGCCAATATAAGCTCGCCCTCCTCACTTGACTGGTTTAACTTTGCAATTGGAACAAACTCCCGACAGGGACTATCCGCTACATGCAGCACTGCTTACACAAGTAAGCAATCATTTCAAACTCCTCTTCATTATTTGACTATATAACAATTATCTCCTTGCCACATTATTCTTTTTAATATTGTTAAAAGCATGCACTGGAGTCTTCATTTAAGAAAAAGAATTGCATATGTGAGAAGTCACCAATAAAGGGTAAAATATCCCCGAAACATAAAAAAAGAAGGTGTAATCATGAGACCACAAATATTTTACATGCACAAGCTGTAACACTGTTTGTTCTCCAAAATATAAGCATGTCAGCAATCCCTCTCCAAGTTTGTTTAACATTATACCTTTTATGCCAAAACATTGATAGACAATCTCCACACATGTCCATTTCACACCCAAAAAAATTCCACATGCATGCTCTGTCAATGCCACATGTCCACTTCACTTCTAAAAGCCTCTACTTGTCTAGATTAACCATAATATTAGAATATGAACATCACATGCTCACCATTTTATAAGTAAATATACTTCAACTTTATCTCTCCCCTAGTTATGATTTCTCACATGGTGCTATTTGCCTACAAATAGAAACAAATACGTTTTACATTCCCCTAGTTCTTAATTAAGTAATGTTCTCAAATACCAATTTGAACAAGTACATATATATGGTTTTATGTTAGGTATGTCTACATTTCCCAATAGAATGACAAAATGTGCACTATTGTCTCACTCACCTATGGTCAACTATATCCATGGTCAAATCCATGATCAATGTGATGTGTCTGTGTGGTACTCTATAACTATGATATCAATATATTTTAAAAGAAAGAGCCATATATTGATAAAGTTAAGCTAAGATAAAATATTCCATCTACAAGTAATTTCCTCAATATGGAAAATCCAAACACCATTGTTCAAGCAAAAAATGTCGCATGGGACCCTCCTAAATCTTGATATAAATAGTGGAATTTTGTATAATCTTATGATATATGGATCACCTAAAGATGAAGTGCTACCTTATCTTAATCTCATGTAAATGACGCAAGTGACATATCTTATCCACCCATGTAAATGACATAACTAACATACCGTAAGGATTTGTAACTATTACTTGCTAATTTGTACCTAGCAGAAATGAAGGCTTAGGAAATTTTTCCCCTTTTTCTCTCTCTTCTATCTTCTTCTCTCTATGCATGATGAATTTATCTAACAAGATTAGATCCTTGGGACCTAGTTGCTAAGGAAGTTACTCTACATTTTTTTTCACTTCATTTTTAGCGATAAATAACTAATCGAGTCTTTTCACTCATAACCTCCAAAGATGGAGTGCGTCTTAACATATGGGCCTTGGGTGTCTTTCTAAGTCTAGGGTCAATGTATATTACCATGCTAGGCATTTCCCATAGTCTCACGGAATTGCATTATGTATTTTTAGTACTTTTTAATGCTTAAAAATTTCTCTCCAAATGAAATGTTTCAATTAATTTGTGTGTAATAAGTTCAAGAAATGTTGTATGGTAGTACCCAAAATTCATACCCATAGTACCAACATTATACTAGTACCCACTTTGAGGTGCAAATAATTGAATTTTCCTTACCAAAATCCACTTTTACTAGAAAAGTGAGGAAAAAGACAAGGAAAATTAGTCATAAATAAACTGGGGACAACCTAGAGACATGTTTTGAGTTGAATAAGTGACTCCATCACTTAATTCAAGTGACAAGGAAACTAAGGTTGAGTTAAGAGCTAACATGGAAGCCACTCAAGAACCATGAATTAAGGGATGTAGTGAATTTCGTTTCCACTCAAGAACCATGAATTAAAGGAAGAACCATGAATTAAGGGATGTAGTGAATTTCCATCACCACGAGTTGGTTGCCAATTCTGTAATATCCCCAAAAGGGAGAATGCAACAATACTTCACACAATATAATAAATTACAGCAAGATAAACAATAAATCTAAGTACATATCAGAATATGCAGAAAGAGCTGAGCCATTTTATTATATTGGAGATGAATCAGTTACACAAGTACAATATATAGGTAGATCTAGCTAAAAAGATGAGGTAGGATCACCTAGAAAACATGTGTGAAGCAAGTACAACATAACTGTTGAGGCTTTGCAACAAATACTGCACTATCTCTTCAACAGAATATAAACATGGAGTTGCAGGCTGAAAAGAGAAATGCAGATCTACTCAAAACTGGAGCTCTGATGATGCCAAGATTCAAGATCTGGCCACTGTGATGGATTCCCAAGATAACCCAAAAAGGATTTTCTAGATCTGTAACTTTGGAAAAATCACCTCCCCAGGGTTTGATCCTTGATCTGCTGGGAAATACAGATCTGAAGAATAGATGGCTGAAATGTGTGCTCATATCAGATCTATGCTTGAAGGGTTGATCCCTTCCTCAGATCTATGAGCTAGAAGCTCTAGATCTAACTTCTCAATCCTCCAAAAGATGATTGCAGCTGCTACAACACAACTGCCACTGAAAACTGCACTGTGAGGGAAAGAGAGGCCTTTTTCCTGTTGAAAAATGTTGCAATAAGATCCAGGATGATGGTGAGACTAATGGAAATGTGAAGGAATGATCCTCCACTGGATTTCTAGTTGATGTACTAGCAACTTCCTTCCTCCTTTCAGATCTGCAATATGGACAATGTTATTCTTAGAGAGAATACTGCTGCTAGGAGGTCAATAACTTTTGGCCTGATGCCAGATCTGTAATGTGGCTCTGGGAGTGCCACAATATAAGCCTAAGTGATGGGAATAATCCCTCACCTTGTTCTCTAGCTGAAGTACCGAATACAACTACCACCTTCCAAACTGATCTTCAGAAAAATGCAGTTTTCTGAATATGAATGTTCTGCAGAAAGTAGGAAATGGAAATGGCACTTAAAGCCTGATGTATAATGAAGTAAAAAACTCTTCCTTATAGATCACTCAAAGAAGGAGGGATTCCCTTTTGAGGAGCACCATGCTAAACAGCACTTGCAATCTACTGCTAAAACGACTGGTGCGTTGGAATGTCACTTGACAATTCGGATCACAAGATCATACATCAAAAATAATCCAGATACCTTTAACCTCTTCTTTCATCTCCTTTATGTGTAGTTGAGCCATCCTAAGCCTTGGCCCTAAGACTGCCTTGTCACATGTGGACAAGATCCTCCAAGTGGGACAACGTTGTTTGACCAAATCAACCAAACAGTCTAGGTGCAATGTACACCTCTTACATCATGTGTGCTTCATTTGCACATGATCCTCCACCACTTGATCATTAATGCTCAATTACCCTTTGTTTGACATCTTCAAGATCTTAGTTGACTGAATCAACCCTGATCTTCTCATTAAATGAGACAAGATCCCCAATCTCATTCACATTAGTAGTTGCTCAACTACCCCTTTTTGCAAATCTATTCTAGATTAATCCACATTCACACACACAAAGATGATATTTATTCTTATTGAGGATTGTGGGTCCCTCCACCCTTTTATTTACTTAATTCATTAAGAAAATCAAGGACTCTAATATTCCAAATGTAATGTGAAAATTTGGGAATATTACAGTCCTCCCCCCCCTCCCGGCAAAATGTTGCTTGTACCCAAGCAACTTCAAAAGTAGATGCAAGGCCATCTATTCCCCTCCATGTGGCATCCACATAAGGAAGGCTTCCTCCATTTGCTACAATAGGTTATGTATTTTTGGTTCCAAAGTTGTCTTTCAAAAACATAAAGAATGACCTCCAACTGTTTGGTTAGATGTCCTCCTCCCATCATGAAGCACCAAGTGACAACCATGTGATGTCCAACATTATCAACAATACATGAGAGACATAAGATATAGTAGTTCTTACCACAAAGGAAAAGCTCCATCATACAATCCACTCCTTCATCCCATGTTTCATGAACTAGATTGAGCATTAATATGCTCCCATACTCAGCCCTGTTGGCCTTGTTGGATCCAAACTCCATCATTCCAAGGTTATGCAAAAGAAGAAGGGAAGAAGTAATATGGGTAAAAAAATATGTCAAACCATATTCTCCTAACAATAATCACCGGAGTAAGGCCCTTTGCTGCAATCCTCCATCTCCTCTATGTAAGATGGACAAGCCAAACTCCCCCAAAAGCAATCCAAGCAACAAGAGATCTTGTTGATTTCTCTCCTCCTCATGTGCATTATGAAGAAAAAGCATACTAATGGACATGTGAGATGTCACATCATCCCCATACAAATAAACATCATCAATGCATATCATGAGATCATTATGCCAGTTTTTACATAATACAAAACACATGGACATAGGAGATGTCATGTGGTGGCCAAACTTCCTCAAGTGAAACAAAAATGAACATGCCTTCTCTTGCTGCAGTTTATCATTGGAAAACAAGGCATGATTCAAAAAGTGATGAGCTATTGGGTGGTATCCATACTCACCCAAGAGAAGCTAGCGCAGCCATGCCTCCTCCTTCATTTCATACATGTTTTTCAAGGCATGGATCCGGAAAATAGGTGCCTTTGGAGAGTGACAGAAATATCCCAATGGAAACCAACGTAACCAAGCATGCTGGCCCATACAAATCTACAAGTGGATTTGCAACCCCTTGCTTATCATCCTTACCCATTCACTCCCATGAGGATGATGAATGAGGTACTACAAGATCATGGCATCCTCCCTTTGTAGAATGCCATCCTTCTCGAACTGTTGAATCCCTTTGCATTTCATGAAATGTTGAAATGCATCTCTAATGATATCTCTTAATGAGATCATCTCTCCATCAAAGGCCCTCCAAAACCAAATAAGTTTTGGATTTAATGCAAGTAGAAGTTTCTCTTTGAGCAGTGAGAGGCTCATTGAGAAAGGGTCATCTAGAAAGGAGAAAAGGTTTCTCATTTCAAGATGTCTACCATTTGTCATCTTTGCTTCCATTACTTCATGAGTGAAGTTACCTCCAGAATGCTCCAAGAATGATGAAGCCCTTTCTTTGTCATGACTACTAAGTGACAGCGCTGTAGATTTGTAAGGTGATACATGCACTGTCTCAAAGAAAGTTACCACATTGATCTCGCAATCAGTCATAGTACATAGGATAATGCTAATCCCATTTCCTGAAACTTTACATCTCAACTCAAAGGGTTGAATGTAGCTCAACAATGATGAACAGGGATATTTTTCAGTCTCCTCCTTGATTAGATCAAGGGTCCTCTGTGCTGTGATATGTTTCTGCTTCAAATCAGTTTTTTGTTCTAATCCTTGGTCATGCATTGATCCTGAAACAATATGTGCTGAATTTTGATGCATACCTTGGATCAACTGATATGTGGGAGCCTCTTGATAGAACACAAGAGTTCCTCCATCCGGAATAATAGTATCCCCAACTATTGGTAAGAGTGGTGATCTCTTCCCTTCAAGTGTACCAACGCTGGTATCCTCCTCCTCTTCCTCATGCATCTCCTGATCCATGCATGGGACTCCATATGTCGAGAGCTCAAGATTGTCTTGCAAAGATGCAAGTGACTCTTCTCCAGATACACGTACTTCTACAACAGGTAATGAAGGTAGTGACCTCTTGTCCAGACTGACAAGATTGACATTCTCCTTGTAGCACAACTCTGTCTTCTCCACATCAAATCTCTTTCTCAACTTGTGAAATAAATCTGAATACTTGGTCACCTTTGCATGCTCTATGTGCCCAAACCACCGATCTTTTGATTCATCTAAGAGATGAAGTGTTGAAATTTGAACAACCTCCTCTTCAGCCACAGGATGTAGCTTGAAAAATGAATCTAACTCCCTCCTCCAAGCCTTGACATTGCTTGAGGAAGATCCATCAAATGTAGGAAAATAGAATCTATTATGCCTCTTCCTTCTATTGCTGCTATAGGATCCTCTTTCTTCTTTGATCTGGAAGAAATTTTGTAGAGTTAGCTTCTCCTTGAAAGCTATAGACTGTGCTTTGTACTATTCAAGATATAGACTGAGAGTCTCATGAGTCTCAGGTTCATTCCTTTCTTTACTTCTATACCTCTCACCTTCTCCAAAGAAAGTGGGCATAGTGGATCTATGAGGAGATCTAGGATTCTCCGGTCTTCTTTGTTGCTGATAGGAAGTGCTTTCCTCATCAGATCTTCTTCTTGGATCTTCTCTTTGTTCTTCCTCCTCCATTTTATTGACCTTCTTAGAGATATCTTGCATGGATCTGAAGAAAGGAGTGATAGATTTTTCATTTTCCATGATAGATCTCATCTATCTGTTCTTATTTCAATGTAAAAAGATGAAGTGTCCACAAGCTGAGCCAAAGATCATGCTCTGACACCACTGTAATATCCCTAAAAGGGAGAATGCAACAATACTTCACACAATATAAGAACTTGCAGCAAGATAAACAATAAATCTAAGTACAAATCAGAATATGCAGAAAGAGCTGGGCCATTTTATTATATTGGAGATGAATCAGTTACAAAAGTACAAGATATAGGTAGATCTAGCCAAAAATATGAGCTAGGATCACCTAGAAAACATGTGTGAAGAAGGTACAGCGTAACTGTTGAGGCTCTACAACAATACTGCGCTGTCTCTTCAGCAGAATATAAACATGGACTTGCGGGGAAAGGGGAAATGCGAATCTGCCTCAAAGCCCCAGACTCGTATTACGAGTTTCAAGATCGCTTACATGATGGATTCCCAAGAGATAACCGGAGAAAGGATTTTCCAGATCTGCAACTTTGGAAAAATCACCTCCCCAGGGTTTGATCCTTGATCTGCTGGGAAATATAAATCTGAAGCTAGATCTGAAGAATAGATGGTTGAAATGTGTGCTCAGACCAGATCTATGCTTGAAGGGCTGATCCCTTCTTCAGATCTATGAGCTAGAGCTCTAGATCTAGTTTCTCAATCCTCCAATGATGATTACAGTTGCTGCAACAGCACTTGAAAGCACCTTTATGAGGGAAAGAAGAGAGGCCTGCCTATTGAAAAATCTTAATAGATCAGGTGATGGTGAGACTTATGGCGATGTGAAAGAATGATCCTCAGCAGTTTCAAGCTGATGTACTAGCAACTTCTTCACTCCTTTCAAATGCGCAATATGAATAGCTATTCTTGGAGAGAATATTTGCTGGGAGTTATCCAATAAATTTGGCACGATGCGGATACGGCAACTTTGGAAAAATCACATCCCCAGGGTTTGATCCTTGATCTGTTGGGAAATACGGATCTGAAGCTAGATCTGAAGAATATATGGCTGAAATGTGTGCTCAGATCAGATCTATGCTTGAAGGGTTTATCCCTTCCTCAGATCTATGAACTAGAAGCTCTAGATCTAACTTCTCAATCCTCCAAAAGATGATTGCAGCTGCTGCAACACAACTGCCACTGAAAACTGCACTGTGAGGGAAAGAGAGGCCTTCTACCTGTTGAAAAATGATGTAATAAGATTCAAGCTGATGGTGAGACTTATGGCAGTGTGAAGGAATGATCCTCCACTAGATTTCTAGCTGATGTACTAGCAACTTCCTTCCTCCTTTCAAATCTGCAATATGGACAACGTTATTCTTGGAGAGAATACTGCTGCTAGGAGGTCAATAAAATTTGGCCTGATGCCAGATCTGCAATTTGGTTCTAGGAATGCTAAAATATAAGCCCAAGTGATGGGAATAATCCCTCACCTTGTTCTCCAGCTGAAGTACTGAAGACAACTTCCTCCCAAATTGATCTTCAGAAAAACGCAGTTTTCTGAATATGAATGTTCTGCAGAAAGTAGGAAATGGAAATGGCACTTAAAGCTTGATGTATAATGAAGTACAAACCTCTTCCTTAGATATCACTCAAAGAAGAGGAGGGATTCCCGCTCGGGAACACCCTGTGCTAAACAACACCTGCAATATCTGCTAAACAACCCAAGATTGCAGTGGAATGTCACTTGACAATTCCAGATCTAAAACATAATACATCAAAAATAATCCAAGATGCCTTTCACCTCTGCCTTCATCTCCTTTATAATGATTGAGCCATCCCAAGCCTTGGCCCTAATCTCAACTGCACTGTCACATGTGGACAAGATCCTCCAAGTGGGACAACGCTGTTTGACCAAATCAACCAAACAGTTTAGGTGAAATGTACACCTCTTCCATCATGTGTGCTTCATTTGCACATGATCCTCAACCACTTGATCATTAATGCTCAATGACCCTTTGTTTGACATCTTCAAGATCTTAGTTGACTGAATCAACCCTCCATGATCTTCTCATTAAATGAGACAAGATCCCCAATCTCGTTCACATTAGTAGTTGCTCAACTACCCGTTTTTGCAGATCTATTCTAGATTAATCCATATTCACATACAAAAAGTGGATATTTATTCTTATTGAGGATTGTGGGTCCCTCCACCCTTTTATTTACTTAATTCATTAAGAAAATCAAGGACTCTAATATTCCAAATGTAATGTGAAAATTTGGGAATATTACAAATTGTGTGAGTTGAGTTCCCTCTTTAGGGGGTTGAGTCTCCTCTTGTTATGATGTGTTAATTGAGGAGAAGATAACAAGTAGTGAGAAGGAGTTCACTCCCACCTCACTCCCCCTCCATCTACATCCATCCCTTGAATTATTTTCAATTGAAGAAATTGTGCGTGGAGTAGCTCTCAAGCATACATAGTCCTGTCTGGGATTGAACCAAAAAACTTGTGAGGACCAAACCTTCCCACCTATTCATTGGACCACAACCGTGGGACTACATCCATCCCTTGATTGATTTTTTCTTTCATCTAGTAGCCCCCATGGAACTCCTTTGATAATCTAAGCAACAACTCACATTAGCATCAAGTTAACACATGGAAGATGGTTAGGTCTATCATGATTTTAGTGGGACTTGTTGACAGGTGTCGGAAATCCATCAAACAAGGGGGTCCCCCTGATATGAATTCCAATTATACCTCACATCGTTTGAAATAGGAGCCCCATCTGGAGTATTGACTCAGTTTCCATGTATTCTTATAGATTTTCCTTCGCTCTAAATGTCAAAAAGAGAGAGGAACGCCCGTGTGCCTTCAAAAAAGAAGTAAGTGTGCCTAGTGAGTGTTCGGTTGTAGGTGTGTTAATATTATTCTAATCCGAAGGAGAGAGAAAAGTGAGCATCAGTAGAGAGGTTATTAGTACCACCCTAGTAGAGACACACACAACCAAGAAGGATCCGTCTAACATCCGGCAGAATAGTACAAAAAAGATGTGACAGTCATTACAACCAATCAATAAGAAATATTTTTCTAGTATCCAATAGAATAGTCCACAAGGATGTGGAAATGATAACAACCATTACAACACATTCTTAATAATAAAAGTAATAAAATAAATAAAATAGTTCAACTACTTTAGCACAGATGAAAGCAAACATGAAATACAAACATCCACAAAATAGTCTTACAAATATTCATATATGCATGAAGAACGTGTTGGCGATGAGTATTCTAATAATAAGTAAAAGTCCCAAGACACATGTATACAATGAACACCATGAGCTCCAATAGTGGATCGTTGGATCCACTCCTTACTCCTCTAAAGAACTAGCTTATCTCTCTAATGCCTTGTGGGAGGAGCCAAGGTGGAAAATTCCCTTTCTCATACAATGAGGGTGTATATATAACCAATGGGGAGGTGATGCTTCACCTTCCTTGTGACTCTTTAACTACCCTCATGAATGTTTGAATTCACGTGCATTTTCAATCATCTTACTTACATGATGAGCATATTATCTACTTAGCTCCTTAGGTGTCTTATAACATGTCCTCCTCCTCCATATCCTTCTTCATCATTTTTTTACAGCATCATAGAGTAACTTCATATGCAATCCACCCATGATGAGATGACATACGTACGATAAACCCTTAGTCTAAGATACTACATGATGATCCACTGACTAAACTGAAACTAGGTGGCAGGCTAAGGGAGAGGCTCAGTGACTCCATAATTTCACAACTTAGGAAGTTAAAGGTGAAGCTTGAGCCTCGAGACTGCATAATGTGAAATTTAGGTTGGACTGGGCAAGTAATTGCACAGTTTTGGAGCTCAGTGAGTGAGGCTGAAAGGTTGAGCACTGATTTTTCTCACTGCACAGTTATGGAATTTAGAGGAGCCCAAGTGATTGCGCAATTATGTGGTTCATGAGCTCAAGCACTGGGCTTGAGCCATGAGACTGTGAAACGTGCAGTTTAGGCTAGACTAAGAAGGATTATTGTGCAGTTTTTGGACTCATTGAGCTGGGCTAAGGGGTTTTGCACTTTTTTAGCCAATTGCATAGTTTTGGGAGGTAGAGAAGACTTGGTGATTGCGCAATTGCACAGCTTAGGAGCTCAAGAGCTTAAGAGATGGGCTTGAGCTCATAGACTGTGTTAGCCACCTATAAAATTTTTTATAGCAAAAGGTGGCTAAGACTTTTTGAGCCTTAAAGGAACAAATTCTATTGCTAAAAGTTGTTGGCTCTTGAAGACTCTTGAAGGCCTCATGCCTCTGTCCAAAATCTTCATTTTCTATTGTTCCTATTTTATACTCGGAATTTCTGTTGTTTCCATGAGTGAAAGACTGTTGCAAAAATCATAATTTTTCCCCTTCCTCCACTCAAAACTAACCTTCATTTTCTGCCCTTTTTTCTCCATAAAACTCCTCCATTTTCATGATTCCTCTTCTTCCATTCATGAAAATCATCTTTACATAGTTTAAAACTCCTTTTTAAACTATACCAAAACCCCCAAATCCATTGAAAACTCTGAAAATTTTCATAAAAAACAAGTTTTATTTACTAAGGACTTAAGCCCCCTTGGCCTAAGTCCTAAACCACTTCCCCATCATGCGACTTGGTGCTAGGACCAAGCGCTAAACCCATAAGGTTCTTATCAGCATCCAAAATTTTGGCAAGCACATATGTTTTGTTACATAAAACCCCCGATGTGATCAACTCCCTTTGTTATAACTCCAGATCTCATGCTTCCTTTGTGAAAAACCAAGAGTTATAGTCCCGAGTGCTTATCGCATCAGAAACTTTCGATGGTGCAAAATCACAGCTTTCAACTGTTGCAGAGGACTGATTTGATGGTGAGGAGGTCAAAGGCCTTTTGGATCGGCAGTTACAGGACCATTGGGTGTTAATAAGGTTAGGTTTTGGAAAAATTTGAGGGGATAGAGTCTAGGTCAAAGCAAAATTATGGCCACATACATAAAAAAAAGTGAAAAAAAAATGATTTTCCTTTTAACTTAATCTATGTGACCACTCAAGAAAAAAAATGGTTTTTGTTTGTTTTGTGCATGATACTCAAAATCCTAAAAGACCTATGCATCCTCACACACACAAAAGTAACTATGCCTTGAGAATATTTCTTGCGAGTTTTGGCACAACGTCCCGTAAGAGCTAGCGACGCTCCCAGTCAGTCGAAGAGAATCCACCAAGGTAAGGGTAGAGGGTCTGGCGCTTGCCTGCACTATCACCTATAGGGTGAAGGATTCCCTAGTTTTTGGCCACTAAGAACCACCGTCCCACGTGAGCGTTCGAGTCTTGGGCTTCTTGGTAGTCAGCTAATAGTACCGAGTATCATTCAGGTTAGGTAGCCCTAACTAATATCGCACGCATTGTGCCTAAGCCTAACCTCCTCTAAATCGGGTCTCTGCCGCACTCGAGTTTTCATTTCCGTGGGCTGATAGGTGGATTTTAAAGCTCCCTAAATGCACAACTTCTATGTTTCAATATGAAGTGTGATCAAGGCAGCTTTTTGGATGCCTACCCCCTTGATCCTAACTTAATCTATAAATTCTTTTGTGGCCTCTGTGGGGAGAATTTAGTGAGTTTGTTTAAGTTAGTTTTAGGTGACTTTCTTTGCTTATTGGGTGAGTGTGTGTGAGCATAAGGTGAACAAGCTCATAGTTTGAAAATTTGGATATCGGTGATCCTTTACAAAAATCCCCTAATTAAACTACATTATCTTGTTTCTGGCTCAAAATGGAAAACGTGTGCGGATAAAGGGCCACTTTCAAATTTTCCTAGTTAATCTATGTGACTAACTAAAGGGAGATGGCGAATTGTAAATGTAGAGCATTCATATGCTTGCCTAAGGTCACCGAATCGTGAAAAGGCAACAGATATTACTTGCTCTAATCGACAATTCGGTCCTAGTCCCGCAATCCTTAATGCAAAAATTGAACTAAGCTAAACAATTTCTACACTAGCTTATGCATGTGTGGTCTTGGGCCACTTACTTGGACTAGTTAATCTAAGTGTGCATACCAGAATTTGCAAAACATAAATTGTTTGGACAACAATGGTTAATTTCCCCCCTACTTAAACTATGTGAAGAGTTTTTGAAAAAAACCAACTTAAATGAAAACTAACTCTATGCCTACAAAAAGCAGCAAAAAGTGATTTCTCAGAAGCTGTGGAGTATCAACACAAGTGATGGAAGATACATTAGGGGTTGCCCAACACACTTACAAGCAGAAAGTTGCAGAATATAGGGAGAAAAATCTCATTCTGGAATTTGCATGGAAAATGCTCTGACAGGTGTGCTTCTCTACGTGTAGGTTAGTCCTGAACACGCGCAATACACTTCTGTGAGAGGAAACTGTGCAAAAAAATCCTGCAAGTAAAAAAGATTAGGAGCTTCCTTCTTTAGTGTCACTCCAGTGAATCTAGGGACTGTAATATGGATCAGAGGACTGTCAGCTCCACTCTAGTATAGAAAAAAGGATCTCCTGCAAAAGATGGCACAACCACATAAAATTGGAACACGTCAGTGGAGTCGCCAATCCTGTTGTGGTGGTTTTGATGCATGGGTGTACAAAATCGCACTAGTTTAAAGAGTGTGGTCTACTCTTTAAACTGTTGGTAACAGGAAGAAAGTGGTGGAGCTCAAAAGCATAAAATTTAGTGGAAAAAGTATGCAAAATTATGCTAAGATTAAACTAAAACTAAAACACAAATATACAGAAGCTATAAAGACAGTCAAACGATAATAATGCAAATGACGGCTCTAGGCCTCTTCTTATTAAACGTTTTATATGGAGAAGAAATTTTACCCACTTGCCAAAGGGCCCCTAGACAATGGTTCTAGGTCCCGATGCAAGGATGTTTCTTTCCAAGCTCTGCCTCTGATGCAGTCTCCCTCTCTCTCTGTCGTGGTGGACTAGGATTTTTGGGGGGCCAACGATAGAGTCCTCTTTAGCTCCAGCTCCGGGTCATACACTGCTGGTGTTTCTTGGGCAACTTTGGCCAACATAACAATGTGATCGCCCTTTTTTCATCTCTTGGTGGCTTTATATAGGGGAGTTTCAAATCCTCCTTCCCTCCCTTGGTACATGATGTATGGTGACCCAAGGGAGAGGTATGATTCCATTGTGTGCTCCAAATATTCCTTTGTGTGCTCACATAGTGTCTAAGGAGGTGTTGGTGGCTGTCCTTAGGCTACTTCATATAAGGAGTAACTATCCGTTTCTTTGTTTGGTCCCAGAAAGCGATATTTTTCCATTTCCAGGAATACACGCTTATCAGGCAAAAAGGCGCGTAGAAGGGACTCTTCTTGAAGGATTAAGCGCACATTTTAGCATTTAAGACTAGTTCAAATCTTATTTTCTCAAAACCTTAGAGATTTTAAATACTTTCTTGATTCCATAATGTGTTCTTGCCTTGTAAATCCTTAGGCTTGACATTAATTAATGTCATCTTCTGCTGTACGATTTTCCAGTGTTAACAGACATATTAATCTAGCTGATGTAAAGTGAACATTGTATATAGAGAACTCCTTAACTAAATTTCATACCTATTGTATGACTTAAAATGATGTAGTTTCCCTAGAGATGAAATCTTTACCTACGAGCTTAGGGCATGGGTTCAAATTTCTAGCCCCAGATATGGCCGATTTGAAACCAAAGCCAACCCTTGATTTGGTTTCTCGGGCAATGCTTCCTTGTCATATCTCAAACCCAATATTTCTTGGATTTGTGTATCTATAACATACACAAAATTGTGTGACTTTCGGCATCAAAAAATTGAAATTCATACCTATCTAGATGGAATTTTACCTTTTCTATCAAAAGAATTTAATTTCATAACTATCTCAATGGAATTTGGAAATATAAAAATATTTCTATTAAAGTGTATTGCATTTCACCTTCAACAAATGAGTACATAAATTAGTAAATTAGTACAGGAATTAGAGTCACCTTGAATGCTCGAGGATTATGATGATTTCTCTTGTTGGTTGAATCATTACTCTGCAGCTTCATGTTGTCTTTGGTTAATCAAGCTTAGCATGTTTGATTCATAAGATATATTGCTAAATTGAATCAAAGTTTTTCAAATCTTGAAAATTCTCAAAGCGGACATTCAGAAAATGCTTTCCTTCACTGATGTCCATTGATTTCCATTGCAACAATGGCTGTCATGGACATGGACCATCATGGAAAATTAAACTAAGGTGCCTTAAGTGCCTGTGATAATGTCCCATATTAGTCATAACGTACGCGAGAAGTACTTCGCCGTTACCTATTTGACCGTGAACAAGTTACAGTTCCACTGACATCCTTTCTTGTTTGAAAGGTGGAACCTATTTACCCTAAGCTAGAGCTTATTGCAGAGTCCGTTAAAAAGGCATTGCACGAGCATCCTTTCTCTTTCCATAGCCATAAACTTGTATGAAATATACCCATAAAGTTGGCTACTCCTAATCCCATGAGAGTTGCTATTGTACAAATTCCTACCACCATTATATCTCTGCAATGGCCACATGCCTTCCTTCAATTTTTGCCACTGCAAAGATGACCTTAATGGGATGGACCAACATGGAAACTTATATAAATATATACTTCTCCCATCCCTGTCATCAAACATGCCACTCTAAATTTCCAAGGTAAAGAATTAGGCAACATTGACCTGCACCATAAGATTTAAAACACAGTTTATTTTAACACATACGCAACTTTCTTTCTAAGTTGTTTTTCCCTTTCAAGAAGATGGAACGAAATGGATAGACACTCTACAACACAAAGATGACTGGAATTTTCCATCCTTTATTGCATGGAAGCCAAGCAAGAAGAAAGTGAGAACTCCATTGAACTCATGGACAAGGATCGACATGGTAAAACACTTAGAGATCGACATAATAGGGTCCAAATCATACCAAAATTATACAAATTATACATAGGCCTTAATTTTGCTTACGATAAATACAAGCTCAATGGAAAAAAAAAATCCAAGAACTTGATTATGTCAAACAAATCTTCATATCCGGTAGAGCACGAAAGCACACAGTAGCTAGAGTGGGTGTACCCTAGTCATGTCCAATATATTCAGGCATTGATAGGAGTGTCTGTGGTAGCTCACTAAATGGGCGCACGCGTTGTTTGTTTTTATCATAGTTACCAAGTTCGGAAAAAATTCGAAACTACATATCTTAAACATTTAAATAAATATATTATTTTTCTTCTCATAACAATGCCTTTGTCATTTTCTTCCCGTTTATTTTGAAATTTAAATATTTTTTAATAATTTTAATCAACATAAACAATTTTAAAACTACATTTTACTTACCAAAACTACAACCACACTTATCTTATCTCCAAAAGCTCTATTCTTTTCAAAATTCATAACTTTCCTCTACTTTCAAAATATTCAAAAATCAAAACTACCACTTCTTAATTTCAAATTATATCTAAAATATTTTATAATTAATACATATTTAAAAATAAAAAATTTCAAAACTTATAATTCCTCTTAATAAAAATATATTATATTTAAAAATATAATTAATTATTATAAAATTTATTCCCAAAATTTTAGTCATATTCTTTTTTTTCCTTAATTATTTCAGTTTTTTTTTCTTTCATAGTTATCTCATCTTTCCTTATTATCTGAGCTTTTTAAAGCTTTTAAAACAAACTAAAATAAAAAATCAATAGTTTTATCCACTCACAATTAATTTCCATTTCCTACAATCTCACACCTTTCCAGTTTTTATATTTTTTACTAAACACATGGTTGATGTAAAAATGAATACATGGTTCATGTAAAAATGAATATGGTGGAGATTCTGAATCAAAACTCATATTATAGAAACTTTCAAACTATCACATGATTTATATTTTTACTCCATCTCAATATTTATCTTATCTCAAAACTTATATCACAGAAACTTTCAAACCTAATGGTTTATATTTCTCCTCCATCTCAAAACTCACACTCCGTATAACTTTCAAACTATTACATAATTTATATTTTCATATCACAAAAATTTCTCTTCCATCTCAAAACTCACACTATGTATAACTTTTAAACTATCACATAATTTATATTTTCAAAACGCTTTGCACCTGGAAATAGAATCATAATTAAGCACACTTTGGACGTGGAAATAATATCATAATTACTTACTATATCGATGCATGATTATTTAGTTCTTCTGCATAATCAAGGCAAGGCACAAAGATTTTGAAAACATGATTTTTCTATGGCTGACATGTCATCAAGCTTCCGTTGGAGTAAAGTGCATGTATATGTATTCTAATTGCATTCCGAATCAAGTCTCTCTTAAAAGGAAGAACACGGAAATCAGGACATGTGTTTACTTTATAAACTTGAATTTGCCCAATCAAATTTATGATTATAGTTACCATAAGATTGAATGGGATGACCCGCTGATGATAAAAAGGCTCAACATATTCAAGATTCTGGATCAGATGGGCGGACAGGGCAAGCACGTACTACCAGAAGAGTAGACCTAAGAGTAAGAGATTCCCAGTGCTTGAAGAAACTTGTTTGGAGCCTTCCTTCACTCCTGAACTAGACACTCAACTGAGTGGGCCTATGATAGGATCCTGCTACTAAGGAAAGGGCCCTATTATTGAAAGAGAAAACACTTCTCCTTATAAGTTCTATTATTTTATTTTAACAATGGAAATATTGATTTTCAAGTTTATTTTTGTATATTCAATGTTTTCCTATTTGAAATAGATTGATTGCATTTAACAGTAACACATTTTAATGACTTGTTATAAATTATTCTGGTTTGGATGAAGAATTAATGGTGCTATTAAACAATGCATCACATGCCAAAACTGCACATTTTAATGACTTCTTGTAAATTATTCTGGTTTGGATGAAAAATTATTGGTGCCGTTAAACGATGGCTCACATGAACTAACTGTTCTCCTGGGTCGTTCTCCTCGGCACAGACCGTGTATTGTGGAATCATAATAATGCATCTTTTAAAAATAAAATTATTATATTAATATTATATTTATTATAATACTAACCAATATCATGAAATTATAATAAAAATGTGTTATTAGTTTGCGTTGTCCATTACCTACATTCAAAGAAATTATAATAAAATTGTGTTATTACTTTGGGTTTTCCTAAATTCAATTATGGATTTATAAAAGAATTCATGATGTTACCAGTAGTTTGTGTTGTCCATTACTTACATTCAATAGAAGAATTCATGATGTTACCAACAGTTGTCTATTACATACATTCAATTGTGGATTTCTAGAAGAATTGTGTTGTCCATTACTTACATTCAATAGAAGAATTCATGATGTTACCAACAGTTGTCCATTACATACATTCAATTGTGGATTTCTAGAAGAATTCATGTTGTTACAGGCCGAATTGTTGCCTCATAGGAGTCTACTTGGGATTTTCCCACCACTCACACAAAACAATAAAAGCAATATATATAGTTGTTGCCAATATAAGCTCGCCCTCCTCACTTGACTGGTTTAACTTTGCAATTGGAACAAACTCCCGACAGGGACTATCCGCTACATGCAGCACTGCTTACACAAGTAAGCAATCATTTCAAACTCCTCTTCATTATTTGACTATATAACAATTATCTCCTTGCCACATTATTCTTTTTAATATTGTTAAAAGCATGCACTGGAGTCTTCATTTAAGAAAAAGAATTGCATATGTGAGAAGTCACCAATAAAGGGTAAAATATCCCCGAAACATAAAAAAAGAAGGTGTAATCATGAGACCACAAATATTTTACATGCACAAGCTGTAACACTGTTTGTTCTCCAAAATATAAGCATGTCAGCAATCCCTCTCCAAGTTTGTTTAACATTATACCTTTTATGCCAAAACATTGATAGACAATCTCCACACATGTCCATTTCACACCCAAAAAAATTCCACATGCATGCTCTGTCAATGCCACATGTCCACTTCACTTCTAAAAGCCTCTACTTGTCTAGATTAACCATAATATTAGAATATGAACATCACATGCTCACCATTTTATAAGTAAATATACTTCAACTTTATCTCTCCCCTAGTTATGATTTCTCACATGGTGCTATTTGCCTACAAATAGAAACAAATACGTTTTACATTCCCCTAGTTCTTAATTAAGTAATGTTCTCAAATACCAATTTGAACAAGTACATATATATGGTTTTATGTTAGGTATGTCTACATTTCCCAATAGAATGACAAAATGTGCACTATTGTCTCACTCACCTATGGTCAACTATATCCATGGTCAAATCCATGATCAATGTGATGTGTCTGTGTGGTACTCTATAACTATGATATCAATATATTTTAAAAGAAAGAGCCATATATTGATAAAGTTAAGCTAAGATAAAATATTCCATCTACAAGTAATTTCCTCAATATGGAAAATCCAAACACCATTGTTCAAGCAAAAAATGTCGCATGGGACCCTCCTAAATCTTGATATAAATAGTGGAATTTTGTATAATCTTATGATATATGGATCACCTAAAGATGAAGTGCTACCTTATCTTAATCTCATGTAAATGACGCAAGTGACATATCTTATCCACCCATGTAAATGACATAACTAACATACCGTAAGGATTTGTAACTATTACTTGCTAATTTGTACCTAGCAGAAATGAAGGCTTAGGAAATTTTTCCCCTTTTTCTCTCTCTTCTATCTTCTTCTCTCTATGCATGATGAATTTATCTAACAAGATTAGATCCTTGGGACCTAGTTGCTAAGGAAGTTACTCTACATTTTTTTTCACTTCATTTTTAGCGATAAATAACTAATCGAGTCTTTTCACTCATAACCTCCAAAGATGGAGTGCGTCTTAACATATGGGCCTTGGGTGTCTTTCTAAGTCTAGGGTCAATGTATATTACCATGCTAGGCATTTCCCATAGTCTCACGGAATTGCATTATGTATTTTTAGTACTTTTTAATGCTTAAAAATTTCTCTCCAAATGAAATGTTTCAATTAATTTGTGTGTAATAAGTTCAAGAAATGTTGTATGGTAGTACCCAAAATTCATACCCATAGTACCAACATTATACTAGTACCCACTTTGAGGTGCAAATAATTGAATTTTCCTTACCAAAATCCACTTTTACTAGAAAAGTGAGGAAAAAGACAAGGAAAATTAGTCATAAATAAACTGGGGACAACCTAGAGACATGTTTTGAGTTGAATAAGTGACTCCATCACTTAATTCAAGTGACAAGGAAACTAAGGTTGAGTTAAGAGCTAACATGGAAGCCACTCAAGAACCATGAATTAAGGGATGTAGTGAATTTCGTTTCCACTCAAGAACCATGAATTAAAGGAAGAACCATGAATTAAGGGATGTAGTGAATTTCCATCACCACGAGTTGGTTGCCAATTCTGTAATATCCCCAAAAGGGAGAATGCAACAATACTTCACACAATATAATAAATTACAGCAAGATAAACAATAAATCTAAGTACATATCAGAATATGCAGAAAGAGCTGAGCCATTTTATTATATTGGAGATGAATCAGTTACACAAGTACAATATATAGGTAGATCTAGCTAAAAAGATGAGGTAGGATCACCTAGAAAACATGTGTGAAGCAAGTACAACATAACTGTTGAGGCTTTGCAACAAATACTGCACTATCTCTTCAACAGAATATAAACATGGAGTTGCAGGCTGAAAAGAGAAATGCAGATCTACTCAAAACTGGAGCTCTGATGATGCCAAGATTCAAGATCTGGCCACTGTGATGGATTCCCAAGATAACCCAAAAAGGATTTTCTAGATCTGTAACTTTGGAAAAATCACCTCCCCAGGGTTTGATCCTTGATCTGCTGGGAAATACAGATCTGAAGAATAGATGGCTGAAATGTGTGCTCATATCAGATCTATGCTTGAAGGGTTGATCCCTTCCTCAGATCTATGAGCTAGAAGCTCTAGATCTAACTTCTCAATCCTCCAAAAGATGATTGCAGCTGCTACAACACAACTGCCACTGAAAACTGCACTGTGAGGGAAAGAGAGGCCTTTTTCCTGTTGAAAAATGTTGCAATAAGATCCAGGATGATGGTGAGACTAATGGAAATGTGAAGGAATGATCCTCCACTGGATTTCTAGTTGATGTACTAGCAACTTCCTTCCTCCTTTCAGATCTGCAATATGGACAATGTTATTCTTAGAGAGAATACTGCTGCTAGGAGGTCAATAACATTTGGCCTGATGCCAGATCTACGATGTGGCTCTGGGAGTGCTAAAATATAGGCCCAAATGATGGGAATAATCCCTCACCTTGTTCTCAAGCTAAATTACTGAAGACAACTTCCTCCTTCCAAAATGATCTTCAGAAAAACGTAGTTTTCTGAATACGAATGTTCTGCAGAAAGTAGGAAATGGAAATGGCACTTAAAGCCTGATGTATAATGAAGTAAAAACCTCTTCCTTATATATAACTCAAAGAAGAGGAGGGATTCCCGCCCGGGAGCACCCTGTGCTAAACAACACCTGCAATCTCTGCTAAATAGCCCAAGATTGCAGTGGAATGTCACTTGAAAATTCCAGATCTAAAAGATCATACATAAAAAATAATCCAAGATGCCTTTAACCTCTGCTTTCATCTCCTTTATAATGATTGAGCCATCCCAAGCCTTGGCCCTAATCTCAACTGCACTGTCACATGTGGACAAGATCCTCCAAGTGGGATAGCGTTGTTTGACCAAATCAACCAAACAGTCTAGGTGCAATGTACACCTCTTACATCATGTGTGCTTCATTTGCACATGATCCTCCACCACTTGATCATTAATGCTCAATTACCCTTTGTTTGACATCTTCAAGATCTTAGTTGACTGAATCAACCCTGATCTTCTCATTAAATGAGACAAGATCCCCAATCTCATTCACATTAGTAGTTGCTCAACTACCCCTTTTTGCAAATCTATTCTAGATTAATCCACATTCACACACACAAAGATGATATTTATTCTTATTGAGGATTGTGGGTCCCTCCACCCTTTTATTTACTTAATTCATTAAGAAAATCAAGGACTCTAATATTCCAAATGTAATGTGAAAATTTGGGAATATTACAGTCCTCCCCCCCCTCCCGGCAAAATGTTGCTTGTACCCAAGCAACTTCAAAAGTAGATGCAAGGCCATCTATTCCCCTCCATGTGGCATCCACATAAGGAAGGCTTCCTCCATTTGCTACAATAGGTTATGTATTTTTGGTTCCAAAGTTGTCTTTCAAAAACATAAAGAATGACCTCCAACTGTTTGGTTAGATGTCCTCCTCCCATCATGAAGCACCAAGTGACAACCATGTGATGTCCAACATTATCAACAATACATGAGAGACATAAGATATAGTAGTTCTTACCACAAAGGAAAAGCTCCATCATACAATCCACTCCTTCATCCCATGTTTCATGAACTAGATTGAGCATTAATATGCTCCCATACTCAGCCCTGTTGGCCTTGTTGGATCCAAACTCCATCATTCCAAGGTTATGCAAAAGAAGAAGGGAAGAAGTAATATGGGTAAAAAAATATGTCAAACCATATTCTCCTAACAATAATCACCGGAGTAAGGCCCTTTGCTGCAATCCTCCATCTCCTCTATGTAAGATGGACAAGCCAAACTCCCCCAAAAGCAATCCAAGCAACAAGAGATCTTGTTGATTTCTCTCCTCCTCATGTGCATTATGAAGAAAAAGCATACTAATGGACATGTGAGATGTCACATCATCCCCATACAAATAAACATCATCAATGCATATCATGAGATCATTATGCCAGTTTTTACATAATACAAAACACATGGACATAGGAGATGTCATGTGGTGGCCAAACTTCCTCAAGTGAAACAAAAATGAACATGCCTTCTCTTGCTGCAGTTTATCATTGGAAAACAAGGCATGATTCAAAAAGTGATGAGCTATTGGGTGGTATCCATACTCACCCAAGAGAAGCTAGCGCAGCCATGCCTCCTCCTTCATTTCATACATGTTTTTCAAGGCATGGATCCGGAAAATAGGTGCCTTTGGAGAGTGACAGAAATATCCCAATGGAAACCAACGTAACCAAGCATGCTGGCCCATACAAATCTACAAGTGGATTTGCAACCCCTTGCTTATCATCCTTACCCATTCACTCCCATGAGGATGATGAATGAGGTACTACAAGATCATGGCATCCTCCCTTTGTAGAATGCCATCCTTCTCGAACTGTTGAATCCCTTTGCATTTCATGAAATGTTGAAATGCATCTCTAATGATATCTCTTAATGAGATCATCTCTCCATCAAAGGCCCTCCAAAACCAAATAAGTTTTGGATTTAATGCAAGTAGAAGTTTCTCTTTGAGCAGTGAGAGGCTCATTGAGAAAGGGTCATCTAGAAAGGAGAAAAGGTTTCTCATTTCAAGATGTCTACCATTTGTCATCTTTGCTTCCATTACTTCATGAGTGAAGTTACCTCCAGAATGCTCCAAGAATGATGAAGCCCTTTCTTTGTCATGACTACTAAGTGACAGCGCTGTAGATTTGTAAGGTGATACATGCACTGTCTCAAAGAAAGTTACCACATTGATCTCGCAATCAGTCATAGTACATAGGATAATGCTAATCCCATTTCCTGAAACTTTACATCTCAACTCAAAGGGTTGAATGTAGCTCAACAATGATGAACAGGGATATTTTTCAGTCTCCTCCTTGATTAGATCAAGGGTCCTCTGTGCTGTGATATGTTTCTGCTTCAAATCAGTTTTTTGTTCTAATCCTTGGTCATGCATTGATCCTGAAACAATATGTGCTGAATTTTGATGCATACCTTGGATCAACTGATATGTGGGAGCCTCTTGATAGAACACAAGAGTTCCTCCATCCGGAATAATAGTATCCCCAACTATTGGTAAGAGTGGTGATCTCTTCCCTTCAAGTGTACCAACGCTGGTATCCTCCTCCTCTTCCTCATGCATCTCCTGATCCATGCATGGGACTCCATATGTCGAGAGCTCAAGATTGTCTTGCAAAGATGCAAGTGACTCTTCTCCAGATACACGTACTTCTACAACAGGTAATGAAGGTAGTGACCTCTTGTCCAGACTGACAAGATTGACATTCTCCTTGTAGCACAACTCTGTCTTCTCCACATCAAATCTCTTTCTCAACTTGTGAAATAAATCTGAATACTTGGTCACCTTTGCATGCTCTATGTGCCCAAACCACCGATCTTTTGATTCATCTAAGAGATGAAGTGTTGAAATTTGAACAACCTCCTCTTCAGCCACAGGATGTAGCTTGAAAAATGAATCTAACTCCCTCCTCCAAGCCTTGACATTGCTTGAGGAAGATCCATCAAATGTAGGAAAATAGAATCTATTATGCCTCTTCCTTCTATTGCTGCTATAGGATCCTCTTTCTTCTTTGATCTGGAAGAAATTTTGTAGAGTTAGCTGTTTGGTCTCAATCTAGTCTTCTAAATTGAGCTCATTTAATTGTCAACCAGGGTTGGTAAACTGCTGAAGTGAAATGTACTGTATGTACCTAGGTGCTTGTTTCTTAATGCGTTGTGTGTAGTGTTTTGTGATGTTTTTGGTCTTTTGTGATGATTTCTGATGTTTTTGATCTTTTGGTGGTTTTATGTTCACAAGGAAAATGACTAGAAAGCTAATGGAAGGAAGCTAATGATTAAAAACAGAGTGAAACCTAATTGGTTGATGTCAAATGGTAAATACAAATGCAATACTTAAAAACAGAATCAAATCTAAATTATGACTAAGCAAAAGCAAAGCTTGATAATGACTTTTAAGCAAATGATTCAAAACACAAACTAAACTTGTCAAATTCTTTCATCAAAGGCATTTGAGAGAGATCTTGAGACATGGTCAACTAAGTATGCAAATCTTCCTAACTAAACAGTTTAAACAACTAACTTATAATGATGCAACATTTTATCCTTGATTAGAGATTTGTTGAAGTATGTTTGGAGTAAAACATTGATACCATCATAAGATCTTCTACTCTAAATCTAATTCCTAACTCTATTCTGCAACTCAGTTTTATAGCACTACACTTCACTCAAAGGTTATAGATTTTTGAAATAATCTATTGAGGAAAATGTTTGTTTGTAAGATGATCAGGAAGTTGCAGAAGTACTTCAGGCCTTAAAATGATATTGTCTTCTGTTCATATGGTTATGAATCAATTATGGATTTTAGAACAAGAAGAGGTTTGTGAATAATGAAGGCTGTTTTGTTAAGTTTAACAACTGAAGTAATCTAATGTGCAGTGAATGACAGTCTGAATGTGAAATGCAAATGCAATGAGTTGAACTAAAACTGAACTTAAAATGTCACTAATCTAAAACAATGTTGAACTACAAGTCATTATCAAACTCAAAATAGAACAACTGAGCATGAGTTAAGTGCAATTAAACTCCGGAGTATCCTAACTATGCTATCATGCATTATTCTATGGAATTATACAGTCTGTTTGTCCATCTTGATTGGTATTTTGGAAGAATTCCTTCTTTTGGAAGAGTTTTTAGAACAATCCTGACTGTGTAATTTAGTGCACATGCAAACATAAAGACTGAAAGCAATGAAAAACTAAGATACCATAGCCATCTCCTACCCATCATTATGATATTTTTGACAAGCGTTTAAGAGCAAGAACTACTATGGTACTTAGTGAAAACACACAACTAAAACGTTCAAGATCACAATCATGCTTAAGACAGTATAAAGATTTCTTGGAAGAGTTTCTTCTTGTGGAAGAGTATTTAGCATAAGTATAACTGTGATGGTGAACAAAAGAGATTACAATTAAATTCTACAATACTATAGCCATTTCCCATTCATCATTATAATCTTTTGGAAGAGCTTCTTCTTTTGGAAGAGTTAGAATGAGTATAACTATAGTAGCTAATGAAAACAACTACGAATTCAACTTCAAATCCTACAATACCATAGCCATTTCCCATTCATCATTATAATATTTTGGAAGAGCTTCTTCTTTTGGAAGAGTTAGAATGAGTATAACTATAGTAGCTAATGAAAACAACTACGAATTCAACTTCAAAAACGTAAAGGCAGCTGGAATACTTATCTAAATTACGCAAATAAATCCGTGCAAGAGGCAGGTGCCCTCTACCACCTGACGGAATCTAACTCCAAATCAAATCAACGCTTTCAAAACAACACTGTCTGCCTCATTAAAAGTGAAATAACTTGAATAGAGCACTCTGCGTCTTCAGAAATGTAGCACAGAATCTAAGCAAAATCTAGAACAAAATCTCCTAGCTCTCGGTTTCCCAAGTGTTTATATAACAAATGTACATAACAAGACTTGCAACAATTTCAGGATCATTGTCTTTCCTTATCGAATTCACATTAGGACTCTTGAAGTGGCAACGTAAAAAGGAAAAGGACATCTGGACTGAGACAATCCTACTAGAAGTCTGCCTTCTTAAATGTGTTCCCACGTTCCAAAACCATACCCAGAATTCGTTTCTTCCTTCATGGTGAGCAACGAACCATGTAGACATGACGTGGAATATGCCCATATGCGGTTTTTCTTGAGAGGCCACCTAGAACATACTCAAACGTGAAGACAGCTGCAGAATCGCCGGTTAGCTACGGAATGTCTGCATTCTGCAGCTAGTTCCGGTCAAAATGCTTTACAATGGAAAAAAATCACAAAACTTAGCAATTCAGTCATGTAAATCATTCTAAAAGTAATTTAACTAAATTCATTGATCAATTGGGTCTGAAATAGCGATGGAAAAATGAAAATGAGGTAAAATGGAATGAAAGAAAGCATAATTTTGAGGCTCAACATACCCCCACTGCTGTCTCCTTGCATGTCCTCATGCAAATTATCCTATGAACTCAGAGGCTTCTGCAAGAACATCTAATCCTCTCCTTCTCCTTTGTCTGGAAGCTAAAGATCTTCTGGGTTTTCTGATAACAAGTTTGAACCTTAGGTTGGTAAGTGCCCTGATTAGCTTCTTGTTCCTTTGTTTCAACTTTTCATTGGTCTTTTCCACTTTGTCTATATGTAGGGATATGGTTGAGTTCATATCAGTTTTGAGCTTGACTTGATCTTTGAGAATTTCATTCTCATTTTTGATGTGTCTATTAAGTATTTCCAACTCATACCTATCCCTTCTTAATACATCTATTTCAGACAATGGAGGACTAGGGGTTCTCTCCTTACTTTCTAAAGCTCTCCTTTCCAAAGTTTCCACATAGTCATAAATTTCTTGTTGAGCGGGGTCAATTTCAGGGGTTCCTTCATTAAAATCCTCTTCAACATCTTCTTCAATGGATGTTTCCTCATCTTCTATATTAATCACCCCTGTTTGTTTGATTTGAGTTTTCCTTAGTTTCCCCTTTAGTCTGTGGCTTCTTCTAGGCTGAGAAGACCCCTCTCCTTTCTCCATGGCAGATTTCCTGATTACCTTTTCTTCCTTAAGCTGTCTCTTGATTTGAGTCAACTTCTCTGAAATGATTTCCTCACTACTTTCTTGGACTGTTTTATCAGTTTCAACTTTTGAAGCCCTCCATTTCCTGCTTCTCTTTGTAGGTTGTGGTTCAGGTGAGGGCTCTTTTGGCTCTTCAAAATGATTTCTTGTCAAGAAATTGTCCCATGTATCATTTATTTTGGCTAAATGGTGTTCAATCAAAATTTTAACCAAGCCATGATGATATAGGGTTGTCTCTAAAAATTGAACCCTTCTTTGAACACAGGAAGCCATCTTTTTCAAGCTTTGAAGCAAGAAATAGGGTAGGTTTAAGTCTTCCCCCAGAAAATGCATTATCAGTCTAATGTGGTAGACATAAAATGTACCATATCTACCCTCACATGTAATAAATTTTTGTAGAAGAAGTAGTATGTTTCTCCATTTATTTTTCAATGCAGAACTTGGAATTCCTTTCTTAAATATAGTGACATCCATACCTGGTGATTTTAGAATTTGCTTCCAGGATTCATTGTGAAATTCGCTATTTTTGAACCATCTCTCTCCATTTCTAAGCAACCCTGTAGCTTCTGCAATGAAAACTTCAGTGACAGTGAACTTGACATCTTCCACTTCAACTTCAGTTCCTTGAAATGATCTTGCAAATGTTTTAGTGACTTCTTTGTGGAAGCCATTAAATTTCTCCAAAAATTGAAGCCATCCTATCTGTTGCAACATTTATTTGCATTGAGGGTAGCCTTATAAGTATTTTGAACCCATTGGTTCAGTTATTACAATGAAACCCATAATTGCTTCTTCAATGTTCAGATTAACACTCTTCTACCCACAGAAACAATAACTTTCACCTTCGAATTGAAATGGCTTCAAGTTCTTAATGAAAATGGCTTCAAACTTCGGAATGATACACCTCTGATTGACAATGAAAAATGGCTTCAAATTTCGAGTTGATATGCCTCTGGTTGACAATGAAACTTTGGATTGATATGCCTCTGGTTGACAGTGACAAATGGCTTCAAATTCCCATACTGCTATACCTCTGTCTCTCGGTGGTAAATGACTTCAAATTCTCACGCTGCTATACCTCTGTCTCTTGGTAACAAATGGCTTCAAACTCTTCACTGCTATACCTTTGCGTTTACAGTGATAATGCTCAATGCTATACTTCTGCGTTTACAGTTATAATTTGTCTGCCCACGGTAACAAATGGCTTCAAATTCTCACGCTGCTATACCTTTGCGTTTACCCTTTTGCTCTGCTCTCGGTGGTAAGGATGTCTCTATTTGCGGAATGAAGTGCCGGCTACAGAATGGAGTGATGGAGGTAGTTACGGAATGAAGTAATGGAGTGAGGTGGAGGAAATGAATTAATGATTGAAAAGACGGCGGATATTTTTACAATGGAAAAGAGAATCATCATTGAATGATTTGGTTGGGTTACGTGAAGAATTCAAACACTTCGACCATTTGAACCGCTTAAATGATGTCGGGCATGAAATTTGAAATGAGAGATTTTAATCCAAAGTTTGTGGAGGGTTTATTGGTTATGATCAATAAAAATAATTAAAACAACCTTTTCGAACAATTCATAACTAAAACTATGCTAAACTTTATGAAATGCCATTATAATCTAAACTTGTTACCTCTGCTTTTCATTTGATTTTTGTAGTCTTTGTCTTCTTTGTTCACCTTTGGAAGAGTCTTCATAGTTCTTCTTGATGTTTCTTATTCATGGATACACTGGATCATTTTGTTGCAATTCTAATGTCTGCTGACTAATGCCTTCAGGATTTGTAGCTGCGGAATGACTGTCTGGCTGCAGAAAGGCTGATCAGCTGCAGAATGTCTGTTAAGTTGCAGAATGTACCTGTAGAGCATTTTGATCATGGAATGGAGTGGTTTGGGAATATAGGTGAAATGTTATATGGTATGAATAAAGATGGATGATGTGTTATGATATGTATGAATTGGATGATGATATGAAATGGATTCAGTTTATGAAATGGAGTGGAAGAACATAAGAACTGCCCTGCAATCCATGACATGTTTTATTCATTTACAGCAAGACATCAAAATTTAAATTTTGACATGAAAATGAGATGGATGGAGTATGGAATGAGATGAATGAAGTATGGAATGAAGTAGAGTATGAATGAATGAATGAAATGGAGTATGGATGGATAAGTGAATGGAGTGAAATGAAATGAGATGGATCATAAGCACTATGGCTCTGAACTTATGATTTTGTAACAGCTGCTTGCAAAAACAAAATGGGAAAAGTTAGAGTGTCAGAGAGACTCTGATTTTCACCCTATCTTTTCTGTATAAACATGCCAATCAATGATTGGTTTTCATGTTTATACCTTCTTTTTTTTCTTTTTTCTTTTCAAAGAAATACTTCAGAAAATTTAATCAAGTTGATGAAGAAGAAGAATTCTTCTTCATTAACTTCACATCACTGCATTCTTGGAACTTCTTGACAAATTCTTCTCTTGAGAGTGGTTTGTGATACAGCTTCAATCTATGACCATTCACAAGAAAAGTGACCTCTTATTCATCTATTGTCCTGATTTTTACTGCTCCATTGTCAAAAATTTCAACAATTTCATATGGCCCGAGCCAATGTGTTTGAAATTTACCTTGAAAATCCTTGAATTTTGAATCAAACAAGAGAGCCCAGTCACCTTCTTTGAATTTCTTCTCTTTGATGTACTTGTCATGCCATCTAGTCCTTTTTTGTTGGACTAGACTTGTTTTCTGAACTGCATCTTGTCTGATCTCATCCAATTCATTAATCTGCTCCAATCTATGCTTTTGTGCCTCCATTAAATCAAGTCCTAGCTGAACTGCCATTTTGAAAGTTTGAATCTGGAACTCTATGGGAAACAAAACTTGCTTTCCATAAACGAGCTCATAAGGAGTATGGCCTGTTGTGTTTCTCCATGTAGTTCTATAGGCCCACAAGGCTTCAGGAAGCCTATCTACCCAATCTCTTCTATGTAAATGAATAGTCTTTGTTAGGATTCCTTCAATGATCTTATTAGTAGATTCCACTTGACCATTTGCTTGTGGATGATAAGGAGTAGATTTTCTATGTCTGATTTTGTACTTCTCCATCATTTGCTCCACTAGCCTTGATGTAAATTGAGCTTCTTGATCTATAACAAATTTCCTTGGGACACCAAAACGAGTAAAAATATCCTCAAAAAGAAAAGTAACTACAGATGCTTCATTAGCAACAAGTAATGGTTTAGCTTCTACCCATTTAGTAACATAATCAGTGCAAACTAATATATATTTCTTTTTTCTTGATGGAGGACTAATAGGTCCTACAAAATCCAAAGCCCATTTTTCAAAAGGTTTAATGTGTACCTGAGGTTGTAATGGCATCTCACCTGAAGGAGAAGGTTTCCCTACCCTTTGGCAACTGTCACACCTTTTGACATAATCTTTAGCATCTTTAAACAAGGATGGCCAATAATATCCTAAATTAAGGATCTTATAGGCTGTCCTCTTATTTGCAAAGTGTCCGCCACAAGGTTCATCATGACATGCCTTGAGAATCTCAGACATCTCATCTTCACGAACACACCTTCTAATGATCAAATCTGGACCTGTCTTGTACAACTAATTAGCAACCCATGAATATTTTTCACTATCATTAATGATTTTTCTTTTTGCATTCATAATCGAAGGAAATTTTCCTGAAACTAAATAATTAGCAATATCAGAAAACCATGGAGTTTGAGTAGAGATTGCAAAAAGATATTCATCAGGAAATTGATCTTCAACTGGAGTGTCATCTTTGATATTTTGGAGTCTATATAGGAAATCAGCTACTGTGTTTTGTTTTCCAGGCCTATCTAGAATAGTAATGTTGAATTCTTGTAAGAGCAACAACCATCTTATAACTCTGCCATTAGTAATTGATTTGTTCATTAAATATCTAATTGCAGAATGATCAGTGTGAACAAAAGTTTCATAGCCTGTTATATAGTGTCTAAATTTGTTTATGGCATGAACAATAGCTAAAAACTCTTTTTCAGTTACAGTATAGTGTAACTCTGCAGGAGTCAAATTTTTACTGATATAATAGATGGCATAAGGAATTAAATCTTTTTGTCCCAATACTGCTCCTAGAGCTGTATCGGAAGCATCTGTCGAGATATGAAAAGGTAACTTCCAGTTAGGTCCCCTTAATATAAGTGCTTCAGAAATTTTGGTTTTCAGGGTTTCAAAAGCTAACTGGCAATCAGAAGTCCACTTAAATTCACAATCTTTGGTGAGTAATTTGAAGAGAGGAGATGCTATTTTGGTGAAGTTTTCTATAAATCTCCGATAGTACCCCGTAAATCCTATAAAACTTCTTACATCTCTTTGACAACTTGGAATGGATAGGTTAGAAATAACTTCAACTTTCGCTTCATCAACTCTAATCCCATCCCCTGAAATGTGGTGCCCTAAAACAATACCTTCAGTGAACATCATAAAACTTTTTTCATGACTAAGAGAAAGGTTTGCTTCTTGACATATTTTTAAGACCTTTTCCAAGTTTTCTAAAGCCTCTTCAAATGTATCCCCATAAACTGTAAAATCATCCATGTACACCTCTACACAGTCATGTATTAGATCCGGAAAATTCCTCAATATCGCTCTTTGAATGTCGCAGTGTTTATCGACTTAAAATGGTAATACTGGTAAGCATAGGTGACTCTGTGGACAGTAATGTGTTTGTCTGCCGACAAGTGCTACTTGAGACTTGATTTCAAACCCACTAAACCCATCTAGGAATGAAAAGTAATTTTTGCCAGCTAATGTATCTAATACTTGATCTATGAAAGGTAAAGGAAAATGGTCTTTAAGAGTAGCTTTATTCAGTTCTCGGTAGTCAACACACACCCTCCATTTTCCATTTTTCTTTGGCACAATTACCAAAGGAGAAACCCACCGACTATCTGAAATAGGATAGATGAAATTAACATTTAACAATTTTTGCAATTCCTCTTTAACAATTTCCCTAAGATTTGGATTCATCCGTCTTTGAGGCTGTTTGATTGGTTTGCAATTTGCCTCTATATAGATGTGATGAGTACAAGTCTTGGGACTTATCCCTTTCATGTCAGTGTATTCCCATGCATATGTAGAAGAATGTCTCTGTAATACTTTGACTAACTCTTCTTGTTGAGATTTTTCTAGGTTTTTGTTTATGTTCAAGGTTTTGCCTGGAAAAATTTCACTTGTAGAACTGCCAAATTTGTCCACAGAATGAAGAGACATCTGTCTAGATGACAAGAATTCAATATTGGATCCCTCTTGAAATGATTCTTGTTTGTGTTTTGGAGAAGATTCAAAGTTTTCTAGAGTATTCAGAATTTGATTATCTTCACTAATTTCTGAAATTGTGAAGAGTGGTTGTAAATATTCTTCATCCTCTATCCATTGAGTGTCATCTAGATCTGTAATTGTCCTAGCTGGAGGATATAAAGTGAATTTATTAGTTGAAATACCATCAGAAATATACATATCACCGGACCTACAACTAATAAAAGCATCAGTTGTAGCCAACCAAGGTCTTCCTAATATAACAGGATGGCCTTCTAGATTATTCTTAGGAGTTAGGATCATGAAATCCACAGGGTATTCCCAAGAATCTAGGGACACTGGAATGTCTTCTATTACCCCATCTGGTTTGATCACAGATCTATCTGCTAATTTTAATAATGTGGGTGTAAAGAGAAGATTAGGAAGTTTTAGTTTGTCCATGATTTGTCTACTCATGATATTTATTGCTGCTCCTAAATCAATGAGTGTGTTTTGAATTTCAATTCCATTGATGTGAATTTTGACAACTGGATTTCCTGGGTCAAGATACTTTGGAACAGCAATCTTGCCCATCATAATGTCTGCTATTTGTCCTACCAGTTGAATTTTCTTTGTTTCTCTTATTCTTTTTCTTGTTGTCTTCATACTCAACTCCTTTATTGTTTTGGATAAAATTGGGATTTCTTTGATGGCTTGTAATAATGGAATTTTAATGCAAACATTTCTCAATTCATCTAAGAAATCATAATTAGGCACCATGATTTGTTTTTCTACACCTCTATCAATTTGTAATCTTTCCGTAAAGGGAGGTATAGAAGTAGATGTGGATGGTTGCTCTAATACAGGAGTTGGATTTATTGGATCTTTTTGTTTTAGTTTTTCAATGTGTGGGTCTTGAAAGGATGTGTCTTCCTCAAGACTTTTATTCACCTGTAGGGAGTCTTCCTCAGAATTATCTTGTTCTTGTATGATCACAGAAGGTTTCCTCTTTTCAAGTATTCTTCCAGACCTCAGTTGAACATCACTAAGGTCTAAAGGAGTGATTAAATAAGTTGGAAATTGTTGGCCTTCTATCATGTATGTATTCTGAGGGTTCTTATTATTGGGGTTTGGTATGGGTTGAGCAGGAAATTGATTTGATTTTTGAGGGAATGGTAATGAAAGTGGTTGATTTTGATGTGGTTGATTTTGATGATGTTGTTGAGAATTTTGTTGAAGATTTTGAGGAAAATTTTGTTGAGGATTTTGAGGATAAAAATGTGGGTATGGTGGATACTGATAGTATGGAGATTATCTTCCATAGGGAATTTGTGTTCCTTGTGCCCAGGGCTGAGAATGATTTTGAAATTGGGGCCAAAGTTGCTGCCAAGGATTCCAAGGTGGAGGTTGATTATACATTTGATCATGGAATCCTTGTGTTTGAGGTCCCTGCCAAGGTCTTCTAGATACAAAATTGAGAGACTCTGTGGAATCTGTAGGAGTTTCCTCCTGAAAGACAGCTTTGAGACCAGGAAGAGAAGGAAAATTCTTGGTCTCATGTTTTTCATAACAAATGACACAGGTCTCTACAACTTTTACATCCAATGGACACTCTCTCAAGGCATGTTTCTTTCTACATTTGGGACAAAAGATTGCCAAGGCATCAGATTCAGCTTTTTGCTTGTTTTGTATCTTAAGGGTGTCTATTTGTTCACTAAGACTCCCTAAGATATCAGATTTAAAATCATCAAGCATATGTCCTATTTCTGATCTACTTACTGTCCCAGAAGCAGACTTACTTGCCCTTGCAAGAGCAGGATCTCTTGGACCTTTGACAGTTTTAGATTTTCCTCTTGAAAGGTTGATACATAACTCAGATATTTCAGGTAATGTGAGTTGTGATATATCCCCTTTTCCCATCATGTTAAGGATATCCAACCATTCATCCCTAATTGTTTTCAACAAAAGAGCTTTTAAAGTGTCTTGATCTAGGTTTTCAATTTTTGCCCTTTTGATGTTGTAATGAAATCTTTCCAACAAATCTTCCAAATTTTCATATTCTTTTTGTAACATCTTGAACACTTCTTCCTTATGATTCACCGGCATATAATAATCCAAATATCTCTCTAGAAATGCTTGTTTCATGTCTTCCCATGTTCTAATAGAACTACTGATTAGACTCATAAACCACTTCAATGCTGCTCCCTTCAAAGTTGAAGGAAATAATTTAAATTTTTGAGCATCTTGTAAGTAGTCATAAGTTCTACAAAGCACTTCAAATTCGAATAAGAAGGTTTCAGGATCTTCAGTTTTAAGTCCATAGAAGTTTGGAAGGATAGAGGGTGAAATATTTTTCATGGTTGTATTGGTTTCTTCATCAATTATAGGGAACCCAAAAGAGCTTCCTATTCTACCTCTTCCTCCATCTGCACCTCTACCTCCTTCTCCTCTACCTCTACCTCTACCTCCAAATAGTGTGTGTTCACCATTAAAAACTCCCCCTCCTCCTTCTTCTGCCATGGTTGACTCTCCTGTGGAGGTGGAAAGATTTATGTCCCTACCAGGAGTCTTTAGATCTTCTTCTATGGCAGGTTCAGTGAATGAAGTGGAAGATTTCTCTAATGGGATAGTTGACCTTAGATCTTCTAGAAGTCCAGGATCAGGAGAGGATGGAATATGGGTTTGAGTTGAAGGTGTACTAGCTCTGGATCTAGATGAAACAAGTGGTGTTCTAGAAATCAAACTTCTGCCTCTGTTGCTTATGAATCTTCCCCTTGAATCTCTCTCCCTATGCATATAATTGTTTTTGGATGCTAAGAAACAAAGGTTACCTAGTTTTCACTTCCCCGGCAACTGCGCCAAAATGTTTGGTCTCAATCTAGTCTCCTAAATTGAGCTCATTTCATTGTCAACTAGGGTTGGTAAACTGCTGAAGTGAAGTGTACTGTATGTACATAGGTGTTTGTTTCTTAATGCGTTGTGTGTAGTATTTTATGATGTTTTTGGTCTTTTGTGATGATTTCTGATGTTTTTGATCTTTTGGTGGTTTTATGTTCACAAGGAAAATGACTAGAAAGCTAATGGAAGGAAGCTAATGATTAAAAGCAGAGTGAAACCTAATTGGTTGATGTCAAATGGTAAATGCAAATGCAATACTAAAAATAGAATTAAATCTAAACTATGAATAAGCAAAAGCAAAGCTTGATAATGAATTTTAAGCAAATGATTCAAAACACAAACTAAACTTGTCAAATTCTTTCATCAAAGGCATTTGAGAGAGAGCTTGAGACATGGTCACTAAGTATGCAAATCTTCCTAACTAAACAGTTTAAACAACTAACTTATAATGATCCAACATTTTTGTCCTTGATTATAGATTTGTTGAAGTAGGTTTGGAGTAAAACATTGATACCATCATAAGATCTTCTACTCTAAATCTAGTTCCTAACTCTATTCTGCAACTCAGTTTTATAGCACTACACTTCACTCAAGGGTTATAGATTTTTGAAATAGTCTATTGAGGAAATGTTTGTTTGTAAGATGATCAGGAAGTTGCAGAAGTACTTCAGGCCTTAAAATGATATTGTCTTCTGTTCATATGGTTATGAATCAATTATGGATTTTAGAACAAGAAGAGGTTTGTGAATAATGAAGGTTGTTTTGTTAAGTTTAACCAAGCAGAGTAATCTAATATGCAGGTGAATGACAACTGAATAATTTCAATGCAATGGTGAAGCTAAAAATGTACTTAAGATGTACTAGTCCCTAAAGCGGTGTTAAACACAGTCATTATCAAACTTAAAATAATAGACATGGTTAAGTCACAATTAAACTTCGGAGTATCCTAACTATGCTTTGCAAACAGTGAAAGCAATTAAAGCTAAGATATCATGGCTATCTCCCACTCATCATTATGATATTTTGGACAAGCGTTTCATTAAAGGACGATATGGTACTTAGTGCAAACACACAAATGGCGTTCGGGATGCAAATCATGCTTAAAACATTAACAAAGATTTCTTGGAAAGTTTCTTCTTGTGGAAAGTATTTAACATAAATGTGTGATGAACAAAAAGTTACATTAAATCCTACAATACTGCTAGCCATTTTACCCATTCATTTTCATAATCTTTGGAAGAGACTTCTTCTTTTGGAAGAGTTTTAAACAGAGTTATAATATAGTAACTAATGAAAACAACTAAAGATTCCAGCTTCAAAAAAAAATGTAAAAATGACTAAGACCTACTTTTATCTAAATTAACGATAAATCAAATTACAAGAAACGGGGGAGCCTCTACCACCTGTGAGAATCTAACTCCAAATCAAATCCTTGCTTTCAAAACAACACACATCACCTTCCATTAAAAATAACGAAACAGAGCAATATCCACTTTCTTCATAATACACTTAAAATCTAAAGCAAATATAGAACAAAAAATCTATTTAACTCTCGGTTTCCCAAGTGTTTATATAACAAATGTACATAACAAGACTTGCAACAGTTCCAGGTCATCAAATCTTTCTTACTCCAACGAAATCACATTGGACTCTTGCCAGTGGCAATGTAAAAAGGAAAAGGACGTTGAAACGAGTCCCTAATAGAAGTGCATAGCACAAGTATGTTTCCACGTATCAAAACCATAACAGAATTCGTTTCTTCCCCTTCATGGTAAGGCAATGAACAATGTAGAACATAGCGGTGATTACCATATCACCAGTTTTCTTGAGAGGCCACAGGACATATCAGAGAAAACGTGAAGGCAATTGCCAGAGTGCCGGTTAGCTAGAGTCTTGCATTCTGCCAATGATTGGGGTCAAGAAATGCATTACAATGGCAAAAATCACAAACTTAGCAATTAGGTCATGTAAATCATTCTAAAAGTAATTTTAAATAATTCATTGATCAGTGGATAGGATGTAAGCGTGGAAAAGGAAAATGAGAGTGAAGTAAAATGAGGAAGCACAATTTTGAGGCTCCAACAATAGCCTCCCGAGAAAATCCAAGTTGTTATAGGGCTACGAGATAACCTTAGCTTCCACATCCTCTAGGTGAAAATAACCAGGAATCCCCTTCTCTTCTCATCTCTTCATTACTTCTTACTGGAAGCTATTGTCGCTAAGTCACTTTTCTTCCTCCCTCAGTCTAATTCTTAAAGTGATTGAAGCCTATGCTCTTCCCTCTCTATAATCCTCTTCCTGGTTGTGACTTCTCTTTCCTTCTCTATCCATGTCTTCTTTGTCTCATGTGAATTTATTCCTCCTTCCCCTTTTTTGAATGCCTATAATTTTCATTTTGGGTAACCTTCCTACCCCACCATTACAGTTGCATCCTTGCTGTTGTAGCCTACCACAAATTTTTCCTATTTTTATTGCTAAATTTTCTCAAGCAAGCATGGGCCTTCATACTTTGCTTTGCCCATTTAATTTCAAAAAACAATCCCTTTAATTCAAGCACCAACCAACCTTAAATGGCTATCTTGAAGTTCAAGTTTCCTCCTTGAATAAGAAACCATAATATCCCTAACAAAAATTCTCCATCCCCAACTCTAGAATTTGTTTCCCATGACTTAGTCCCCCTTTTTTTCTATTATTTCAAAATATTACATTATTTTACATTGTGGTTCATACTCGAACCTTTGGTGGGCCTATCACATTAATTTTATTTTTGATAGGTTTCATGCCACATGATTGAAAGTACCTATCCTCCCTCGTAGGCCAATGTATACTGCATGTGAATGCATGTGGGGGTAGTTGTTGGCCAAGAAAATCCAGGAGGAGTGGGAATGTACCCTGGTCAGTAATAAATATTTTTTATGTTTTGGATGGAGAGGAAAATCATATGCTTGATCTTGTACAATATCCATATGAAAATATGGTTTGGAGTGGATATCTAAAAATCATGTCTACTCTAACTAAGCCACTTTATGATCTAAGTAATATTATTGTTATGTTTTGATAAATGTAGTTTCATGTACTTTTTATCTTATTTAATACACATGAAATTTACTATAACACATTGTTTCAATTATCTTAATATTATTGTCTATTATTTTTCAAATATTGACACCTATTTTGGGATGATACTCCATATTAAGACAAGGATATGGAGGAATCTAAGAAATAACCTCTAGTACTTATACATGGCCTACTATGGAGGTCACAATATAGAGTCCACAAAGAGGTGGTAGATGCCATATGTGATATTTCCTCTAATGAGGGATTCATACATATGTTTTTTAGAGAGAGATCCTCGACATGTGGGAAATTATTCTTCAAAACATGACAATATTGATGCATCATGTTTTGTATTCCTTTAGCCTGATTTAGAGGCTAAAGTATGGTTTCCATGAATCATCTAAGGATGATAGTGGTGGTCCTCCAATTCATGGCTCTCCACCACCTAGTCCTACAGCAGATAAGATACCATCTACCCATCCTCCTCCTCCACCATATAGACCGACATGCCATAATCATCCAATTGAACCATCCACCTACCCACCAAGTAGACCATCCATTGATCCACCACCCAATACAAGGAAAATATCTTCTAGCGAAGGTTATAATGAAGGTTTTTAGTGTTATAAAATTCACAATTTTGTTTTTTTTATTTATATCACTACAACATTTGTTTGTGGTAAAAAATGTTTTAGCAGAGTTGATAAAGAAACTTCATCACAACTAAAAGAATATGAATGGACAGAGGTTTTTAGTGGATGTTTTCTTAGTAGTGCACTTATTGTACACATCACACCAGTGCACTACTAATATAAAAGCATTGGCGCTATAAATTTAAATAAAATCATTGGGGTAGGGAGAAAAATTTAGAGCATAGGTGAATTAATTTATAAAAGCACCAATGATTTAATAATTAAAATGCACCAGAGTGTTGAAGGAAAACAACAGTGGTGCCTAAAAATTATACCACCTTGGTGCTTATGTCCTCCAAAAATTCCATGGGAAGAAAATTTCAGGAAGGGAACTGGGGTTGGCAAAAAAATCTTGCAACCCCAATTATTTTATCTTCTCCAACAGGCCAAGTACTTATTTGTAACAATGCATCAATGCTAATTAGTTGAATAAATAACACCATCGCTTCAAAAGTATAATTCTTGGTGCTTATGTCCATTCAAAAGCCCCGATGCTCTAATTTTCACAAAAGGAACTGGGGCTGGCAAAACAAATCTTGCAGTATATGAGATTTTATGTAATCTAATGCATTGATGCATTAAAGGTAATGATGCACCACTTCTTTGAAGGTGAATCACACTAGTGAATTAAATGTATATATTTTCAGTATGTATTTATTTTACAAATGCACCTGGATACCATTTTTTATTATTTTAAATATGGTTTTTGAAAAAATCATATTTGGAATCTATTTACATCTTTTTTCGCTCTGCCTACAACCTGTGCGCTGCTAGCTTAAGCTGCTGCTAGGGTTTCCACCACCATGGAGGAGAAGGGATCACCTCGAGCCTCCTCTCCTCCCCCCCCCCTCCTCCACCATCGCCAAACATAAATGCCTTCAGCTCGCTGATTGCCTCCCTACCAAAGACTAAGAAGGCAGAATCTTCGAAGTTTGTCAAAAGGTTGGAAGAAATTCCAGTGGTGTCTCTCCCACCGGATGGTACTATACAAGGCTTCCTTGACTATGTCTAAGAGAGTGCTTGTGGGGTAGTTTACAGGCTTGTGGTAATCTCCCAAAGCCATAGAAGCTTGGGTTATAAAGAACTGGAAACCTTTGATTAACCAAAATGTCACCTCTTACTTCGTGGGAAGAGGATAATTCTTATTCAAATTCACCTCCAAAGAGGATGATGAGATGATATTTAGGAATGGCCCATACTTTATGGGGCCAAAAGGGATGTATATGAATAAGTAGACTTGAAACTTCAACCTAGCAGACGACGCTCCATCAATGGTTCCAGTGTGGGTTATATTGCCTAATCTCCCAATACATTGCTGGAATTGGGACTCTCTGAAACACATCGGGGATGGGCTAGGAAAATTCATTGACAAGAAAAACAATAAAGACTAATACGACTATGCTTAGATCTATGTGGATGTGGATCTTGAAGTAGGGCTACCGGAGGCTATCAAAATCAACGTCGAAATCTGGACTCATATTTAGAAGTTGGATTATGAGAAACTTCCATTTAAGTGCTGAGGGTGTCACGAATACAGCCACTTTGCCAAAAATTTCCCAAAAAAGAGCGAGGAGGACAAGGAGATAGAGGAGGGATGGAAGCTGGCCAAGAGGTCCAAAGCTAACCCAAAGGCCTCTAATCTGGCAGGTCAATAAAAGGGCAAAGGAAAACAACTGAAAGGTAGTAGCTTGTCCCATAAAAACCCTCCACCAAAAGATTCAGAAAACATGTTTGGGCCCCTTGGCCAAACTTCACAAGAAATCCCTGAAGTGGATCTGCCTTAGAAGGAGACGACTTAGATCGCAATGATAAATGACAAGGAGACTACGAAGATCACAATGACAAAGGACTCAAGGTAAGGGGAAAGATAAACGGAAATATCCAAAGATAAGAACGCAGTGAGTGATGAGGAAAGCCAAGGCTCAGAAGAATCTGAAGAGGAAGGAGAGATAGGAGACTATCAAACCATGGTCAGAAGATCAACAAGGGGAAGGATTTCAACCAGGGAGAAGAGAGAGAAAGAAGCATACAAAGACAAATTGCAAGGAAGCTAGCCAACTTTGGAAAATCTATTGGCTAAAACCCCAAAGATGGCAAGAAACCAGGGACAGGGCACCAAGGGAGGCCCTCACACTCATAAAAATAAGTAATGAAGGTGATCTCCTAGAACTGCAGAGGTTTGGGGAGAAATACAAAAGAAGAAGCCATGAGGATTCTAATCATGGCAAAAAACCCAGACATAACACTAGTTCGGGGGACAAAATTGGAGGATAAGGATTTCCTCCAAAGCAGCAAATTTTTTTGGAACAAAGGAGGGACTAAGGCTGTCTCTACCAGATGGGCCTTAGGAGGTTTGGGCACTCTTTGGAATGCTTCCAAGCTCAATATGGTAGCTGAAAAGAACAATGTTCATTGGTTGTTTACAAAGTTTCAACATCAAGAATCGAAGGAAGTTTTCAGTCGATTTAATGTCTATGTTCTGGTAAATGCAGGGGAAAAGAAGAATTGTTGGGACTCTCTGAGAGACATGGCGGATGGGGAGGAGCTGGAAAAAATTCTAATTGTAGGGGATATTAACATTTCCCTATGCCAGGACAAAAATAGAGGGGGATATATTGTGAGAGATCCAGCTAGAGAGTGGGTGGAGGATCTTATTCATGATTGGGATCTTCTCAACATCAAACCTTGCTAAGGTAAGTACACCTGGTCAAATAAACGAGTAGGCCCTGGGCATATTGCTGAAATATTAGACAGATTTCTCATCCAAAGTTCCTTCCTCCTTCTTGGCCCTGATGTTAAGATGAGTATTCTTACTAGTAGTACATCTGATCATAAACCCATAAAGTTGGAGCTCTCCACCCAAAGGATTTTAGGCCCTATCCCCTTTAGATTTATTCCACTCTGGATAAATAAAAAAGACTTCTTGGAGAGGGTAGAAGAAATTTGGAAGAAGCCTGTCATGGGTTCCCCATTCTTTGTTTGGGAGGAGAAGTTGAGAAGAGTGAAAATAGCTTTGAAAAGTTCGGCTAAAAACATCCCTAGCCCTGTGGAAGAGAGAAAGAAATTCCAATCAGTTCTTGAGAATCACTAAGCCCAAATGGAAGAGGCAGAAATATCGAGTGAAAATCTAAAAAGGGAGGAAGAGTTATAGAAAAAAATTTAGAATGATTGTAGACTAGAGGAGGAGTACTGGAGGCAAAAATCTAGAAGCCTTTGGTTGCAAGCAGGAGACGGAACACCTCCTTATTCCACAAGCAAGCCCGAGTAAGGAGAGGTTTAAATTCAATTTCAGAAATCAAGGATGAATCCCAAACTTACGATGATTTTTCAAGTATTAAAAAGGCTGCCTTCAATCATTTTAAAAGTATATTTAGTGAAGAAGAGGTGCAGGGATGCAGTGCTAAGCTTTTAGATGAGGTTCCCTCTAAGATCACTGCTAGAATGAACCAGAAGTTGGAGGCTCAGGTTACTAGGAAAGAAATAAAGGCTGCCTTCTTTTCCATGAGCCCAGACAAAGCCCCAGGTCTAGATGGTTTCACAGAAACTTTTATCTGAGTTTTCCGGTAGATTGTGAAAAAAGATCTCCATAAAATGATTCTAAAATCCCAAGACTGTAAGAAAATTGGGTGTAGCACGAACTCAGCGTTTCTAGCTCTCATTCCAAAAGAAAAGAGAGCTAATTCCTTCAACAGATTCTGACCCATTTCCCTGTGCAACATAGGATACAATATCATTACAAAGGTGATTGCTAGCGGATTGAACGGGATTCTTTCAAGCCTTATTTTGGAGAACCAAGGGGGCTTTGTTCAAGGAAGGAAAATTGCGGATAATATAATATTAGTCCAAGAGGTGATACACTCAAGCCTAAAGAGGAAAGACAAAGGTATGATTGTTAAGCTTGATCTTGCAAATGTGTTTGATAGGGTAAGGCACACATTTCTGTTAGAAGTTATGCGTAAGTTTGGTTTTGGGTCTAGTTTCATTTGTTGGATCAGAGCCTCAATATCCAAGCCATGGATTGCTCCTTTGGTGAATGGTCAAGCATAAAAAAATTTTAAACCTTCGAGAGGGCTTCTGTAGGGATTCCTGCTCTTCCCCCTGCTCTCTGTCCTCCAAGCCTCTGTCCTAAGCTTTATTCTGGAGAAAACAAGATCATATCAGGATATGTTGCACCTTCAAATTGTGAGAGGAGTAAAATAAATCAATCATTCCTTGTTCACAGATGATACCCTGATCCTTGGGGCAGCTTCTCTTCACTCTACCAAACATTTTAAATTGGTTTCGGATGATTTTGCGTTGCCTCGAGCAGTAGATTGAATGTTGGGAAGTCTCATTTTTATTGCTAGAATGTGCCTCAAATTGAGTTGAATGCTATAGCTAGATGTTGGGGCTTTTCCGGTTCCAATCAATGGACGTATTTCAAGTACTTTGGGTTGTGTATCTTTCAGAAAAATCCTTGAGATAAGGATTGGATTCCACTCCTTGACAAATTTAAAAGTAAGTTGCAGGCTTGGGGGTTCTCATGGCTGAATCTAGTAGGGAAGATAGTGCTCATTAAGTCGATCATGAACAACCTTCCAACCTATCAAGCTTCGCTAATGCTAGCTCCACGTGGTATCCTTAGAAAAATGGAAGGCTTAATAAGGAGATTTTTCTGGAAAGGTGGAAAACAAAAAAAACATAATATTGTCGCTTGTCAATTGGGACAAAGTCACCAAGCCAATTTTGGAGGGAGGTCTGAACTTCAAAGAACTGAGACGGCAAAACATAGTATTGGCTCCCATTCATGAAAAGAATCATGATCAGAGAGGCTGGGGTTTGAAATACAGAGTTTACATAATGGTACAAGGTTATAAAACACTGAGAGAAATTCCTTATGTTCTTCCTTGCCTAGCATTATGGAAAGGGTTGTGGAAACAAAAATGCATTCCAAAAATTGATATGTTCAACTAGATTTTATGCCAAAATTGGGCTCTTACGAAAGAAAACCTCAAGAGGAAAGGCTTCCATGGCCCTTCCAGATGCTCGCTGCGTCTGGAAAATGAAGAAAGTCCCCAACACATAATGCTGGATTGAAGCTTCACCAGTGAAGTCTGGGAAGAAGCGTTGAGCCACTGGGCTATGAAAATTAGGCTCCCTTCCCCCATTTTTGACCTGTTCACATCATGTCTGGACCGCTACCCTGGAAGGCTCCCAAATAAAACCTAGTTTAAAGTTGGTTGGCTGTTTTTTCCAAAGCTGGTTTGCAAGCAAATATGGTTAGAGGGGAATAGAATAATTTTCCAAGGTAAAGCGCATAATGCAAAATTGATCATGAATAAGATAAAAAGTACTCTTAAAGAGTTTTTGAGTGAGCAAGTGAAGAATCTCACTGATTAAAACCTCTCCCCTCATGAGGTGGAATGGGGTGGTTTTCTGGGATTACAGCTCGTCAACACGGACATTCAGGAGGGAAAGAAAAAAAGACTAGCATATTAGATTGACTGAAGAGAAATTTTGCAATTGGAATAAGGAAATGGCTTGCTACTCCTTGTTCTTTGACGGTGCGGCAAAAGGTAATCCAGGGAATGTAGGTGCTAGTGGAGTCATTAAGAATATGGAGGGCCAAACTGAGCATAGGTATTCTTGGGGTCTAGGCCAAGACACCAATACCCAAGCAGAGGCGATGGCGCTGCTACAAGGTCTCAAGGTACTGTAAAAGGTGGGTCTCAAGGAAGAAAAGGTCATTGGAGATTCTCATACTCTCATAAAAATTCTAGTGGAAAATTCAATTCCGAAGGATCTTCGGTTAGCTAGATTGATGGCGAGAATAAAAAATCTTGCTAGTTCCTTTCAAAATTTAAGCTTCTTCCATGTTTTGTGGAAGAAAAACAAAGAGGATGATATGGAAGCTAATAGACCTACTCTTTTTCTTGCGAGCACTCTATTATGCAGTGGGGAAGAAAATTGGGATCCAATACCGTCGTAGTTTTGTTAATGTTTTATTGTCTATTACTTCAGCAGTTTGTATGTGTCTTTAAGTTAGGGGAAATATTGTCGTTAATGTGGATTACTAAATCAAAGGAGCTTCAATATGTCAGATTTAGAGACAAATTGATTCTGATCATGGGGGAAATCAGGATATGTCTCGACGATCTTGAAAGCATGTAAAAGGTCATTCATGCCGAGAATTTAATACCAAAACATAACCATTTCTGTAAAAAAAAAAAAAAAAAAAATAAAAAAAAAAAAAAAATAAAAAAAAATCATATTGGAGCGGTGCAAATTAATATATGGTGTCCCGGTATCCATTTTATTTTTTTTTAGAAACATGACCTATGATAGTGCAATTATTATGATTTTTTAAATATGTTATTCATTGAAAAATGAACATATATCTTATAACAATATTCATATAAAATAAATTTTTATTAGTGTATTTATATATGATGTTCGGATTAATTTTTTATATCATCAAATTTCGCATCTCTTCATTATAATATTTAAACATCAATATATTTAATCAGTGGTGTAACATTTCACAATGACATTAGACAATGCAATAGAGTAAATTAAAATGTATTTTATTATATATGAATAAGAGGCTCTCTATCATACAAAATGGGATAATTATTGGTGAACCCTTATCTTTCAATTGGGACACTGTGTCCATTACATTAAACAAATGTCTGAGTTTCACAAACAATTATTTCAAAAAATACAACTTGCATTGAATCCAAATATATCATCATTTTTCGTTGGAACTACTTTCAGTGCTCGAGCTAGTTACATGAATTGGGTTATTTCGACAAATGTTTTGTTGACTAAATCAAAATTTTTTTTCTTCTTCAATTTCCAGCTACAAACATAAAAATAAAGTGTAGTGAGAGTATCTACATTGGTGATAATAATGAAAATTGAAATAAATAATACACATCAATGCAAATTGAAAAGTAATGTACCATAGCAAGAAGTGAGTCCTAAATTATACACATTCTTTCAAAACAAAATCCCATTCCTTTTTTCAACAACTCTTCTGTTAACGTAGTTCCATACTTCGTTTCCTACAATTTCTATGCCCCATAATAAGTGATAAATTTAATACAAAGATTTTTTTTCTATTAATTATAAACTTAGATAAGTAAAAAACATAAATACTTACAAATTCCACAATTAATTTTTGATATGCCAACATATACTCACAACCCATATTTAAATCAACGTCAATTGATTATTCCAATGGCTCTTCTTTGTATGTTGACACATATTTGAAGACATTCAAGGATGGTTGATGTAAAAAACTTAAAATATACAAAAATGAAATATGAAGTTGTTATAAGGAAATATTAAGAATTACTCAAAAACATTTATATCAACTCTTTTCTTTGTTGTCGTCCTATTTTATGTGTTGAACGAGTTCCATTTTGTTTTCTTTTCTATAAGAAAATACTTGAAAATTAATATTTAATACTAAATTACTTGTTTATATGTACCTAATAGAAAAAAATCAATGATTGCATACAATTGAAGCACGTTTTTGTTGAGATGCCTCCTACAGTGATGTAATTTATATGTTTATTTCTTTGACCATCTCCTTGTACACGTTTTTGTACATTCATACTGGCATGTTTCAGATATTAACTCGTTGATCCTTTGAAATTTTCATAATCTCCCTGAAAAAGTAATAAACTATTTTTATATTGCTATATGAAAACTAAATATAAAAAAATTGATATAAATAAATGAATGCTTTGTAGTAATATATACTTATAATTCTAGAAAATATTTTTTATTAGGAATATTACATTTTGAATGATTCTTTTTTTTTGTATGTTTTTTCTAATGCTTGTTTGACAGGTCTCATTTATCATTGCTTCGAAAATGTTTCCTGTAGTTTAAATATAACTTTGTTCTTGGAATCATTGGATTTATTTTTTTATTCTAAGTGGAAAATACGTCTATATCTTCGTTCTACAATATCCCTCATAGTTTTGTAAAAAAATTTCCCTCTTTCATTAACCTCCAACACCACTCCAGATGAGCTAAGAAAAAATTCATTATCATTTACATATTCTATAAAAAAAAATTCTTAGAATGAAATTATTTTCCTTCGTTGTTGGTCCCTATAGAAAATTAATATATGAAAATTAATATATTATTTGGAACATGTTATCTAATATTCTTACATATATTATTAATGAAAATAAAATAAAAAAACTCATATTGAATAATATTTTAATATTCACCTGATTCATCCTTCTACAATTTTTCTATTGGGATTTTACACTCTTCGACACTTAGATAAGAAAGAATCTTATTGAACTTCCTCATTTTATGGCTCTTCCAAAATAAACACTAACCAATACATATCAGTTAAACTTACATATAATTCAAACATATTAATTTTGTGAGGAATTTACATAGAACTTGCCTTTTATTCTTTTCTAAATATGTTATCATTGTGTCCATAAATATTTTGTTACTTGAAAACTTCTTAGAATTTATTTTGTCAATATACAATTGTATCATTCAATGCAGGATCCATTAAATATATTTCATAAATAAATCACATATTTTTGAGCCAAAAATAGGTCTGGTAATCGGTTTGCTTATGTGCATAAATGCAATGGTGCATTTAATTTAGTAAACACACTAGGGTGTTTAATTGTTGAGCACCAACAATGATTTTTTTTTTTTAAATAAATTTAAATTATGACAATGTGATATGTGATGATAAAAGAACCACCATTATAGTATAAAACAAAAACATAAAATTTTAAGCACAATTATTTTGGAATTAATGGCGCTATGTGGAAAAGGTGAACCAGTTCGTTATATTACACAAGGTGCACCAATAAACATAAGTTTTAGATTTAGAAAATGAATGATTTAATAAGTACCCCCGCTTTACATGTCAAACACTTTATATATAGTAACACAAACTCATTAAATCTAAAATGTCTAAAATGAAAATTTCTAATTGTGAAGTGGTAGACAGAGTTAAAACCTAAGGTGAAATTTTGTAGGCACATAAGAAAGAAGAAACAAGATTTTAAGTTAAGAATTTTTTTTTTTTTTTTGAATTTTAATTAAATCTAAATGGGAATAGAGATGGTAAAAATGCAGGGTTTTTAATTTTTTTTCTAAATCTTAATTAAATCTAACATAAGTTGTAAAAAAAATTATTTGTAAAATCAATAGTAAAATTTAAATTTTTATTATGTAGGGTTTTGAGTGAATCCCCATCCTTTTCAAATTCTGATCTTCTGAATAGTTCTATTGTTCTAAAGTCTTTTGTTTCTACACACTGCTCCCAGTACGTCTCTCTTGCAAATCTCTCCCTCAAAATTCTGGGAAAAATAATGAAATAGTAAATAACTTCTTACTATTTATAAGACTTTATGAATTTAGATTTAGAAAAATAAATTACAACTTATTTTTTATTTTGAAAAAAAAATGGGCCCTTTTTTTTTCGGAACATCGGTGTGTTTTATAGGAAAAATAATTTGTGTGTTTAAGAGTAACACACATAGATTAAGGTAACTTATGAGTGTACTATTTTTTTCAATGCACTGATATGATGCAATTGCTTTTTTTATTTTTGAAATATGAGAAACTGGCCTGATTATTATTTTAATACATCGATGCAGTTATTATTTAGTTTTACAAGAGTGCCAATATGCTTGTAAAGTTATCTGAAATATATTTTTTTCACATAAAATGGCATATTCATCTTAAATTATCCTTTAGAATGCATTGACCTTAGTTACAGTAGTTCATGGTATACGTTTTCCACCTAAAGTCTCCTTATTCTTGAAAAATAGTTTGAAAGCTATATTGGTAATCAGATAGTGGTTATATGGTTCTCAAAACTAATCTTAGGTATGTACACAAAAATTTATTGCTGATTTTGCTCAAATGAAGGGATCAAAGGTGTTTGTCTTTGAAGCTCACAATAAGGTATTAGGCTAGTTCTATGCACAGGGTTTGTTTTTTTAATTGAGAGTTTGGTTGTTGGGAATTAGGAAGGAAGAGTTCATCATGAGACAGGACTGGGCAAGGAAGAATTTAGGCAAAGGAGAGATAATCCAGAGAAAACCAAGTCCATTGGGTAATGGAGTCAAGAAAGGATTTACTTGCTATCAATATGCAAGCTTTCAGTTGGGCTAGTCATCTAAAGCCTTGGATCCTAAAGTGATAAGGTGGTATGGGACATTAAGGACCGAGAGTGAAGGGGGGAGAACCAACTAATCCCATCTATAGATCAGGTCAGAGGTCATTTAACTCCAGAGACACCCAACTTGGACAAAATCGAGCGGCCTGAGGAACTTGGATAGGCTTAATCGAACGGAAATATCCTAGTGAGGCGGAGACGAAGGTTCTAGACCTCCCCGAGTTGACTCAATACATTCATTAAATCCTAACAAGAACATCTAAAACGATTACATTGGTGTACATCAACTGGTAGGCAGCAACATCACTACCTTTGGTTAAATCAATTGAAATCAATCTTTAGATAAACACATGAAGTAGAAAACATAAAGGGCTAGGAGAGCAGCAACATAAGGCACCTAAATAGGGTGAATCTTATGCCAAATTTCTGATGCGAGCCAAATGAAATGAAATGAAATGGAAATAAACACAGAGGTAGAAAAACATCACCGCAGCTTTAGATCAGGATCCAATGAAATTTTCTTATTATATTAAACATTAACACCAATCAGGTACAACATAGCCAATAGCTGGGTCATTCAGCCTGAATACATCTTCCTCAGCCTATCTTACAACTATACACAGAACTTATCTCAAGAGAAACTGCTTGCACCTCTCTGCTATCTCATCAACAACCTTTAGAAAAATTTTCTCATAGTTTTTATAGCTAAAAAAGAGCAGAGGAAGTAGGTAGAATACTAAATATAACATTAAACTCAGAAAAGAAGGGGAGGGCCAAAGCCCATTCTATTTTAAACTTTGAGCATTAATTTTTGGCACTCTTTGGAGAAAAGAATGACCTTCGTCAGGCTTCATTGATTCCAGATATTTCTCTGATGCATTATGGTTCGCTGTACTTTGTGGTACCCTTGGTGAATAAACAAAATGGCAATGAAAAATGGAATGGTCCGCCATACTTGAGCAACAAATGCTCTGATATCCTTGGACTGCATTTTGAGCGTGGATCTCCTCTGGAGCATGGCATATAATCAAACAGTATGGGCAATCTGTCCTTCTTCGGAAGAAGACATTCTGCTGGCGTGGAAACCCGTGCTTCATTAAATTCCTTGCCTTTGTCAGTGGAAAAATTACTGCTGCATCCATACTGTGTAGTTATGGCAGCGTTTCAACTCTTGTACTCTACAGAAACTCACAACTGTGTGTAGACAATCAATGCAATGGAAGACTGGTGGAGCGAAGGGTGAAAAATATGATAGCGTGGCGGCAGGAAGGTGGCTTTCACTAAAAAATGGTGACAAAATGTAATGAACTGGTGAAGACTCACAAATAATAGGGTTTGATGGCAGAATGTAGTGAAGACCGTTAGATCGCGGCCTGGGAGCGAAGATCAATGGCGGGGGCCGAGCAGCAGAATGATATATGAAAGTGGGCGGAACAACCGTGAAACATAAGACTTTAGACTTCGAGCAAAATACAAAGAAATGTGAAGGGAATGCAGGGAAATGCGATGAGGTGGGACCTAGTCGGGGGCGGATGGCGATCAGATCTCAACCGTTAGATCTTAGACCCAATGGAAGGTCAAGGCTTAGTCGGAGAATCGCAATCGCAATAGATGAGAGGGACGCACACTTATAGCTTCTGATTGCGATCGAGGAAGGGGAAGCGATTGGGAAGTGCGATGAAATGGTGGCGCGATTAATCGCATCGCAGATATTTGCGACGCGATCAATCGCATCGCAAATATTTGCGATGGATGATTGGAATGCTAAAATAAACATGTGATGGGAGCGATGTGCTATATTGCGATTAGCACCTTTAAGGGTTAGCGCTCAGTCATAGTGCTCGACTACATGGGGAAACAGCTAAAGGGGCTAGCGGAAAGGGGTTGAGCCCTATTACAAAGTGGAGAATGGGTTTTGGCCTGTTTTAATGCATTTTAAGTCCAAGGAGGAGTAACGATAGAGGGAATAAGGGGGAATTTGGCTAAGCAAAGGGTAGAGGAAGGATATAATGGGGATTTGGGAGGGTTGAGAGGGTACAAAAGGGAAGTAGAAGGGGGGACAAAGGGGAATGGAATAAGAAGGGGAGGAGGCCCTTTGGGCATTTCTTCACAAATAGAGGGGCTTGCAACGGGAATTAGCAGAGGGAAATTTATCAAAGGACACCAGGCACAAAAAGGCTTCAAGGAGGATGGGTTTTCAGGGGAAAGGCATTCCTTGAAGGCTCCAAAACAATCTAGCCCCCAGCTTGCTTGTCAAGAATTTCATAGGGGGACTAACAGTGGCTCCACATGGGTATGGCTTCTTCTTGAAGGAGTCAAGAAACCAGAGATGATCTTTGGAGTAGGCCATATGCCTGCTGCTTGGCACATCCCTTCTTTCTTTAATTTTCAGTTGCCACAATATGTTAAAGACACAAATCAGCAAAAATATTTCCCTACCAATCTACCTACCCAGACTACAGTTCTAACATTTTCCTTTGGGTGCATTTGAGCTAGCAGACCCTTTACATTTTATTTTCAAAACAAAAACAAACCTATTCTAAATCTACCCTTATTTCTCCATGAGACCAGATTAGACTGTTGGCCTCATATGCTTCTCTAACTAATCTAACATCTGCTGGGATTATACTGTCCAACAGATTTCTTCTCCTACATTCTAAAATAGGAAATTGAAAAAAAGCCAAGCCAGGATTAGACTGTTTGACTTGCTGGAGTGAAGACTTGTGGAAAACTGAAGACAAAACTGTGAAGGCATGAAATCTGTAGTTTTGAAACATCCTTCTTTTCTTGTGACTCAGGTTTTGAGCAAATTAGAGTCACTTCCTTTGTTCATTTCAGCTCTGGTTTTGGACATGTTAGAGTTGATTCTTCTTTCACTGCTGGTACAGGTTTTGAGCATATCAGGACCATCTGTTCTACTTCTTTTGGCTCAGGTTTTGATCATGTTTGAGCCACTCCTTTTTCCTTTCGGAGGTTCAAGTTTTGAGCATGTCTGAACCTCTCCCTTTTTTTTCTTTTTTTTTTATAAATAAAACTGCAATGATATATACAATGGAGAATGAAACTGGAAACTGAAATTTAGTAGAAGTAGTGCTTGAGCATCCTGCCATTGACAGGACCCCCAAACAGCTCTGTACCATCAAGTTCTTGTAAGAAAAATGCATTAGGACCCACAGTGGCTTGGATGATATATGGACCCTGCCACAAGCTGTCAAACTTGCCATGTTTACCTTTGTCCTCTCTCCTTGAATCCCATTTCGAACTTTGTCTCTGCTATAAACCTGCTCCCTTGTTTGCTGCAGATGGATAGTTTCATTATTTCTTCTCACCATATTGTTTTCCTCTATCTGAATCTCCTGGACAAGCTTAATCACTGGAACTCCAAGGCTGGTAGGAAAAAATTCTTTTGTTCCGTAAACCAACTGGAATGGTGACATGCCAATAGATTTCTTCGTGGTGAGCCTATCAACCCATAGAGCATGTACCAACTTTTTATGCCATGACTTTTTGTTCTCTTCCAGCAGCTTTTTGATGATTGTGACCAGGCTTTTGTTGGATGATTCAGCCAATCCATTACCCTGGGGGTAATAGGCAGTTGAATGGCCAAGTGCTATTCCGTACCTGTGACAGAAATCAATCATTCTCTTGGATTCGAAAGCAGCAACATTGTCAGTGATTATTTTCCTTGGACAGCCAAACCGAGATAAGATGAAGTCCCCTAGGAACCTAATGATGACAGAATCAGTGGCATTCCTAGTGGGTATGGCTTCTATCCATTTGGTGAAGTAATCTATAGCAATTAGGATCCATTTGTGTTGCCCAAAAGAAGAAGGGTGAATTTCCCCAATAAAGTCTAGGCCCCATTGCATGAAGGGACCTTCTACGGTGATAGGTTGTAAAGGAAGGGGAAGGAGATTTTTTCTGCCCTCAAATATTTGGCATTTATGACAGACAGTTATCATTTTATGGACATCACTGAAGAGTGTAGGCCAATAGTAACCAGCCCTGAGTATCTTACTTGTAGTGGCTTTCTAGCTCAGGTGGCCTCCACACTCCCTAGCATGGAATTCTTGTTTGATTCTTTCAGCTTCAGTTTCAGACAAACATTTCAGCAATAGGCCATTTGGATTTTTCCAGTATAGATTCTCATTCAAAATGCAGTAATTTCTAGCTTTGAGTTTTATGAATCTGGCCTTTATTTTGGATAGTTCTGGAGGGGCATTGAGATTGGTGAGCACATAAAGGATATCAGAGTACCAAGGAGAGTTCTGAAACTGCTCCTCAACAGTTGGATGGGGTGGTCCTTCCTGCTCATCTGAGGCATTTATCATGTTAATGCCAAGGGCCTGCAAGTTTGATTTAGCCATTAACTGGGCCAGGCCTTGACCTTTGATCAGTTTGGTGGGTTTTATTTCGAGGTCGTATTCCAAGATTGTAGCAATCCATTTGCCCCTTTTCCCATCAGGGTCTTGGGACAAGATATCTTTGAACACAATACTTGGCACATAAGCAATGGTGTGAGAATGCATAATGTACACCCTAAAGTATTTTAAGGCCTTTACCAGGGCATAGGCCTGCTTTTCCATAATGTTGTACTTTAAGGGTGCATCCCTCAAGGCTTTGTTGAAGAAGGCAATTGGTTGTTCATGCCCTTCTGAATTCCTTTGCAGCAAGACTGCAGCTACTGTGTGTTCAGAGGCAAAGGAAAAGATCAGAAAATCTTTTGAGAAGTTTGGGCTGGTAAGGATAGTGGCCCGAGTGAGTGCAAGTTTTACTGACTCAAAATATTTCTTGGCTTCAACAGTCCACTTAATTCCTGCATCTTTCTTTAGCATGTTGGTCATTTTCCTAAGATGCTCAGCAAGATTGGGGATAAATCTCCTAAGGAAATTGATCTTCCCTATGAAGGACTGTAACTCCTTGATGTTTCTCGGATGTGTAATTTGAAGTATTCCCTCAACCCTCTGTGGGTCTATCCTAATCCCTTTCTCAGATATAATGTGACCAAGAAGTTTACCTTCTTGCAGCCCGAAAACAGTTTTCTTAGGATTTAAGGACAGGCCGTACCTTCTACATTTTTCAAAAACCTTTCTCAGATGTTTCAGGTGTTCTTCTTCGGTTTTAGAAAAGACAGTCAAGTCATCCAAATAGATAACTATGAAGTGTCCTATCTCCTCTGAGAAAGCTATATCCATCGCTCTCTGGAAGGTAGCTCCAGCATTCATCAGTCCAAAAGGCATCTTCACATACATGAAGGTACCCCATGGGGTGGTAAACGCCGTTTTGAGTTGATCTTCTGGGAATACCAGAACTTGATTATACCCTGAAAAACCATCAAGCAGGGAGATTCTCTTAGAGCCCACTACCTTCTGTAGAATATGCTCCATTCTAGGCAAAGGGTAGTTGTCTTTCAGGGAGGCTCTGTTGAGGTTTCTGAAGTCTATGCATAATCTGATCTCCCCTGTTTTCTTTCTCACAACCACTAAGTTTGACACCCAATCAGAAAACCTTACAGGGACTATAATGCCTGCATCATACATCTTTTTGATTTCTTTCTCTACTGCAGGCAATTGTTTTGGATTGATTTTGCGAAGTTTTTGTTTGAAAGGCTTTTGATTTTCCTTCAAGGGTATATTGTGTTGTATGATGTTGGTGTCATAGGCCTTTAAGTCTTCATAGCTCCATGCAAACACATCAATGAATTCCCTAAACAGGTCAATGTATTTGTTCTTCATGTTTGCAGGTACAGACTTAGCCAGTTTGATCATTTTGGGCTTATCTTCAGTGCCAATGTTGCATTCTTCGACATATGAGTCTGCATGTTCTATAGTGGGATTTTTTGCTACATCATCAAAGTCAAAAAGGTCCTCTAGGGGTGCCAGGCCTTTGGGTATGTTCTTATCTTTGGCCTGCAACACCTCCACTTCCTCATTACCTGCATTTTCACATTTTTCAGTTGAACTTCCAGTTTCCTCATAAAAGGTGTTTATTTCTATGTTATATGGTGTTTCTCATTCATATGGGGGATCCTCAAATGGGCAGCTGTCATCCAGTTTTGAGTCAAAATCAGAAAATTCAAACTCATTTCTGCCCACCAGGAAATCTTTGATCCGTTTATCTCCTTCAAAGACCTGCCAATATTTTTCGTTGTCTGGCACTGCAGGTCTGAACTTGGTTTGAATGATGATTTGTTGATCAGGGGGAGTCTTAGGATATGAACTAGCCAGGCAAGCTAATCCATTAGCAATAACGTTCTGACTCCTAGGCACAAATACCAATTCATATTCAACAAAAGTTTTCAATAAGTCTACTGCGTCATTCCTGTATGCTCTCAACCTGGGGTGTTTTTCTGTATATTCACCATTCACTTGTTTGATAACTAACTCATAGTCTCCTCTCATAGCTATCCTATGGGCTCCTAATTTCTTCAATAGGTTCAGACCCAGAATGAGAGCCTCATATTCTGCAATATTATTTGTGCATTTGAAATGCAGATTCACAGCGTGGCTCTCTGCATGATCATTTCCTGTGTTACGTAGCCACACCCTTGCTCCAGCATTTTGTCTAGTACAGGACCCATCGAAGTTCATTTCCCACAAGGGCTCGCCATTATGTTGCGTTGAGGAGTCTGTACTAGGTTGTGGGTTATCTTGTTCTTCGCGTGGTATATCAGTTTGAAGGGTATGACTAGTAGGCTGACTGCATTGTGTTCCTGGTTCATTCTGAGTTTCATTTTTTGTATCCTGCCCATGGTTTTCATCATCGTATTCTTCTATGGTAGCCATTATGCTAAACTCCATGGGCTCTGTGTTTTTGCTCGAATTTTTACATTCAGATTATGGCTCTCCTAAGGATTGGTCATTATAAAGGATGAAAGAATCCAAGTCTGTGTGTACAGAGTATAATGGTGAATTTTCAGGCTTCTCAGGGCTACTGACTAAGAATTTCATCTGAGATTCTCTATACAGTCTTCTAAGTTGGCCAAATATAGGGATAGTGGCATATGAGCCATCCATCTGCATTGTTCCTTGCAGTTTGGCTCCCCATGATCTAGATATCAGCATGCCATACTTGGGTGGCACATCTACTACCACCACATCCATGACCATACACTTAGCAGGAATCTGGGTCAAGCTCACACACAAGTCCTTGATCAGGCCTAGGCATTTTACTCTGCTAGAGTCAAATGAATATAGATCTTTGTAAGGTCGTGTTACTTCTAGGCCTAGCTTTTCCATCACTACCTTAGGCATTAAATTGTGTGATGCTCCAGAATCATGCATGGCATTGTGGAGTATTTTGTCATGAATGTTGAGACTGATATAGAAAGGTGGAACTACCCCTTCCTGAAATTTTCCCTTAATATTTAGACCAAATAGGAGGGCAGGTTGATCATCATTCAAATTTACAGAGTCATTGTTTTCCCCTAAATTTAGTGCTTTCAAAATTTTTCCTTTATATACATTCTGAGTGGCCAACTCAGCTACTGGTACAAAAATTTTGATTTTTGCAATCTCACTCTCTAAATTGAAAGTGGACTGACTCTTGGAAGCGCTTAACTCTGTTTTATTTGCTACTGCTTTAGTAGCTAAATCAGTTAGTGATTTCTCACTATGTATAAGGTCAGGAACCGTTTTATCAGGAGCACTAACTGCAGTGCTAGTGCTGCTGGTTGGTTGGCTTTGTCTTTCAGTGTCTTGGTTGTCTTTTTCCTTGTGTTTACCAGAACTTTCAGCTACTGATTTGTCATTTGCAGAAGATGCTTTAGAAGATCTGTCAGGCCTTTTCTTGATGGTTACCTCAGGAGTATTTGTTTTGGGATTTTCTTGTTTCTTTTTGCTCCTAAGTTCATACTATTCTCTGACCTGCATCATGGCATTTTCGAATCCTAATATGTAATCCTCAGTTTCTAACCATTCCTCATCCCAGTACAAAGGTGAGGGCTGATCTTCCTCTGGATCACAGTTAAGGACTGAGTCTTCTGTTTTGAACATGTTTATCCCATTCCCTTCATACTCTTCTATGATCCCCTCATCTTCATCTAAAATTTTTTCTTGAAATGGGGGAACAATTTGTTGATCCGACTCTCTTTGTATGTTGGGAACGACATTGTTTCTTCTAACGTTCTGGTTCTGGTTTTGGTTTCTGTTTTGGACAACCATCCTTTTTATCATTTGTTGTAGCTCTTCCACGTTTTTAGACAGTCTATCATATTTGGGATCAGATGTGGAAGCTACATTGTCATCCCTATAGGTTACCCTTTTCTCAGCTTTTAATCTTGCCCTTTTTTCCATCAAGTTTGCTTCTATGGTTATGGCTCCTTTCTGCATGTCTTCCAATGTGTTATACTCTTTATCTCTGAGCTCATAGGCCATTTCAGCATAAAATCCATCTGGATATTTAGCCAGGGCCATACCTTGAGGAGGTTTCATGTGTGGAGGGAGAGCATTGTAAATGCTGTTGAATCTAGTGGTGTACTCATGGACGCTCTCTCCTACATTCCTCTTAAGGGACATGTATTCTGCTAGGAGCTGGCAAGGGTTTGCTCTAACCTCCCATTTGTCTATGAAGTTCCGATATAACGCAGGGAGATCTTGGATACTGCCAGGGGGTAAACCTTTAAACCATTTCTTTACATCGCCCCCCAGGTTTTGGGCAAAGATTCTCATTTTGATTGTTTCATCATAAATTTCTATATAATCAAAAGAATCCTCCATCTTATCTACGTGTTGCTGAGCTGTAATGGATTCTTTGGCAGTGAAGTGTGGAATTTTTTACTGATAATCATTTGGCAAGGGTAACAAGGGTTGTGGTAAAACTAAAGGTGCGTACCAAGCCGCCATGATAATGTTATGATGAGGTATAGGGTTGGCTTGAGCAGCTGGTATTTGGATGATAGGGATATTAGGACCAGTAGAAGTTTGTTGAGCAGATCTAGGGTGGCAGAGCCCCAAGTTTTGAATGAAGTGGATATCAGGTGGTGTAGATGGAGGGGTTCCTCTGTCCCTAGTGTGTTGACCACTATGAGATGGTGTACTGTGAGGCTCAAGGTATTGCTGGTCTAGGTGATTGACTGACCTGGTTCTTGATAAACTGTTAGGTAAGTCTAGGTCAGGGAGAAAAGGTGCTAGAGCTGTTAGGTTTTCTGGTGCAGAATTAGCTCTATGAATGTGACTGGAAATAGTTGGTCTGTCAGGTGTAGGAGATCCTTTGAGGATACTCTCCGGATTGTCAACTATTTTAGGTGGGTAAGGGTTGGGATAAGCTCTTGTGTGGATGGTTCTGAAAGCCAGAATGCTATTTCCCAGCCAAGCAACTTAACCCTACTCATTACTTCTTCTGTGGTTGATTGTCTCAGGGGCTAGTCTCCTAGTGGAGTTTATTGTGAAACCAAGATAATCAGCAGGCCTACTGATCACCAGTGGAGTCTTTTTGTTTAGGAACAATGGAGTCGCCAGGTGGAGGGTTTTAGGGTGTCTCTAAAGGGTCACACTGTCCACCACAGTGCTTAGGCACTATCACCTTTTAGGAATCTCCTCATGACAGTAGACTCCAACCAGAGATTGACTGGCAGGGCATTTACCAGATATGTCACCTCTGAAGAGTGTGAGATCCGGAGGCTACCTGGCCCTTTCCAAACTCTGTCTAAGAGTATGGTGGATATTCAATAATGGAGGTCGATTCAAGAAAGGAGTGACTTACTGTCAACCTAACTAGAGTTCTAAGTTTCTGAAGTTTTTAAGAATGTTTAAGGTGAAATGTACTCAGAACTCCCCAGTGGAGTCACCATTATGTTGGGGTTCCCATGTTTTGGCCAAGTTGACAATACCAAAAGATGAGACAACATAGAACCACTTTTAGACCTTAGGATCTAGCCCTCCTAGGTCCAGAGAGGGATCTCTCTATGATTGTCAAAGGTGTTTGTCTTTGAAGCTCACAATAAGGTATTAGGCTAGTTCTATGCACAGGGTTTGTTTGTTTAATTGAGAGTTTGGTTGCTGGGAATCAGGAAGGAAGAGTTCATCATGAGACAGGACTAGGCAAAGAAGAATTTAGGCAAAGGAGAGATAATCCAGAGAAAACCAAGTCCATTGGGTAATGGAGTCAAGAAAGGATTTACTTGCTATCAATATGCAAGCTTTCAATTGGGCTAGTCATCTAAAGCCTTGGATCCTAAAGTGATAGGGTGGTATGGGACATTAAGGACCGAGAGTGAAGGGGGGAGAACCAACTAATCCCATCTATAGATCAGGTCAAAGGTCATTTAACTCCAGACCTGCTTGGACAAAATCAGAGGCAGCACAAGGGAACTTGGAAAGGCTTAATCAAAACAGAAAGATCCTAGTGAGGCAGATACAGGGTTCTAGACCTCCCAGTGTTCTCAACACATTCCATTAAATCCTAACAAGAACATCTAAAATAGATTCTGTTAATTCATACATCAGCTAGTAGGCAACAACATCCACTACACTGGTTAAATCAATTGAAATCAATCTTTAGATAAACACATGAAGTAGAAAACATAAAGGGCTGGGAGAGCGGCAACATAAGGCACCTAACAAGGGTGAATCTTATGTCAAATTTCTGATGCGAGCCAGATGAAATGAAATGAAATGGAAATAAACACAGAGGTAGAAAAACATCACCGCAGCTTTAGATCAGGATCCAATGAAATTTTCTTATTATATTAAACATCAACACCAATCAGGTACAACATAGCCAATAGCTGGGTCATTCAGCCTGAATACATCTTCCTCAGCCTATCTTACAACTATACACATAGAACATATCTCAAGAGAAACTGCTTGCACCTCTCTGCTATCTCATCAACAACCTTTACAACAATTTTCTCATAGTTTTTATAGCTGAAAAAGAGCAGAGGAAGTAGGTAGAATACTAAATATAACATTAAACTCCGAAAATAAAGGGAGGGCCGAAGCCCATTCTGTTTTAAACTCTGAGCATTAATTTTTGGCACTCTTTGGAGAAAAGAATGACCTTCGTCAGGCTTCATTGATTCCAGATATGTCTCCGATGCATTCTGGTTCGCTATACTTTGTGGTACCCTTGGTGAATAAACAAAATGGCAATGAAAAACGAAATGGTCTGCCATACTTGAGCAACAAATGCTCTGATATCCTTGGACTGCGTTCCGAGCGGGGATCTCCTCTGGAGCACGGCATATAATCAAACAGTATGGGCAATCTGTCCTTCTTCGGAAGAAGACATTCTGCTGGCGTGGAAACCCGCCCTTCATTAAATTCCTTGCCTCTGTCGGTGGAAAAATTACTGCTGCATCCATACTGTGTAGTTATGGCAGCGTTTCAACTCTTGTACTCTGCAGAAACTCACAACTGTGTGTAGACAATCAATGCAATGGAAGACTAGTGGAGCGAAGGGCGAAAAATATGATAGCGCAGCGGCAGGAAGGTGGCTTTCACTAAACAATGGTGACAAAATGTAATGAACTGGTGAAGACTCACGAATAATAGGGTTTGATGGCAGAATGCAGCGCAGACCGTTAGATCGTGGCCTGGGAGCGAAGATCAACGGCGGGGGTCGAGCAGCGAAATGATATATGAAAGTGGGCGAAACAACCGTGAAACATAAGACTTTAGACTTCGAGCAAAATACAAAGAAATGTGAAGGGAATGCAGGGAAATGCGATGAGGTGGGACCCAGCCGGGGGTGGATGGCGATCCCATCTCAACCATTAGATCTTAGACCCAATGGACGGTCAAGGCTTAGTCAGAGAATCGCAATCGCAATAGATGAGAGGGACACACACTTATAGCTTCTGATTGCGATCAAGGAAGGGGAAGCGATTGGGAAGTGCGAGGCGACTGGCGGGGTGCGATGAAGCGCCAACCGTCTGATTTGGAGGCTGACCGACGGTGGAGGAGCAATCGGGAGATGCGAAGGGTCGCGCGTCTGGAAAATGCGATTATGCGATCGGGCGGATCGGATGGTGCGATGAAACAGTGGCGCGATTAATCACATCGCAAATATTTGCGACGCGATCAATCGCATCGTAAATATTTGCGATGGATGATTGGACTGCTAAAACAAACATGCGACGGGAGCGATGTGTGATATTGCGATTAGCACCTTTAAGGGGTAGCGCTCGGTCATAGCGCTCGGCTACATGGGGAAACAGCTTAAGGGGCTGGTGGAAAGGGGCTAAGCCCTATTACAAAGTGGAGAATGGGTTTTGGCCCGTTTTAATGCATTTTAAGGCCAAGGAGGAGTAACGATAGAGGGAATAAGGGGAATTTGTCTAAGCAAAGGGTAGAGGAAGGATATAAAGGGGATTTGGGAGGGTTGAGAGGGTACAAAAGGGAAGTAGAAGGGGGGAGAAAGGGGAATGGAATAAGAAGGGGAGGAGTCCTTGGGCATTTCTTCTCACAAACGAGAGAGGCTTGGCATGGAATCAGTTGAGAGAGGGAAATTTATCAAAGGACACTGTGCACAAAGAGGCTTCGAAGGATGAGGTGTTTTCGTGAGGGAAATGCATTCCTAAGGCTCAGAAACATTTTAGCCCCCTATTTGCTTGTCAAAAAGTTTATGGGGGGCTAACAATAGCATTGGATCGCTTGCATTTGATTCATAATTCTTCCCTTTTCTCTGGATCGCTTGGTGTAGCACTCGGATATTGATATCCTTTTTCAACAATGGCCCATATATGTGCTCCCATGGGGACCGAAGATAGGATCTCATCCTTATTTTCCGTAAGATTAAATTACTTTCGTTGAAGAGCGTAGGCTTGATAGATGTTGTTCCTCTGATTGCTCATCTTGATTGATCTTCCTTATATCGATTAAGCCTTTTCGTAAGGACCCGCTTCCGATACCAATTGTTGGAAAAATATCGAATGGGGTGAATCAAAGATGAGTGCATAACAAAAATTTGATATTTTCTTCTTAAAAACCCATACGCTACTTTCCCCCGAATCCAACCTACGTATATACGCGGATATCCTTGCGTAATCCTCGCGTATATAAAGTGATTTAATTATGCATTTAATTCTTGACTCAAATTATTGCATTAATCATTCATCGCATATTTAGACAACAAGAAACAAAAGTAAAGATCAGATAATCATCACACATAAGCAATACACATGGACACCGTGATTTTTATAGGAAACCCAATTCGGGAGAAAACTACCGCCGTCGTCGTCTCGCCTTCAATCTTATTATTAAGAAATCTTCTTACAAAATGTACCGGTGCGTACTCATACCAATACGCAGTACCCACCCGCGTAAGGCTACAACCTCTCTCGTTTACCGGCCTCTCCCGGAAGGAGCAACAACCCCCTCGCTCTTGTTTACTGTGCCTCACCGGAAGGAGCACACTCGATAATAACACCAGCCTCTATTGCGTAAAGCTTCTACTTTCGCACTAAAGGTGCCAACCCCGAACCACCGGCACCACGTTTCATCAATTTTCAAACTGATCAAACAGCTTCAACACAACTTCACTTATCAAGAACATCCTTTTCCCATTGCATCAAATGCACGTTGAAACCACCGTAACCGTAATATCGTACTCAGAATAGATATACATAAACTCAATCATCTTTGAGCAACCATCAGATTAAATTACATACACGCTTTTAAATACCCACGATATACGCGCCTTTAATAAAGACAACCCGCGTATACATCCGTGCACTTTTCGTAAAACCCTATCAGCTCCATATGCGCCTTTGTTTGAACAGATCCGTGTATATACACGCTTTTCATGAAATGAACCAAAGTATAGATTAAAAGATAACCAGGCACGTACCATATCTATGGACTTACCTGCATTTCAATATCTTCGGAAGGGTTTTGCGCTGTGTCCTCATTACTTCTTTTCGTGTCATCCTAGAGATTCATCATTTCCGCATCTACGCTTTTTGAACCTTCATCATATTCACAGTGCATCATAGATTCAGATCTATCGATTAAGAATAGAGTTCAAATCCATGCAGACAAACTTTAGAGTGAAGTATTTATTAAAACCTGCACTCTCGAACACACTTTGCACAATGATTTTCTTTCTCCTTATATAGATTTAGCTTTTGTCAATACCATGAGCCAAAACCACACAACATCCAATGGTTTTCCGGGATGTGATCACATAGACAATCCAACACTCAATACAATGGGTCAATACCATGGTAGTAACCCCGGTTTTACAAATTTAGGATGCAATTGAGCATACGCGACTTGGCACGTACATTTGCATACGCTACTTCTCCTAGACAAACTCGTATGCCTTGAGACACACATCTTTCATCATTGTTCTAGCACATACCGAAATTTCTTTCATCATTACATCCGAGTTGCTCAGACACATCAAGCATCACATCATATTTACATCATTACCAAGTCTATCAAGTCAAGAATAACTTCATCGTAGGTTTCCACATACAATACTTTGCAACATATTGTCAATTATCTTATTTCATCAATTAAGTTGCCATCAAGGACAACACATGCCAACATCCCACTTTTTAACATATTTGATTATGTCTTTTTCATATAGTAAGCCTCGAAAAAGAATAAATAATGCTTTGGTAAAATGGATAGGGTCTAGTATCGTGAAATATATGCACTATTTCCTCGGGATAGGAACAACCTTATGCCAATGCAAGGTGGCAAACTCGGTAATCGATACTCAAAGGAGTGTTCCATCCATGGGTAACAAGGGGTGTCGAGTCGCGATAGCTAAGTCCTTTGCAATGGTTAACCTTGTAACAGAGAGTCAACAAATATGGCTTAAATATCGAGTCCAAATAGCCTATTGAAGGCTGGCATATACAAGTAGCCGTATGCAATGCAATGATACAACTCAACAACACCAAAGGGAGCCTAGGTACAGCGGTAAAAAATGATAATGAAGAAGAAGAAGTAATGAAGCCTGAAGACATAAGTCATGGCTAGACTAAAGAGGACTCGCAGCCTACATGGAAGGGCAAAGATACACAAGTGCTAGTGAGGAACTAACTGCTAGCTCATACAAAGGAAGGCTTTACTAAAGAAGTCATGATTTATAAATCGGGCCGAGTGAAATGGGTTAATCATTCATGATTTAGATGGGAATTTAATTCTATGGCAAGTGATCGTAATGAGGCGGAATGCGTAATGCAACAAAAATTTGTTTCTTAACCTATATTCCAATTAATATCATATACCTACCATGATAGGTCAATGGTCATGGATTCGAAAACTCAGAAAAATCTCAAGTTCAACAAAATGTACCTGAAAATATACCTATCCCAATACTCTCAAGCAACATGGTTATGAAATTTTAATATAGATTTGAAAAACAAGCATAATGAAATTTTGCAAAAAAAATTCACCCCTCTTCGGGCATAAATACACATTTTACCTCATATTTGGTTCATTGTTACTTTGTTGAATTGGAGAAAAGATCTCCTGGAGAAAAAACCCCTTTTCTCAAAACAAGAGCACCGCTCATCAAACTTCGTCGGATTAGTTAGGTAAGCTTTAAATCCATCATTTTTATCAATCATCGATAAATAGGTTAAAAATTTTGATTTTTCACCATAGAAAAGATTTTTTTTATTGAACTTTCGCATGCATACGCGGGTTCGTGTGGATGTTCCGCGTATGATATGCAACTATCCACAAGGTAAGTCACGTATGCGTACCGTTATTTAAAAAGAATGAGCCTAATGAGAAATTGAATGACTTTTTTCGTATGACAATTTCTTGGAGGGAACGTGAGCATGTTGCCATTGACCAAGAATTCATGGGAGATCAAAATTCTCTCAATATCCTCAAACTGTGATTTCTCAAATTCTTCAAAATGCCAATATGAGAAGCAGACCGTTGTTTGAAATGTCAGAATCATTCGAAAACGTAAGAATATTTCTTCATGATTGACCAAATGCCCATACACATAAGAGGTGGAAGACATTTACTTTATTATCGTGGACTTTCTCTCGAAGAGGAGACCCAAAAGATTTGCACAACAAGCCTTTCGGAGGCTTACGTAGATGATTATGTCCACATCTATTGTGAGAGGGATCTCAAAAAAGTAGGACTTCAAATTGCAATCAAAGATTTATTAGAGTCGTGATATGAAAATTTTCACCACTTCCAAGGTGGTGGCAGATCTGCCTCTCTACACTGTGCGTTGAAAACACAAATGAGCATAGTTGTGGAATGCTTAGTTCACCTCTTTGATTGGTGTACATCTCACTCTAAAACATGAAAAAACAATTGACCTCCATTCGGAAAGCTAAAACAAAGCATTTTGGGTATGCAACCATTTTGATGACATTCTTCTTTGAGAATATTCCAAGACTTCGACCTGTGAAAGTGATCTCATCCATCAATAGCCCCAGAGATCCAAGAATAGCTCCGGTGGGATGATCTCGATGAAGAGATTGGGGAGAAGTGAAGTTCCCCGAACCACATGTAGATCTACTTCAGTTCTTCCAATGGTAAAGAACATGTTATTGTAGTGGATATCTTATCCCCATGCCGGGATGGATTTTCATATGATCCGTACCTAGTCCTTCCATCTCACAAAGATGGGGTGCACCGTGAGACCGCAATTTCCAATTATATGATTTTTGATTGATTTTTTCAATATATGTAGAAAAATGAAAAAAACAAACATATTTTTGATCGATTCCGGACGACTTACAAAATTATGTGATGACCATGATGATATGGGACCAAGCAAGGCCCGAGGATACCCACAACACAAACGCGTAGGCGAAGCAGATATGAAGACCTCGTAGAACCCCACATGCCATTCGCAGAAACTTGGAGAGTTTAACTCGCTAAGTGCTCATTTCCTCGGGCAAGAGAGGATCTACCAAAGGCTATCTAGAGATGGGTAGTTGGGGTACCACGAGACTAGTGCGGTTAGTCCACCGTGTGGTTATCGTGTATCGTGGGTTTTATAGGAACACGAATTTTTCGCTGTGGACCATAGATTTTATCGATGATTGTACTATATTTGATATCATCATGATCTACAAGCCCTAATTTTGTAGGACATATGGGTCCAAATTTTTTTATATTTTTTTGAACACTCGATGATAGATACATATATACAATGGTTTATTATGTGATGAAACAAATGTGTGAAAATTTATGATGATTTTATGATTTAATTAAAGTATTTAATGATTAATATGCCAACAATTGTTTCCGATTAGCTAATGAGCATTCCATCCAATTTTGTCGAGGAATATGAATAAATGTAAATAAATTGGAATGATATTTGTAACAAATGTACCCCTCAAAAACAACCGTAGTAAAAATTTATCCCGGACCCGATATGTATTGTTCAACTATGACACCACCAACCGGGGAGTCCAAGAAACTACCAACCAATCAACACCCGAAGATATTGCTTCCGAGAGTAGATAAATGACTCCATAGCAGTATTCCCGCTACGTTATTGGAAGCAGGACTACGTGCACTGCTCTTGAACTAACAGCTTGACCGTATGGATAACGAAGTACCCAAGTCAGCAGTAGGCCAAGTTCGGGTGTGTCTACTAGCACCACCTGGCGAAACCATAATGACTCATGATATCCAACACAACCCTCGCCAAAGTGCGTATAAAAAAAACACCACCATCACCTCATAAACCGAAAAATAAGATATGTACAACAACAACAAAAAATATATACAAAAATCAAGATGCTAGGCCAAAGCCTAGGCATAATACCGTTTCGTATAGAGCCCATTTCCCGACTGTCACAACTCATTTCCCTCAAAATCAACCAAGGTATAAGCTCCTTTTTTGAGGACCTTTTTAACAATGAAGGGGCCATACCACATAGACTTGAACTTACATCCCCCAAGGGTATCCTTCTCCTTACAAATCCAGAATAAGCAATTTCTTCGGAGAAAACCCTAGGTTTGACCACTCTTACTCGGTGGTCAACTTGTACTCATTTCTTATGTGCCTCATTCATCATGGCAAGATCTCGACGCTACTCATCAAGATGTTCCGCATGAAGGAGGTGTTCTCCAAGACCGGAAGTATCATGAAGAAGATCTAAAACTAACTTAAGAGAAGTAATCTCACACTCGAAGGGAAATGGTGGATTCCAACCCGTAAGCTAGTTGAAATGAAGTAAAACAAGTTGCAAGCATCGATATCCGGTATGCCTCCAGCAGTAAAGACATAACATGATATGCCAATTAGATCTAGCTTCGATCAATTGTCCATTGAAGAATGGTCTTCAAGGATTTTTTCATGGCTTCCACTTTCCCACCGGTCTAAGGATAATAAGGAGATGAATGCTCTTGCCGTAAACCTAATTTTAGAGCCAACTTCAACCATCATGTCGTTTCTAAATAACTGCTATGATCAAGTGACAATCTCTTTAGGGAATACCAAAAAACAAGCAATAACTTGATCAAGAGAAAGAGCTTTTTGTCTCACTATTCCCAGGCATAGCCCCGAATCGTATCCGAAACAGAGAAAAGTATTTACACAAAGAGATTGACCGTAGGCATTCACTTCATTTCACCTTTCAAAGAAAGGATGAATCGAGGCTACTCGGTCTTCTGCCGTACCGCCTAAAGAAATAAAATGTAATCACTGAGATACGATCAATGAAATTATTTGCTTTAAGTGCAAATTATTCATTGATCCAAATTAATGTAAAGAATAGGCAAGTATACATATTCAACAAATGAAATATAATGGTTTGAAGATGAACTAATAAGTTTTGTTCACTCGTTTAAACCTCGCTTGGGAAAATTTTGCTTATAAAAATTTACCGTTTAAAGGAGCAGAATCTCAAAAATATGCAGCAAAATTATACAAAGATGATAGCAAATAATTGTTTAAGTAATTCACCTTTCAGTCACTCACTGGTCCAAAAGCCTCTAATTAGGCTTTTCTCCCTTTTTGATTAAATGCTCAAAATGTGAATACAACCGTATAGAAGCCTCCAAATGGAAAAATACACCGCAAATTAAGATTCGAAGGCTCAAATCGTATAAAATGACTAAAAAAACACCTCCATTGGATGAAGGTAGTCCAAAATAGTTTTCTTCCTTTAGTCTCGTGGCTTCCACGACCAAAAACGCTAGTAAATTCTCTATATTAGAGTGTCCGGATAGCTCTAAAAAACACTCCCAACAGCTCTAGAATGCTTTCTACACCCCAAATCATTGTGAGATCAAAAGGCCTTTCCTAGCCAAAGCAGGTTTCCATCTAACCGCCGCCTTGGCCTAGTAAAAACTCACTAAATTTGGCTAATCGCCGCATAGCCTCGACAAAAATGGAGTTCGCGCCGTATTTGGGGGTCCGCCATAATTCCACCAGTTAGGAGGGGGCTAACGGATAAGCCTACATGACCGTGACCGAACGGCTCCGTTGAACAACTTTACAAATATGTCGGCGCTGATTAATGTTTGAAACCATATATTAAAAACGAACTCGCACCTTCCGCCTCTGGCCCCATGTGACCATACCCCAACGTGCACTTAAAAAAATTCAAACTTTAAAGCAGGTGTTTAAACAAACAACATCGTGGCCCAACAAACTCAGTCCGCCTGCTAAGTACCCGCCGACTCGGTTTCAAACCTCACCGCGTGCAACAAAATTTTAATCGCCTATCTCCACATTCCGCCCGGGGCCACGCGCGCTTTCCCCGGGCCGGCCACGTGACACATTTTAATTGGTTGCACCCGCAATATTCGCAGAATATTTTTTGGAATATTCCACGGGAATATTCGTAACATTCGGAACATTCTTTTTTTAATAAAATCTTTTTTATAAAGTCCATTTTGGGCCTTTAATCGAAATCGACGAACTTCAAAGCCGAATATCTTCTTCATACTAGTCGGATTTGAGTGCCGTTTGTACAAGGTGGATCGTTTTGGTGAGCTCTTTCCACCAATCTATTTCGGACCAATTCTAAGCAACTTCATTTTTGAGCATTTTTCTACAAGGGACTTGATCTCCCGATCATACCTCCCAAATGGGAAGCTTTAGACCTCAAAAGCTTTCAATTACTCCTCATAGGTGAGGATACAGCCTCCTCACCTATTCCAACTCCATCCACTTTGATTTTCTTGGTTTATTGCCTTTTTAAACCAACTCTTAGACAATCAACATCTCCCCTCCTTGAAATGTGTGTCCTTCGTCAAGGATTGCACTTTCTTCAACTCATCCAAAAAAATTTCATGAAATCTTCTATGGATGGTAGCTAAACATGATTTTCGTAATCATCAATAAGAGGAGGTTCATACAAACGTAAATTTTCCACATTAACAACGGAATACATTTGCATGTATGAAGGAAAATCTAGTTGAAAAGTATTATTTCCAACTTGTTTAAGGATTTTGAATGGACCATAACGAATAGGCTTCAGCTTTTTACCTTCTCCTTGCATTATATCCTTACTTATATGCAACCATAATTTCATCTCCTTCAAACTTGTGATCAATTCTATGTTTGTCATGTTTTTCTTTGTACTTGCCTTGACTCTTTTCTCAAGTTGTTCTTGAACTTGCCGATGAATGAGCTGAATTCTCTTCAATGAACATGCGAGCTTTGTCAATGCCACTATGCCCCATCAATGGCAATATCCTTCTCAAGAATGAAGTCTAATGGTGACTTAGTCAAATATCCAAAAAAAGCTTCTCAAATGGGAGGAAGTATTTGTAGAAGAGTGTTTGGCCCAATATAAGCATGCTTAATGTAATGCAAATGCTCATTCCCAAAATGGATGCTTGCTTAACACCTCCAAAGATGCTAATGTAATGTTTTTGTTCACTGATTCTGTTTAGCCAACTGTGTTTGCTGGATGGAATGGCAATGTTCTTTCTTCAACTGGTGTCCAGCCATCTTTCTATTGACTAAAATTCCCCAACAAAGCCCATCACTACTAACACAGAAGTAGGTGTTACAATGAACCCATACATGTTGAAAATATAAATCAGCAACATTTAGTATTTATAGTTTTCTACATGGCATAATAATACACATCTTGTCAAAACGATCAACTACTACAAAAAGATAATCATGTTGCTTTAGATAATGGTAATCTCAACAAAATCCATAGAAACACTTTCCCATGGTCTAGAAGGTACCGGCAATGGCGTATATAATCCAAGCTTCCTATTTCTAGGCTTGCTTGTAGCACATAATGAACAACCCCACGTAAAACGTGTAACACTATCTACCATGCGAGGCCAAATACCAATACCTCTCATAGACAAAGCATCGTTTTTCTTACACCGAAATGACCAAAGAATAAGAGAAGAAAGAGCTTCTCTCATCATGCTTAATATCTCTCCCCGTGGTACATAAATTTCCCAAGAAACAATTAATTGTTATGAAAATTATAATCATTCTCCTCAACATGATTCCCTTTACTCAAGTTAGTATACACCTCTTTAAAATCTTCATCTCGATGCATACTATTCTATGTAGCTTTCATGCACAATAGAATCATTCTTAAGCAAAATACTAGCACTAATAATAGGCCTTGAAAGCATATCAGCAAATTTATCATAATACTCTTCTTGTACCTTATTACCAAGTGAAATTGTTGTAGGAAACCCATCCATCCGAAATGTCGTGATCGTCGCAATTTACTTTAATCGCAAATATTGTAAAGGCCGATGGTCGGTATGCACAATTGTTTCTTTTCCCCATCAAATAGTGCTTCCACTTTTTGACACTTTGTACCAACGCATACAACTCCTTATCATATGTAGGATAATCTATCAAAGACCATTAAATGTCTCGTAATGAAAAGCGATAGGCTTACCATGTCAAGAGGAACCGTGCCCATGGCATAATCACTAGCATCTCACACTGTCTCGAATGGTCGTCTCAAATCTGGTAATGCAAGAACTCGGAGCTGAACCGATCTTTTTCTTTCAAAGATTCTAAAGATGCTTACTTGTCGAGCACGCTTCACACTTGTCACCGCATGCATAGGAGCCGCGTAAGGCAGTGTTAGCAATAAACTTTCTCCAATACCTAGTTGCACCTGTACCCACCGTAATGGACTTGGGAGTAGGCCAATTCACAATAGCTTCTACTGGGAAGGATCAATTCTCAAAGCGCCTCCACCTACTATGTGTCCCAAATAAACCAAAGAAGTCTTTTTCAAATTCACACTTTGACATCTTAAGAAATAACCCATTTTTCTTCAAACATCAAGTACTTCATCGACATGCATGACATGATCTTCTCTTGTCTTGCTGAAAATCAAGATGTCATCTAAGTAGACAATAAAAAAATCATCAAGAAAATGATGTAAGACATCATCCATTACCCGCATGAAAGGCAGGTGCATTGCATAAACCAAATGGCATCACAAGCCACTCAAAGAGTCCTTGTTTGGTTTTAAAAGATGTCTTCCAAATGTCACTTTCTTCAATTCTTACTTGATGATAACCACTTCTTAAGTCTAACTTAGTGAAATATCTTGCATCTTTCAGCCGATCTAACAAATCATCTATTCTTGGAAGTGGGTAACGATTCTTTACCGTTATCTCTTGCTCAAAGCTCAAGTCAACACACATACGCCAAGTTACATCTTTCTTCAAATCAACACTATCGGTGACCCACATGGCAAAGTCCAGCCTTATGAAACCCTTGTCCAACAACTCTTTAATCTGCTTCTTTATTTCAGCATTCTCCATAACCGGCATATGCGATACATGCCTATGTTAGAAGAGGACAATCCGGGATGTAAAATGGATTTCAGTTTAATCTCCTTTTAGGAGGCAAACCCTCGTTGGCTCTCGAAACATCTCATGATGTGCATCAACTACATCATATAAATCAGATTTAAGCTTTGCATCAAGCAATTTTCAAATGACTCATGATTCACATCAACCTTTGGCTTGACCATAAGAAGTACAAAAACTCTTGCTTGAATTGATTAGCCTTACTCCGTCCCGCATTTACCATTGCAACATTTGTCTTCTTGCGATGAGCTCCGACAATAAACTCCTTGCCATCTTTGAAAAGATGATATTTTTTTCATGGCGATAGAAGATCGCTCTCGTCAAACAAGTAAGGACTTCCAAAACAATATCGTATATATCAAGTGGAACCAACATCAAGTTCAATCCTGTCAATAGCGTGCTTATTGGTAAAGCGCAATATGCACTTCCTTGAGACTTGTAAGTTGGCATCCTGTGCATATCCACCCAAGTGGATAAGGCTTCGTATGTGGAATGGTCTCAAGTTTAAGCTGCTTGACCAAGTCTTCAGATATGAGGTTAGCTTGTGACCCATCGTCAAATAGGCCAATTTTGGTATGTTTTGGACACTACCCTTACATGGAACAGCTTCTCAATTCTTTTCTTCCTCATTAGGAGCTTGTGTATGACAATTTGAAGAACTAGCACTTGCTTGAGTTTCAATTTCTTCCCTTTCAAACTTTCAAACCCATGGCTGTAATTTTTGTTTCGTCACCCGAATCATCACCTAAATCTTGTGGTGTAGTTGTAGTAGTCACATTTTTCTTCTTTCCCATGTTTTTGTTAGATCGGTTTCTTTAGGATGAATTTTCCAACAGCTTTTTTCTCTTCATGGCCACTCTTTGAACAATGTTTACAAATGACCTTTTCACCCTCTTGTTTGATAGATGCATTTTTCTTGCCTTTCCTTGTTTTTATCTTTGTTCTTTCCTGAAAGACTTCTTTCTACCCTCATCAAAAGTATTCTTTCCTCTAGCTTCTAAATGTAGCTCTGCATACGACTTCATCTAAGCGGTAGGATCAAACATTAGGATAGTATGTTTAAGGTAATTGTGCAAACCTCCTATGTATTTCAACAGGTGTCTTGATCTCTTGTAAGTCTACTCAAGTAGAAGTGCTCTCCTTCTAAACTCGGGTATAATCTTGCACATTTTGACCCTTAAGTTGCCTAAAATCTTTGCCAATTCATGATTGCTTTCTAATATGAACAAGAGGATAAAACTGCTTTCTATTAGGGCAAAGAATAAACTCAAACCATGTTAGGAGCATCTACCTATACTTTTTAATCTCCTCTAGTCTTGGCTTCCCACCAAACCAAAGTCAGCTTCCATCCATTCTCAAAGAGGCTAATTGAATTTTAGTGTCATCATCATGCATATTCTAATTCTTAGATAGACTTCCTTACTGCCTAATCTAGTTATCCAATTTTTCCTACATTCACATCACCATTAAACATCGGCAACTCAAACTCACATCAAGCTTTAACAAAGGATTTTTAAGAGATGTTTTTGTTTTTTGTGACTAATTTTCGTGTTGAAGAGGATGATGTGGAGGATGAGGATGATGATGGAGATGGTGGATCACCATTTCTCCATTCCCTTTCAGACTCACCTTGTCTTTCTTCCTCCGTTGAATCTCCTTATTTCCTTGGTTCCTAGACCTTCAAAGAATCCTATCATTTCTCTCCCGGTATAGGATCCTAACCATCTCGCCAAGTCCAAGAAAGCTTTTCTAAAGACTCTTTCTTTCTTCTCGGATCCATTTGCTCATGTACTTCTCCTTCGGATGACATGTTTGTGGCTGATTCAAAGGCTACTATGGATGAAATGGAAGGTGGATGTAATGGCACTTAGCCCTCCTTGGTTGAGGATTAACTTGTTCTCTAACCAATCAACTCTTCTCTTTGCAATTTCAGCTCTGTAAGCATCAAATTCCTGCGTAATAACACAATTTACTTGCAAAAATTTCACAAACTCTTAAGAAAACCTTGAGCTCCGATACCAACCTCGATTCAAATTGTAGAATGTTATTTTCATAATAGAGATTTGACCGTAGGGCATTCACCGGATATTTCACCTTTCAAAGAAAGGATGAATATGAGGCTACCGGGTTCTTCTGGCTGCATCAAAGAAATAAAATGTAATTCATCAGATCCGATCAATGAAATTATTTGTTTTAAGTGCAAAGTATCTATTGATCCACTTTTAATGTGTGAATAGGAAAGTATACATATTCAACAAATGAAATATAATGGTTTGAAGATGAACTAATAAGTTTTGTTCACCGTTTAAACATGCTTCGGGAGAAGTTTGTTTATAAAAATTTACCTGCTTAAAGAGTTAATCTGAAAATATGCAGCAAAATTATACAGTATGACAAAGAAATAATTGTTTAAGCGGTTCACCCCTCTCTTGGGATACCGCCGGGTCCAAAAGCCTCTAATTAGGCTTTTCCATTTTTGATTAAATGCTTCAAAATGTGAATACAACTCAGAGAAGCCTCTAAAATGGAAAAATACACCACAATTTAAGATTCAAGGCTCAAATCAAGATAAAATGACTAAACAAACACCTCCATTGGATGAAGGCAGTCCAAAAACAGCTCTTCTTCCCTTAGGCCCCGGTGGCTCCACGACCAAAAACGCCGTCGTGTACCTTCTATTATAGTGCCCTAATGACTCTACAAACACTCCCAACAAACTCTCTAGAATGCTTTCTACACCCAAAATAAATAAATAAATTCGTATCAAAAGGCCTTTCCTAGCCAAAGTTATGGCTCTTTTACTCCAACTACCAGCTTGGCCTAGTAAAACTCACTAAATCACAATCGCCGCATAGCCCGACAAAAATGGAGTTCGGCGCTGTATTTGGGGGTCCCATTAATTCCTCCAATTAGAGGGGGCTAAATTCGACAAGCCCACGGACTCGATCGAATGGGGGTTCGTTGAACAACTTTACAAATATGTCGCTGATTAATGTTTGAAACCATATATTAAAACGAACTCTACACCTTCCGTCGGTCCTATGTGACCATACCCTGAATGTGCGCGCTCTATTCAAACTTTGTGCCATATTTCAAACAAACAAGACCGTGGCTCAATGGCTAGTCCGCTCCGTTGGCACAAATTTCGACCCGTTTCAACCTCACCGCGTGCAACAAATTTTTAATTGCCCGTTCATTCCGTTGGGGGCCATGTGGCGGTTTCCGGTCGGCCACATGGCGCTTTTTAATTGGTCACACCTGCACATTATTCCGCAATATTTTGGAATATTCCACGTAATATTCCTGCATTATTTGCGAATATTCTTTTTTTCCTAAAAAGATTTTTTATAAAGTCCATTTTGGGCCTTTTTTTAATTGAAATTCGACGAACTTCAAAGTCGAATATCTTCTTCATACGGCGTTCGATTTGAGTGCCGTTTCCACTACGACAGATCTTTTTTGGCGAGTTTTTCCACGATTCGTTTTAGACTAATTTCGAGCAACTTCATTTCGAGTATTTTTCACAAGGGACTTGATCTTCCGATCACCGACCCACTTTGTGAAGTAGTCTACCGTTACAATAATGTACCGACCTTTAGCTGAAGATGGGTTACAAGTAGTATAATCATTACCCCCACTTTGTAAAGGGACCGACAAGCACAACCGAGAAGAGCGAGCCGGGATGAGCGCGCATCTTTCAAGTATGCACTTGGACACTTGATGACACCGTTTCGACCGACTCATACAATCTTTAAAAAAATTGAAGGCCAAAAGTATCCAAACATGCAGATTTTTTGGGCCTACAGTTTCCGCATAAATGACCACCACAACCTCCACTATGGCAAACTTATCCAAATACAACCTTAGCTTCTTTGAGAGTTAATAATTGCCTTAGATCGAATCGACCCTTGACGGTATAAAGTATCACCAATAATCAAGTAATTTTTAGCTGTGTGATGCAACTTACTTTGGGCTCATCTTTTGAAACAATGGAGGGAAACTTCAGCCTCAAGATATATAATGAGATCCCTAGACCAAGATCCTTGTGAAGAGATGAGAAAAAGATGCTCATTTGGAAAGGATTCATCATAAATTATCTCCTCTCCATAGGGAACCTGAAATTAATTCCGTGAAAACTAATGATTTCTTGGACTCTGCGTACATAAACTCAAGATAAAATTTCGCAAAATAACAATCCATCAATTATATTTTCCCCCAATCACTTGCCTGGCCGAGAACAAACCGAAAATGGATTGGATCGGGGCCGCCAAAACATAAGTTTTTTCAAGAAGGATATAATGTTCGAGCTATTGTACGGTATGAATAGTCATGCAAAAGCAAGCTTCTCTATAGGAGAATACCGGATTTCGGTGTGTCCTACCAGCTCGACCGAGGTAGTAAATAACATGCTTTGAAGAGCATCATCCTCCCCGAACCGTAACCATACCGATAGTAGATTCTCGTCGTCACAGATACAAAAGGAAATCCCCGGAGTATAGTCAAGGACTCGTATACGAGTAGAGGTCAATGATTTTTTCAAAGCATTGAATGAGCGTTGAGCAAGTCATCCTACAAAAATGGGACTTCCTTCCTTAATAATCTCATGAATCCCCTTTGTAATCTCAAAGATAATTTACGACAAATCTCTCGTGGATGAAATTGCATTTATATGAACGGAAGGAGGTGGAATATCAAAAGTACCCATCAAAGAATAATAAATTCCAACCCCTAGATTCTCAACAGAAGTTTGGCATTATCAACTAAAGGATAGTTGAACTAATAGATGCATTCAAGTCTACAAGAGAACAATCCAAATGGTCAACTATGACAATCCTCCTCTGTGAGGGAAAAAAATAATACAAAATAAGGAGGATGCAATAGCATCCATCTCATAAATCCAAGCGCCCAACATAGCAGTTGTATTCCAAGTCGGCATCAACTATTTCAACCTATATATTTATAGTTTTTTCCCCAAATACAGATGGGAAAATCCGGGAAAATACCATGTACTTGTGAGAATGACCATCAAACGCAAATAAAAGAGTGGTCGATGGAACACTCTGAGATCCGATCCCCTTCCAACATGTGAGAGACATCACACACGTGAAGCACCCTAATACCTAATCGTCTAAATATATTTCATTTTTGAACGACGATCTAATATGGAAAGCCATAATGTGGGAGTATATTTTTAAAATTAGACATATCAAATGTAATCATAAGATATTTCTTCGAGCCCAATAGTAGTGATAAGAGCACTTCGCTGAGTCGGACAAGACCGAGCACCTTGAGAGTTACATACAGCACAAGGGCTCGCGCCGCATCTTCTACAACAGAGTAGTTCCCCCTGCAGCTTTCCGTACTGGATTAATCGTCGTATGCTTTGTGATGCTTTTGGCATATGAGGTATGGGCTCACTGGAAGCCCTCGTAATGTGAAGCGGCTCAAAGACTATCAGAGAACCCTTGGCTTTCAAAGACTCAAGAAGCATAATTACGATATCTCGTAGCGATATCCGCATGAGCACTCATCATATATATGTTCGATGGGCTTTTCTTGGGTGCCTGTGAGGGGAGCCCCAATATTTTTATTCGCTACCTAACTAACCGTTTCCTTCGGGAAAAGGGTTTGTTACGCCCTAGGAACTTGAAGATCCCTATTGAGCTAACAAGTGCCTATTAACTCGAATTTTAGGTAAAGGTGAGTAAGATGATCTCCAATACATAATTTGCATGGAAACTTCTACTTTTTTTTATCCTTTTGACCTCACCAACATGCTCGTTGGATTTATTTGCATTTCCCTTCTCATCTTTGCCCTTCTTCTTATTATTCCGTCCTTTCTTATTCCCTTGGATTGTTGATTTCATTTGGGCTTAGGAATTGCATAAAATATTTATCGCTGTGCTTGGGAAGAGGTTGGCACTCGAAGGTATAGCTCCGACTCGAAGAAGCGGTGATTGTATGGACAATCGTTGCAATTGGCTAAGCAGGTGTTAGCCGCACTTCTATCGATCGACCCAATAATTCCATCACCATGAGGACCCGTGCTTAGCTTTGGAAAAAGTCCACTTGGGAGGAGGAGCGTCAGAAATTTTTTTATCGAGGACTCCCGTACCAAGAATAAATTAGTTCTACCTGATGGGCCCTAAAAATAGCCTCGCCGTTCCTTGAAAATACCCCGATAGGAATACGTCCTTTGAAATATCTCGTCGCAAGGATTTCAAAAACCATTCCTTAAGGAATTCGTTTGGAATGTAGCCTTTAATGAACCTATTCCTTCTCCACCATTCCTAAATATGATCGTAAATGTGGGTTGCCTTGTCCTACTTAAAATTAGCCAAGAGTTTAGTCCCGCATCATAACGTAACGAGCAACTAAAAAATATTAAAAACATAGTAGCCGTATCTTCAGTGGAAAAAATTTCAAATTAACCCAATATACTACTTAGCCGCATTTACCAAGGTACGCCTCGAAATATCCCCAACCTAATCGAATCATCGATCGTGGAGTTTGATGAACACCATAGATGGAAAGTGGTGATGTGATCTCGTTGATCCTCTCCATTCTTTCCTTCAAACTTTGTAATGTCCGAAGGCGCTTGGTGGGGATTGGAGACCACCCCGGACTATATCGGATTATATCTTTAGTCAATTTTCGACAACTGCAATTTTAATGCTGCTTAAAATGGTAAACGAGGAGGAGCTTGGGAATTCCACCCTTGATAGGATGGATTCTGGTATTCAGAAAAGAATAACCCGGATTTAATGAGGCACCAAGTTGCCAGATAGAGTTTGTAGAAAATTTTGGGCCATAGGAAAATCCTCAGACCCAACATTCGGAGAAGGACCCTCCCCAACATGGAGTTACTATGAATCGGACCATTTCCCCCTCAAAGAAAGAAGTGAATGAAGAAGAAACTCCCCGATAGGGGTTCTGCCACTTCAAAAAGGAGAAAAATCCTGATAAGCACTTGACGAAGAGAAAGGAACATTCCTCAGACCAAAGTGAGAAATCGACTTCTCCCCGCCCTACCGTTGTAAAGATAGGGTTCCAACCCATAAAGGTAGTAGAACTTTGACCTCTAGACCATGGATTAAAACTTCCGAGTCTAGGAAGTAAAAGGAAAAAGACCCTAAGGGAGGATTTGAATTAGAGTATGCTCCGTCTTCCAAAGGGGAACCCTTGAAAAGAAGCTAATCCATCAGCCATGTGAAGAGAGATATAATACGGCATCATAGCAGCGAAAAGGAAATGGAGTGAACTCACTAACTAGTATTCCAAAACAAAAGGGACCGTATTGAGGTCATGCCGTGACTCGCAGCCAAACATAGGAGCACTAGAAGAAATCAAGGATATAGTAATAGTGCCTCCTCCTTCAACTTTAGAAGGAGTCCGAATACTTGTAGCACTCACAAATTGCCACATTCCCAACGTGGGCTACTGAAAGGTAAGAATATGATGTATTTAAGGACTCTCTAGTCTCTCAAACCTTGTGTCCAATGTACTCGATGATAAACGAAGAACTAGGAGAAAGAGGAGATGAAGCATTCCAGAGGTTGAGGTACTTCCTCTACTTCTACTTTTCCGGAGATAAACTCGAGGTGAGTGGAGATTCTCTGTGAGTGACATTGATACTGCAATCCGGCTTATAGAAAATTCAAGCCCTAATGAGGATCTCTCTCTGGCCGTATCCGATAGCACCGTGATAATTACCTTCGAATTTCTTCTATGCCTTATTGAAGAAGGCTCGACACTCGCGAGAGACAACCCACGAAGCCTTCTCAATTGACGAGGCGACTACTACCCACTTTAAAATATTTATTAGACTCAAAAAATTATAAACCTAAGCAGGCTAGAGCAAAGAGCACTCACTACAAAGTCCTTAAGATACAACCAAGCAAGCGAGGCTTTCGGTATTTCCGTCCGGGGTGATTAGGACCGGACAATTAATACAAGAAAGATAAAAATAGACTTCCGAAAAATAGTCTCTGGGTAATTAATACCCGTACCTACTAATGAAGGTAACAAAAGTGCTTACGCTCGACCTCCTAACAATAGCCTTTACAGTGTAGTACCCAAGTAGCATGGCACCCTCCGGTGGCTAATCGTTGGAAGTGATAACGTTTGCCTCCTTGTAACACGGTATTCCCCCGTTACCACCTCGTGTGATACCTAGATGGCAACTAAGTGACACCAATCCGCATCACCACTAGGCGGGAATGTTTTTAGGGTCAAGATTCAGCAAATTAGAGAGGGGTAACTCTTCTTTTGCCTCGCACTCTCCCCGTGCTTCGAATCGAGTGAGAGTTTCACTCCACCTATCAGCACAATTTCTTACCTATTAATAAACCAAGTTTCAAAATTTGAGTTAAATTTTTGAGAGTTAACTTCCACTCACCTAATCCAAGGCTCCACAACTCAGCTAGTTGATGTATGACACTTAATACAAAAATTGCTAGTTGTTTTTAAATTATATCACTTATTTTATTTGGTTGTTATTTTATTTCAAGGGCATATGGAAATGAAACCGGCGATGTTTGTATGATGCGTAAAGAAACCAATGAAAAATCAAACTATATGCAAATGCACCGATTGCCTTTCGATGAAGAGTGATTTTGGCACAAAGTCTCTTACGAGACTACTTTTTTTGCTCAAATAATTAGTCTTCACACACCTCAAAAAGTTACTAAAAAAGACTAAAAATTCTTATGTGCACCTAATGCAATTACTAATGGCATGAAAATATTAAGATGCTAGATCTAGAAAAGAAAAGAGAAATTTAACAATACCAAGGTTCAATCACTTTTTGGCAAATGCCAACAAAGCTAGTTTCAAATTAGGAAATTCAATGTATAAAGATGCCAAACATACTTAACATAAAATAATGAAATCAAAAGAATACTCCTTCCTAATCAAGACAAGAACCGAAGAATAAAGACTTCAATGCAGCTTCAAAATAAGGAAAAGAAACCATTAAACAAAATGAGAAACATGAAATGGAAAACAAAATGTTTTTTGGGCTTTTGAGTTTATAAAGAAAAGAGACTTCAAAGAGACCAAGAAACTATCCAACCCTTGCTAAGTCAAGAAAACTTCGGATCTCCAACAAAATTTCAACAAAATGCCCCCAAGCCAACTATGCTACTCTCAGCAGGACTTGTAATGGGCAAGAGGAAGACAAGAAACCCAATAAATCAACTCAAGACAATAGCATAAACTTGCTAAGACAAACTCCAAAGAATCAAAAAGAGACTTTTGAAAATTGCAACAAGACCTAGTCAATGAAATCAAGAAAAACCAAATGCAAAAACAAAAAGAAAAAATCAAAATGCAAAGCAACACAAAGTTAGAAAGAGAAAATGAGCAAAGTCACCTTGAACATTCTCGAACAACCAAGAATCTTCAAAAAAGATCTTGGTGCTCAAGCAAAAATTCGCAAGAACAACAACAACATTTCACCAAATGAGCCGGTTCCCGTACAATTAAGAGAGAAAAACAAGCATGAAACCACCTTAGATACAAATTCCGCAGACTTCAAAGGTAACACAGGAACAAGCTCACCACAGTGCATACACGTGCTTAAAAATCAAAAAATTCAAAATTTACCTAGGCATACACACAACACGCGTATATACGCGACCGTGTCAAAGGAAACTAGCGTATACGCGGGTCCTTCATAAAAAGCGTGTATGCGTTGGATCGCGGGCAGTAATAAAAACTCGCATGGAAAGGTAAATAAAAAAAAACAAAAAGGGTTAAGCCTAATCGGGGAGACCAAGTTTTCGGGCCTTATTGGAAATAGATTCACCGAACTAGAAAAAAGTGATAGAAAACTCGTTGGGAACCTTCAAGACAAATGAAATAACCCAAAAGGGAAATCACAAGAATGTGATCCCCGTATGGAGTCACCATTTCGTTTCTGGAAATAACTCCCCCTAAATTTCTTTTTTTGGTCAAAGAACCTTCATGCATCAAGGGCAGGTAGCATTCAAGAATGACACTTGACCTATCTTTTATACCTAAAACTAGATATAATGCTGCGTAACTTACCTCGAAAGTCCAACATTTGATGTAGATCCCCAGGCAAACCTCCAAGAACCCTTCATGCTTCATAACCTAGAAATCAAGAAATAACGAACACGAAACTCTAGTTTTACAAAAGATATTTAGTCCCTAAACGTCAATGTAACCTATGTATAATATCATAAGAACAATATCAAACATTCAATTAATGATCATTACACATATATAAAGAGATATAAACACGTTGAATATCGGGAACAAGATAGTTCTTCTTATTATAAATGGCATGTACAAGAATAGAAATATGGAGAGATCATTCCGAATCCTTCCATGGTCTTTGAGCATACCATCCTCTCGGATCCGTCCGGCCTCACCTCACAAGAATTCTTCCAAGATGTGTGCACACTAGATGTCACAGGAACATGAGCATCTCAAGGAAACAAGGGCTTCGAATATACCGTGGAAGTGTAGGAGTGCACGAGAATACCGTACTTGAAATAGGGCTCCAAATAAAGTATAATATCTATAATTTTCTCTCTCCCTTAGGCCATACACATGAGGGGATTTTATACTTTCTCAAAGTAGTTTCAGCTTGGAAATGCTGGGCCACAGTCATGGTGGTTGGAATTACGGAAATAACCATCACCCCCGCCGAAAATAGGGAATTTTATATATTTTTTAATGATTTATGCCTATACACGAAAAATTATGAATGGACTCGCGTATACATGTGGAAAGTCCGGGCATAGTCGCGTATGGGCTTTTAGACACTGCTTTTTATGAAGTTGTTCAAGTTTGGGGTAAAAGGGTGCCTAAGGCCAAAGAGACAATCATTAATCACATGAGGGTGAAATTTGACATATAACAGAGTGCTCCCTAATATATGAGGTCATAAGGGGTACATGATGGCCGAAATATATTATGTGTGCATAGAAAGAACCTTGCGAAGACAAAAGAGGACTTCACCGTATTTCACCGCTAAAACACCAATCAAAGAAGTCGGAGAGTGAATTCATGTTCGAGGCGGGTATACCCATGCTCAATGAAAGAAAAGCATGTCTATAGATCCAAAATTTATACAAGTATAGCTAAACTAGAAAGCATATGATGAATCATCCGATCACCGCTCAAAAGTACAATTCTTGAAATCAAGTCCAAGTATCACATATAGAAGACCGATAAATGATGTTGTAACAGATATCCGATCGCACAAGTAATCGAATTCCAAGTACCAAATCATAAGAGGTGGAACATATGGTACAATCACGCAACTCAGAGCCAACATATAAGATGCCGTTGTACCGAAACTACAAAATATAAGGGTGGATGGTGTCACTGCGTAAACCGGATGAACTATCAAAAGTGAACCGAAAGCATGCCGATGCAAAAACCCAAGGTCTTCACCGATCACCATGGCACAATTCTATGCAATGGGAATAAATGAGTTGAATTCGACCATGTGAGAAATATTTTTATTACCGGTCAATAATGTATATCGTTAATAATTGCGAGACAACCCACCGATAATGATAATGAGTGTCAAGGTGCCCCAATACAATCTAACAAGTGCGAATGAATGAGCTGAAGTCGACTTGTAACAATCTATCAATCGTAGAGGGCACAATGAATCCTCACCGTCGAAAACGAAGAGTCCGCTAATCGATGATTGAAAACCCCACAGCATCGACAAAAATACTCTGACCTTATTCCGTAGCAATGAGTCGGAGTCGATGGGAAACATTCGTCTGAAGGAAGGCATTTAGGCATCCCACATTAGTCCAAAGATGAGTGTAACCCCATGTTAAGATTTGGAAGGAATCGTAAAATTCTTAGTGAAGGAACCAACCCGAAGTATGTTTCCGACATGCACAAGATGAAGCTAGTGCATGGAAGAAACCTCCGAAGCAACCAATAATGAAAGCCGACAAAGAGGCGAGATATCCACCGATGTGGTCAACTCGGAAATCAAGGTACCGCATGAATTCCAATTGTGATAATGTATAGCCGACGTCGAACACAAGGAAAACCATCACCAAAGACCCATAATGATGATCAAATGCCGAGCACAAGTTCACCTATCAATGATGGGAATAGGGGCTGTGGTGCGGCTCTAGGTTTACTCTCGAGCAATATGTCACGGCCGATAAGAGACAAACCCGCCAAGAAGAAGTCAATGGAGACCTTTCTCAAACCAAAGACGAGAAAAGGACCAAACATCCGATGATAGTACAAGATACCGACAAGATGTGGAAGGCCTAAAAAATAAGTCAAGAGACACCGCAAAATGGCCGACTTAGGGCTTAAATTCCTCGAAAAAAAGCACGACTCATGATGACCATGGTAACAACAATGACACCGTATAAGTCTCATATGCAGAGGAAAAACAAACTCTCCATATGATTGGAAGAGATAAAAAACCGAGGGAGAACCGACTTCGTGAAACAAGGTTATGGCATCTCCTAGGCCACTAAAACCATCCCAAATGAGGAAAGACATATGTGCTTTGTTCAAGGGTGAAAAACTCTGAGTACTCAGAATCGCCATCAAAATATGAAGTAACATCCTATTCCCTATTTTTAACATATTTATATTTTATTTTTTTTGTCTTTTTTCATATAGTAAGCCCGAAAAAGAATAAAAAGAACTCTATGGTACAATGGATAGAACGAGTATCACGAAACAAATGCACTAGTTCCCGGGATAGGAACAATCCTATGCTCAATGCAAGGTGGCAAAAACCTGGTAAGCAATACCAAAGGAGTGTTCCATCCATGGGTAACAGTATCGAGTCACGATAGCCAAGTGCTTTGCAATGGTTAACTTGCATAGAGAGTCAAGGTCAAAAGATGGCTTAAACATCGAGTCCAAATAAAGTTTTTACCGAAGGCCAAGAAATATAAGTAGCCGCATGAAATGCGTTGATACAACTCAACAACACCGGGAGCTCTAGGGTAATAGCCGGGAAAAATGATAATGAAGAAGAAGAATAATGAAGCTTCAACATATAAGTCATGGCGGGACTAAAGAGGACTCCCGAGCCTACATAAAGTGCAAGATGGGCAACAAGTGCTAGCGAGGAACTAACTAAGAAGCCCATGTAAAGGAAGGTTTACTCACCAAGTCATGATTTATAAATCGACGAGTGAAATGGGTTAAGTATTCATGATGAGATGGATCTAATTCATGGCAAGTGATTAGAATTGAGGCTAGAATGCAGTAATGCACCCGATATTGATTCCCTAACCTATATGCCCGTTAAGATCATATACCCGCCATGACAAAGCCGTCATGATTTGAAAACGAAAAAATCTCAAGTTCAACAAATGTACCTAAAAATATACCTATCCCAACACTTACAAGCAAATAATGGTTATGCACCTTAACAGCGTATTTGAAAAACATGCATAATGAAATTTTGCAAAAAATTTCAATTTCTGGCATAAATACACATTTTACCTCATATTTGGTTCATTGTTACTTTGCCGAATTGGAGAAAAGAGCTCGGGAGAAAACTCTTCTCAAAAAATGGGAGCAATTCAACTTAACAAAATTAAGCAGGATTAGCCGGTAAATCCTTAAATCCATAACTATCAATTTCTATCGATAAATAGGTTAAAAATTTTGATTTTTCACCATAAAATAGATTTATTTACTGAGCTTTATACAAGATACGCAGTCTTTGCATTTTAACCCGTGTATGATACGTGATTTTCCATAAGTGTAAGTTATATGCCACACTATGATTTAAAAAATGAGCCTAATGAGAAATTGAATGACTTTTTTCAGATGATACTTTGGAGGTAATTATGGAGTACGGCATACTGACAAACAAGTCATGGGAGATCAAAATTCGCTCAATATCCTCTAAAAATCGTGGATTGCTCAAATTCTTCAAATGCCAAATATGAAAAGTAATGTCCGATTGCTTGAAATGTTGGGAATCATTGGGAATCGGAGGAAGATTTGCTTCATGATTGACTAAATGCCCATACACAAGAGGTGGAATACATTTATTTTTATTACCTGGACTTTTCTTGAAGAGGAGACCTAGTAATTTGGCGAAAGCCTTTGGGAGGCTTACAAGAGATGATTATGTCTTATCGCTCTATTGTGTAGAGGGATCTCAAAAAGTAGGGACTTAAACTCAGAATCAAAGATTTATCGAGCCGCATATGAAAATTCTCCTTTCACCACTCCAAGTAGGCAAGGTGATCTCGCTTCCTCACACCAAGCGTCAAGGACACAAGATGAGTATATGTTAGCCGTGGAATGCTTAGTTCACCTCTTTGATTGGTGTACATCTTCATCGACAAACATGAAAAAACAATTGACCTCCATCCGGAAAGCAACAAAGCATTTGGGTATGGAAACTATTTTGATGACATTCTTTTCTTGAGAAGATTCCAGACTTCGACCCAAAGTGACTTCATCCATCAACAACCCCAGAGATCCAAGAACAACAGACCGGTGGGTCGATCTCGATGAAGAAATTGGGAACAGTTCCCGAACCACATGGGACGATGAGTTCTTCCAATGGTAAAGAATAGGTTATTGCAAAGTGATGACTATCCTTGCGTTGGGATGGATTTTCGTGTGAGCTAGACCTAATCCTTCCACCCGGCGCAACATGGGTGCAATCGGTGTAGACTAAAAAATTTTAATTATATGATTTTTGATTGATTTTTTCAATATATGTGAAAACAGAAAAACAAACATATTTTTTTACATCTGGACGACTTACAAAATTATGTGATGACCATGATGGCTGCATGTGGGGACTGCCATACTTGGAAGGATACCCATGGCACAAACGCGCGCAGGCAAAGCGAATGCCGACATTCCGGCAGAATTTTACATCAAGCTGTTAAAGAAACTTGGAGAGTTTAACTCGCCATGCTCTGACTGCAGAGAGGATCTACTAAAGGTTATCCCCGAGACGGTAGTCAGGGTACCACAAGACTGGTACGCTATTCACATGTGGCTACCGATGATCATATTCTATAGGAACACGAATGTTCGCTAGGGACCATAGATTTTATCGAATGACCGTACTATATTTTTTGATATCGAACATGATCGGTGCATAAGCCCTAATTTTGTAGGATATATGGTCCTAATTTTTGTATATTTTTTGAACACTCTAATGATACATATATACAATGGTTTATTGTGATGAAACAAATGTGTGAAAAAATGTATGATGATTTTGATGATTTAATTAAAGTATTAAATGATTAATATGCCAATCAATTACTTGATTAGCTAATGAGTCTACCATCCAATTGTCACGAAGGAATAAGTGAATAAATGTTATAAATTGGAATGATCTTCAGAATAAACGTACCCTAAAAAACAACCTAGAGTAAAAATGATCCGGACCCAATATGTATTGTTCACCGCGACACCACCACCGGGAACCAAGAAACTACCAACGAATCAACACCCGAAGATATTGCTTCGAGAGTAGATAAATGACTCATAGCAGTATTCTTCACAAATTATTGGTAGCAGACCAACGTAACGTTTTCAAACGAATAAATTTCCACCGTATGATACTGCCATACCCAAGCCGCTTTATTAAGTTTTAGTACCTACTAGCACCATCGAAACCATAATGACTCATGATATCCAACACAACTCGCCAAAGGCATCAAAAACACGCATCACCTCGCATCGAAAACTCGTATATGTACACAAAAAAACAAAAATATATACAAAAAGCAAGATGTCGTGCTGTGCCTAGGCATAATATCGTTTTAGATAGAGCCCATTTGGGCTCCGCCAACTCACTTTCCAAAATCAACCAAGGTATGCTCCTCTTTTTTGAGGACTCTTTTAATGATGAAGGGGCCATACCACATAGACTTGAACTTACCTTTCCGTGGCATCCTTCTCCGGGCATAAACCGTAATGCTGTCTCCTTCTGAGAAAACCCTAGGTTTAATTACTTTATCGTACCGAACTTGTACCGTTTCTTATGTGCCTCGTTCATCGAAGGTGATCTCAACGCTACTCATCAAGATGTTCCGCATGAAGGAGGTGTTCTCCAAGATCGGAAGTGTCGTAAAGAAGCTCTACAGCCTAACTTAAGAGAATGAATCTCACATCATGGAAAATATGGATTCCAACCCATAAGCTAGTCAAACGAGTAAAACCAACAGCTTTTACCGACATCCGATATGCCCAAAGTGTAGGATACAACATGATATGCCAATTAGATTCAGATTTATCAATTGTCCATCAAGAATTGTCTTCAAGGATTTGTTCATGGCTTCCACTTCAAGCCATTGACCTTAGAGAAGAAGTATATGAATTCTCTATTCGAAAACCTAATTTTAGAGCCAGAATCCTACTCATCATGCTATTCCTGAAAAATGACTACCATGATAAGTGACAATCTCTTTAGGAATACCAAAACGATAACAACTTGAATAAGGGAAAAAGAGTTGTTGTCTCACCGCTATTCCCAAATTAGGCATATACTCGACCCACTTCATGAAGTAATCTACCGCTTACAATAATGTACTTGTGACCTTTAGTCAAGGCGGGTTACAAGTAGTATAATCAATACCCCACTTTTCAAAGGGACCGACAAGAACAAACCCGGAAGAGAGGAGTCGGGATGAGCGACATCTTTCGAGTATACACTTGACATGGATGACACCGTTTGACCGACTCCATACAATATTTAAAAATTGAAGGCGAAAAAGTATCCAGCACGAGGGATTTTTGGGTCAGAGTAAGCCCAAATAAATGACCACCACAAGCCCCACTTTTAAAATAATTCAAGACAACCCCGGCTTCTTCGGAAAGTTAAGTATCTTAGGATCAATCGACCTCACCGCATAAATTATCACCAATAATCAAGTAATTTTTATCCAGTGACAATCGTTGCCTGTCTTTCAAAAAAGTTGAGGGAAACTTCGTAGTCTCAAGATATACAATGAGATCCCCATACCAAGGATCCTATGAAGAGATGAGAAAAATATGCTCATCCGGAAAGGATTCACTGAAGTAAATTATCTCCTCTCCATAGGCAACTCAAATTAATCCTGAAAAAACTAATGATTTCTTGGACTTGAAGCATATAAACTCAAGATCAAATTCCTACAAAATCACAATCCATCGATTATATTTCCAATCACTCGCTAAGAACAACCGAAATGGATTGACCGCCGCCAAACATAAATTTTTTTCAAGAAGGATATAATGTCTAGCCGTTGTACAACATGAACAACTACTAAAGAAATTTATCGGAGAATACCGTAGTTCAAGTCCTGCGTACCTCGACTTCAAGGTAGTAACAACATGCTCTGGTGCGAGCATCATCCTCCCGAATCCGGTAACCAGGCATCATAGTAGGATTCTCATATCGTAAGATACAAAAGGAAATCCTCGCTTATAATCATGGACTCAAGATAGGAGTAGAGGCCAATGTTTTTTCAAAGCATCAATAGCGTTGAGAAATTCATCCTACAAAAATGGGAGTCCCTTATTTAATAATCTCATGAATCCCCTTGTAATCTCATCATAATTTACGATAAATATCCATGGATGAAATTGTGTCATGAACGAAGGAGGTGGAATATCAAAATTACCCATCAAATAAGAATACATTCCAACCCCAGATTCTCAACAAAGTGTTTGGAATATCAACCAAAGGGATAGTTGAATCAAACAGATGCATTCAGGTCTACACGAGAACAATCCAAATGGTCAATCGTGACAATCCTCCCTTCGCGAGGGAAAAAAATAACATGAATAAGGAGGAGATGCAACAGGCATCCATCTCACAAATCTAGTTTCCTCGCCCAACATAAGGTTGTGTCCAAGTTGGCATCAACTATTTCAACCTCTATATTTACAACAACACAGAGTGGGGTAAATGGACAATACCATGCTTTTGGAGAATGACCATCAAACGGCAATGTAAGAGTGGTTGATGGAATAGCTGCGGGAGATCCGACGCCCAAAGATGCGAGAGCATCACACACGTGGAAGTACCCGCATTGACAACCGTTCAATATATTTCATTTTTTGAAACTATGATCTAATATGGAAAGCCATATGATGAGTCTCTTTTTAAAATTAGACATATCAAATGTAATCATATAAGAGATTTCTTCCGACCAACAGCCCCAATAGCGAAGTGGAGAGAAGAGCACTCGCTGAGTTGGACAATAATCGAGCACTCGAGAGCAAACATATTACAAGAGCTCGCGCTTCATATCTTCACAACAGTAGTTCGGGCAGCTCTCGCATTTGACGAATTCGTACACTTTGTAGATGATTTGGCATCCGAGGTATGGCTCAATAGTGGGTCTTTGTGAATGTGAAGCAGCTTAGCACTATCACTGGCACCCTTGGGCTTTCAAAAACCTCACTGCGCCATAATAACAAGATCTTGTAGCGATATTTGTGTGAGAACTCATCAGACACAGCGATGGGGTTTCCTTCCTCGGGTGCCCCGCAGGGAGCCCCGTATTTATCCGTGCCAAAAACTAATTGTTGTTAACAACGTGGGAATTTGAATATCCCTATTGAGGCCAACAAGCCAGCAGCATCCCTAATTTTAGGCAAAGGTGAGCAAGATGATCTCCCGCACATAATTTGCATGGAAACTTAACTTGTTTTATCCTTTTGACCCTCACCAACATGCTCGTTGGATTTATTTGCATTGCCCTTCTCATCTTTTTCCCCTTATTCTGCTATTATTCGTCCTTTCTTCTTCCCTTCGGATTGTTGATTTTGGGGTTAGAAGTCTAGATGACATTTTTGGACAAGCTTGGGAAGAGGTTGAAAATTTGGCCACAACCCAACCCGAAGAAGTAGATTGTATGAACTGCAATTAACATGTTAGTTGCACTACTATTGATCGACCCAATAAGTCCATCACCATGAGGACTAGTCGAGCTTTGGACAAGTCCAATTTTGAGTGAGGAGAGTCAAAAAGAAAATTTTGATTGAGACCCGTGTGACCAAGAATAACCGCCTAATTAGTTTGGTCCCTGGGGAAATAGCTTGTCATTTAAAAAATACCCATAGGCAGGTTACCGTCCTTCGAAATATCCGAAAGGTAAGGATTTCAAAAACCATTCAAAAAGGGAATTCATCAACATATATTAACAGCTTCCTTCTTCTTCTCCGCCATTCCTAAATACATTTAGAAAATGTGAGTTGCCTTGTCCCGCTTAAAATTAGCCAAGAGTTCACTCCCAACACCATAACGAATGGGCAAATCGAAAAATGATTTAAAAACATAGTAGCTAGATCTCCAAAAGTGGTAATAACTCATTTCGGGTTAACCTTAAATATGCATTACCTAGTTTCTAGCCTCCATCCAAGTGCTAAAATAACCTCAACCTATCCAATCACTGGATTGTGGAGTTCAAGGAACACCATATATGGAAAGTGGTGTTTTGATCCATTGGATCTCTCCGTTCTTCCTTCAAACTTTGGAAATGTCCGAAGTCGCCAGGACTAGAGGCCACCCGACTATATCGGATTTGGATCGTTAGTCAATTTTAGCCAACTGCAAGTTTAATGTTGCCAAGAACAAATTAAGGAGATTCCAAATTCCACCTCGATAGGATGGACTTCGTATCTTCGAAAGTAACAACTCGGATTTAATGAGGCAATTGCACAAGTGACAAAGTTTCACATAAAATTTTGGGCCATAGGAAAATCCAGACCTGCATCTGTGGAAGGACCCCTCCCAAATATTTAGTTACTAAAACTGCATCATTTCCCCACCGGAAGTAGTGAATGAAGAAGCAGTCTCCCCGATTGTGGTTCCAAGCATTTGAAAAGAGAAAAAGCTCGATAAGCACCTCGACGAAGAGAAAGAACATTCCCTTGAGACCAACAGAAATGATTCCCCGCCCCTACTATTGTAAAGATAGGGTTCCAAACCCCGGAAGGTAGTATCCTCGACCCCGGCATCATGGATTAAAACTCGAGTCCGGGGAAGTAAAAAGCAAAAATACTCAAGGAAGGATTTAATGGGTGAATATGCCCGCTTCCAAAGGGGAACCCTTGAAATTAATTTGATCCACTAGCCATGGAAGAGATGTGTGATGTAGTTGTAGCAATAGTAGTAGTGAACAGAGAATCCACTGAAGGTATCTAAAATAAAAGGACCGTACTGAGAAGCTCCTGTTTGGTGTGACCAAGAGCTGAAACACAAAGCAACACTAGAAGCAATCGAGGATATAGCACTAGTGCCTCCTCCTTCAACTTTAGAAGGTGTTTAAACACTTGTAGCACTCCAAGGAAATTTTAAGCTCAAGCCCCTGGGTCAGCTAATTAAAAAAAGAATATGATGGATAAGGACTCTCCGGTCTCTCGCCGTATCTGTGGTCCCATGTACTTCGATGATAAATGGAGAACCAGGAGAAAGGAGGAGATGGAATATTCAAGAGGTTGAGGTACTTCTCTACTTTCACTTATTCTAGAAATAAAACTCTTGGTGGTGATTGGAGTACTCCTCTCGGGTAGTGACACCGACACAATCCAGCTATAGAAACTTCAAGCCCTAATGGAGGATCTCTCTCCGTCGCGCCCGCCGATAACACCCGCAGGTCACTTTCTGAATTACTTCTACGCTTCTATATGCCCACTTGTGGGAGACAACCCACAGCCTTCGATCGACGAGGCGATCGATCACCCACTAAAAGATTTATTAGACTCAAAAAAGTATAAAAGTTGCGGAAGTAGAGAAAATATCACTCACTACAAAGTCCCTAATATATAACCACAAGGGTTTTCAGTACTTTCGTCTCATGATTAGACCTAATAAAATACAAGAAAGCAAAAAATAAGGATCTCCCAAAAATAGTCCACGCTGACTGCAACTCACTAAATACAGACAAGGTTAGTTACTGATTCCCCCAAACAACAAATTTCTTTGCCGGTGCAAGTACTCAAGCTTCACAAGGCACCTCCGTGGCTAATCGTTGGAAGTGATACAACGTTCGCCTGTGCACCATGGGTACCACGGTATTCCTCAGCCACCGCGTGATACCCAGATGAGAAGCTAAGGACACTAACCGTACGCTCACAGCCTAAAAGGTGTAATGGTCTTAGGTCAAGATTTAGCACCAGAGAGGGGGAAATTTCTGAGTCCGCCTGCGCACCCCTCGCGCTTGAATCTTCAGAGATATTTTCCTTGTCCACCCACGTGCAAAGTTGATTCTGCCACTAATAAAACTGCCTGCACTGAGCGTTCGAGAGCGAACTCTCCACTCACTCAACACAAGGCCCTACAACCTAGCTAGTTGATGGATGACACTTAAAACATTACTAGTTGTTTTTAAATTATATCGCTTATTTTAATTAGATGTTATTTTATGTCAAGGGAATATGGAATGAAACCGAGATGTTTGTATGACGGGTAAAGAAACCAATGAACCAAACTTGCAGAAAATGCACTAATTTCCTTTCAAGGACGAGATTTTAAGCACAAAAGTTCTACTTATATTCATTTGTTTTATTTTTTTCAAATAATTAGTCTTCTGCACACACCCCAAAAAGTTACAAATAATACTAAAAAATGCTTATGTGCAATCTCCAATGCAAATTACTAATGGCATGCAAATTTAAGATGATAGATCTAGAAAAGCAAAGAGAAATCTCCAACAATACCATAGTTCAATCACTTTTTAAAATAACAAAGCTAATTAAACTTAAAATTCAATGTATAAAGATGCCAAAAACATACTTGACATAAAAGAATGAAATCAGAAGGATCCATTCCTAATCAAGACAAGAACCGAAGAATAAAGACTTCAAAAAAGCTTCAAAAGATGAAACCATTAAACAAAATGAGTAAAACACAAAAAATGGAAAACATTAGCTTTTGAGTTTAGTGAAGAAAAGAGATCATAAAGAGACTAAGAAACTATCCAAATATGAGTCAAGCAAACTTCGGATCTCCAACAAAATTTCAACAAAATGCCTCAGCTGCACCTATGCTACTCTCGTAGCAAAGCCTGATGGGCAAGAGAAGGCAAGAAACCCAATAACCAACGCACAATAGCATAAACTTCAGGCAAAGACAAACTCAAAGAATAAAAGAGACTCTTTTGAAAAATCGTTAGAACAAGACCTATCAATGAAATCAACCAAATGCAAAAACAAAAAATTAAAATGAAAAGAATACATAAAGTTAGGAAAGAGAAATGAGCAATAAACTCTCTATCCATACTGCATCAACCAAGAATCTTCAAAAAAAGATCTTGGTTCTCAAGCCGAATTGCAAGCACAAAAATAAATATTTCACCAAATGAGCTGTCAGACAAGCAAGAGAGAAACGGGCATGAAACCACCTTAGACACAATCTAGAGACTTCAAAGATACTAAGGTGAAGTCACCACAGGAAGACAAGACCAAAAATTTTAAAATCAAAGGAAACCAGTACATACGCGGGTCCCTTTGATAAAAAACAATGTATACGCGACTTCGCTAAGAAAAACCACGTATGGAAAGGTAAATAAAGAAAAAGGGTTAAGCCCCGATCAGAGACCAGGGTTTCGGGCCTAATTGGAAACATTCACCGAATCGGGGAAAAAGTGATAGAAATTTGTTGGGAACCTTCTGAAGACAACAAACAACCCAAAGGGAAATCACAAGAAGGTGATTCCAATGGAAGTCAGTTACTGCTTTCGAAATAACTCCCTAAAGGTTTTTGGGTCAAAGAACCTTCATAGATCAAAGACAAGCCCATTCAAGAATGACTCACTTAACCTATCTTTTATACCGAAAACTAGATATAACAAGTTGCAGAACTTACCCAAAAGCAATGCTATAGATCTCAAAAACTCAAATAACCTTCATGTCAGAATTTGGAAATTAAGAAAGAACAAACACAAAAATTTACTTGTACAACATATTTAGTCCCTAAACGTCAATGTATCTCATGTATAATATCATAAGACCAATATCAAACATTCAATTAATGATCATTGCACATATATAAAGAGATATAAACAAGTGAATATCGGGAACAAGATGGTTCTTCTTATTATAAATGGAATGTACAACAATAGAAATATGGAGAGATCACCCAAATCCTTCCATGGTCTTCAAGCATACCATCCTCCGGATCCGTCCGGCCCTCGCTTCACAAGAATTCTTCCAAGATGTGTGCACACTAGATGCCATATGTAATGATGAGTATCTCAAGGAAACAAGGGTTTCTTACAATTGGAAGTGCAGAGTGTATGGGAATATCGTACTTGAAATAGGGCTCCAACAGAGTATAATATCTATAATTTTCTCTCTCCTTAGGCCATACACATGAGGGGCTTTATACTCCCCCTCAAAGTAGTTTCAGCTTGAAACAGTTTAAGCATGTGGCCGGGGTGGTTGAATTACGTAAATAACCATCACCCTACCTCGAAAATAGGGAATTTTATATATTTTTTAATGATTTAAATGGCATACATGGAAAATTATGAATGGACTCGCGTATATACGCAGTAAAAGTATTGGTATAGTCGCGTATGGGTTTTTAGACAATGTTTTTATGAAGTTGTTCAAGTCCTGGGGAAAAGGGTGCCCAAGGCCAAAGAGACAATCATTAATCACATGAGGGTGAAAAATGATGCTATAATCCCCCATGATAAATCAGATCGTCTAATCCCTACTTAGTCATGTTTTAAATTTCTTGTCAAATAGCTTAGATAATGAAGTCTCATTATATTGCTTAATCTTGATATTCAAATACTAGGTAGAGAATCAAAGGATTTCATCAAGATAATCGAGCTCCTAGAAGAAATAAGGTAGAAATAGATAGTTTATTTTTCTTTCAAAAAATAAGAAGATGTCAAGGTTGCTAGTCCAATTGCACCTAAAGAAGAAACAATGTTAGGCAAATAGATTAGGTAGGTGAAGGTGAAGATTGAGATAATAATGCTTTCGTATTTTCAAAATCGCCATTTCAAGGAAAGCAAATAAAGAAAATAAGGAATCCACCTAATGGATGAGGCACTGTCTCTGTTAGCTAGAACAGAAATTCTCGACACCTCCCGAGAGGGAGTGGCCCTCCCTAAATGGAGCCACCGTTAGTCATCATAATTTTCACTTGTTTAGATGACTATATGCTTTATCCAAGTATTCTAGAAACCAAATTCAAAGAATCTTCATGTCTTCTAGAAATCCCCCGTGTGCAGTTCTTTTCACTCTCCTCCTCTCTGTCTACTATGATTAGCTTGGTCATCCCGTCAAGACCCCATCCGGATTAATAAGCCTTATTCTATCCATGATTTTTACCGTCTATGTATTCTACATCCGATGCATAAGCCTTCTTACTTCACAAATTTGTCCGGCCAAGTTAAGCCGTTTTCCCTCTTACCTAAACTCGCCAAGTCATTACAAGTCTTTTCGATATCAAAAGTCCGTTCTAGAAACCCTTCAAAGTAATACAAAATGTTCAGGTTTATAGTGGTGGCATATAAGGATATCTAAAAACCATGTTTCTTTTTCAAAAACGTTGTTTTTCGAACCATCACTAAAAGTCTCTTTTCCTAAAAAACCCTGCAGACAAGTCATTAGGTTTCCTAGGTCATGCACCATTATTTTTATGCACCGTTGTTTCATAGAGAATCAAGGGTAACCCACATGAGAAACAGAGCTAAGGTTGTCATATTTCTAAAGAAGGCACTCAAACAACCTCCAAGGTGGCCCTCCGTCCAATGGGGTTGAAATCTACCAAGAATAAGACATCATATCAAATGCACCGCAGGATGTCTTCGATGTTTTAACGGAAGCAAAAACAGAGCCAAAGAGAGGCACCAAAGAGAGTTTCAATTAGGTCATTGATAGTTTGAATAAAAGGTACAATGAGTCGGGAAGTCACAAGGAAAATCAATAGTTTCTCTACATAGATAATCTGTGGATGCCTAAAAGGTCTTAAGATCATTCACAATGATTAAAAGGCACAACAAAGGAGCCGGAGACCACCACAAAGGTCTTGATGTCATTATAAGAGGTAAATTATCGTTTATAAGAACCTCTTGTAAATTTCAAAAGGTTGGTAATATATGAAAAAGGCATGGCGCTTTTTGGAAAAATATCATTAGGACAGCTTTGTGCTCTCAAAGCATAACTGGGAAAGGGAATAAATACCTTTTCCCGCACCTCCAAAACAAGACAAAGGTTGTCGCATGCACCATCAGATGAAAGACAGACTAAGACCACTATGAAGAGTACAATACACCGAAGAAGAAAAACAACATGGTATGATTTGTTTGAAAATACAAATATCCGATTATTGACCCACGTTGGGAAAGGTTTTTTGGAGATAGTTTTAGAAATTTGGATAAAATGAAAAATAGGGATGATGAGGTAAAATACAGCACCTCCTTCATCAACAACAGAGGGTGTAAAAGTTTTTCTAAGTTATCTTCTAAAGATAAGTGAAAGACTACAAAAATCCACTAAATCAAATATGTGATTTCGAAATCCAAAAGGTGAGAAAATATGATTTTAAAGGCTCTAGGTGCCATTTGCACTAAAGGAGTAACAATCAAAGTTTGTTAATTAAAATGTCACACAAAAAGACAGTCACAGCTTTGTTTCAAGGAATATGGAGGTACAGTAGCTTTTAAATTCACCTGCAAAGACAAACAAATGCCATCAAAAACCAATTAATTACTCAGACCATAAATCAGTGGTTTAGAAACAAAAAAGAAGACTGGCTCCAAAAAGGTTTTTTGCACTGAAAAGACAGTCAAAAGAAAACAATGGAAAGGTGAAGTTAAAACTTTAGAGAAGTGGGTTTTTTGTTAAAAATTATTTCAAAAGAGGAGTATAAACAACCCCAACAGATTTTTCCCCTTCATTCCAACTTTGGCAAAGAAAGAGTGAATTTTTCGAGTTTCAGAGAGCATCCTCGGGCAGATTTCCATTTCCACAGACGCTGTGCACCTGTACGAAGACACTACACACCTGTAGGTGTGTCCAGTGTATTTTGTTGCTGGACGCTACACGCCTAAAGGGCGACGCTGCACGTTCCTTTTCCTGCCCGGCGTGTAGGAGTTGTGACCCACTGATGCCTGTTTTCCCTGCAGACAGTGCCTGTGCCCACTGATGATGCATGCCTGCCGTTGTATCTATCGCTTGGGCCAAAAGGTACTGTGCGCCCACCACTATTTTCATCACACACTCTGCGTGTAGAGACCGCTCAAGCCGACGACGCTGCATGCCCACCACTGTTCCTACCGCAACACAGTCTCGTGTAGACAGCACCCAGGCCGACGCTGCACGCCTGAAGGAAAAGCGCATCACCGCCTACAAAGCTACAAAAGGGCAAGAATTGGAAAATTTTTTCCCAGAAGCTTCTTTTTTCCATGAGAAAACTTTTCAAGAGGTATTCTCCATAAATTAGCATCCCCTCCTCATGTTTTTATGTTGTAAAAGCGCCAATTAGGGCTAAGGTTGGTGTCAAAGAAAGCTTGAGGGAAAAATTTGAATAGAAATATCACCTATTCTCTGTTGATCATCTAGCCCTATTTTAGAGGTCCTAATGTCCTAAAAACTTCTCTCCTCATCACTTCATACGCAAAAAAGCCTTTTGTTTAAAAAATTCAAGGAAAGGGTAAAGTAATCACTATGTCTCAAGAGGAAAGTGATGAGCCTCAAAGACTAAGAAGACAATCTAAGAAAGGAGGGAAGCCCAATAGGTTTGAGCCTACAGACACCAAAGAGATGATAGCCTCCCCTTCTGTCTTATCTAATTTCCAAGAATTAGGGTGTTTTGAGTTCTGCAACAAGGTACAAGAAATCAAAGGCCATCCTCAATTCACAGAGTTATTTTCCCTAAGGCTTCATAGGCATAAATTTCATCTAGCAGGGTTAATTTTTGAGTTGACCCCTAAAGCTATCTCTAAAGCGACTAGGATGCCTTGCATAGGAGAGAGATGGTTTAAACAGAAACATCTTGACTTGATCCATTATCATCCTTTTCTAAAACCTAGTTGTCAAGCTGTATGTAAAGCCATTTTTCCTTTTTCACATCTACTGGACAGGTATGCCCTCCTCATGAAGATTGTCTTGAAATAATTTTCCTGTGAGGGTAGGTTCTCCAGAATCTACTCCTATCATATTAGACTCCTCATGCACTTCACCAGGACCAAGCTATTGAACATGCCTTATTTCCTCTGCAAAAGCATTGAAAAAATGTCCACCATCATGAAAAAGAAGCCCCCAGCCCAGCAGATGGCAAGCCTATTTCATCACTCTCTTGTCAAAATCATTGTAACTCACCAACTGTAGCAACAAGGCATTCCTTGGGAAGCCTTTATTACTCATGATGACTTCACCACTTCATCCTCCATCCCACTACAAAATGTGCCATCCTCTTCTCAAAATCTTCCTCATACTCCTTCATCACCCTCCACTGACCATGATTCACTTTCCTCCCATGAATCACTCTCCCAAACAAACCTTCTTCAAACACCTTCCCTTGATAAAACTGATCTTGAAGAAAACAAAGGTGGTCATGAAGAAAACAGTAGTGGCCCTGAAAAGAGCAATGCTGGCCTTGAAGAAAGCATTAGTGGCCCTCAAGGAAGCACTAGTGATCAGGAAGAAAGAAATATTGATCATAAAGAAGGCAGTAAAGGGGAGAATGATGAGGATAATGGAGAAGCTGAAGAAGAAGATGGAAATGGAGAAGATGAAGATAGCCAAGGGGAAGACAAAAAAAACAGCAGCAAAGAGGAAGATAGCCAAAAGGGAGACAGTCAAAACAACAGTACAGATAAAGATACAAACCAAGAAGAGAACAGAGATTAAAGCAGTGATACCAATGGTGAGGAAGGAGGAAAAAATGCTAGGACTCCCAGTGAAGAAAAGGACACTAAAATCCTTATAGCAGACATTGCCAAATAAGAGGGAAGCAGTCATGACAATGACCATATTAATGAAGATAACCCAGAGACAGTTTTCAGAGTTTTTTTGAATAAACAAGTGATGGCAAGGATTCAAGGAATGTTGACAATCAAAACAACAGTGAAAAGGGTAAAGAAGTGGATAGTCCTGAAGATAAAAATGTGTCAAACCTAGGTGCCTCCCACAATGCAGAAACAAAGTATGAATTTTTTGAAGGTCCTCCTGATGATAAGAGCATAAAAAATGTTGAAATTGGTAATTAGAGGGACTGCAAACAGAAAAGTGACAAAGAGATACACACATAAAACACTCTTGAAGAAAAAGACAGTCTTAGGGCTATAAGTGATCAAATTGAGCAAGGCCAGTTTGTGACACCTCTCATCATCCCTCATCAGAAAGGTGGGAAGCATGTGTTTGCTTCCTCCCAAAGGCAAGGGGCCATGCACTCCCCCTCAAAAACAGTGAAAGGTAAAATCACCAAAATAGTGAAAGGTAAAGTCACTCAAACAGTGAAAAGCAATGTCACCAGATCATTAAGGAGCAAAGATAAATTTCCAAAGAAATACAAGAGTGAAATGCCAAAGAAAGACAAGTGTAAGAAGCCCATGAAGGACAAAGGCAAGAAGACTATGGGTCTTAGGAAAGCATTGGAAAAACAGAGAGAGGAAGAATCATCCCAAGCACAACAATTCCCTCTCACTGAGCTCCTCACCTTGGAGATTGAGAATGAAAAAGAATCATGGCTTGAAAGGGAAAATATACATTTGGAGGCTAAGTTGGAGAAGGCAAACAAAGATCTAGGCTTACCGAGAAGGATGACTGAACATTACAAAAAGAGAAATCAGTTTGCTAGGAAGAAGCTCAAAATTGCCCAAAGGAGAGGCCTGGCACAAATTGATGGAAATTACCAATCTAGGCTTGGAATTTTGGCTCAAGCTTCACTACAGGTCTCTAGGGACCCTTGAGGGATTCACTCACCAATTTTGAGCAAAATTAGACACTTTTTGGTTTTTTGTGAATTTTTAAGCCTAGGAGCGCAACACCCTGGACGCTGCACTTTTTATCAGAGCATCTTCAGCAGGAAACATTTAAATTTTTGGATTCCTTGGCACTATAGGATCATTCTCACAAAATTTCATCTCATTTGGAGTTGTTTTGTTCCCTCAAAAGGTCCAAAAACAACCATTTTTTCACCTTTCTGCCACTGTTTCTGAGTAGGTGTTGCACCCCTCGGAATCTGCACCTTTTCTACTTTTTGGGAAACTTCTAGAGATAATATTGAGAAAAAAAAATTATATTTGGAAATTACACATCCATAGCTTTCCAACGAGCCATTACGGAGCCTTTTTCGAGATCGGGAAGGCCTCTAAAACCTTGCTGCAAAAAGACCCTTTTTGGTGCTGCACGCTTGGAAAATTTGCAAAATTAGAGACAGATTTCTGCATTTTTGTGTGAGGACAAATAAAATGTGCATTAGGCAAGTTCTATCATGTATTTTAGAGCTTAAAAGTCAATATTTTTGCTATTTTGGCCCGAAAAGGATATTTTGAAGAGATATTTTGTGCCTTGGACCTTGTAAAGCCTCAAGGGAAGTTTTAGATATTTTGCTTTGGCCAATGGCCTTCTAGTTGCTCTAGTGAGCTCTTTCTCCTCTTCACTTATATAAACCATGAGGATTCATTGTAAAAAATATGGATAACTTGACATGTTAAGAGAAATACATAGTTTTATGAGCTTGGAGAAAATATTGGTTTTATGAAGTGGATGAATGGCTTACTTGGCTTGATGGTGGAGGTGCATTGTGTGTAGGATTCCATAGTTTTGTGAATGGTGATGTTTCCCTGATTTGTTTATGTCTTCTTGTTTCCATTAATGTTTCATACTTCTTATTTGTTGTAGATCAGAAAAGTATAGGTTGAGATATGCTCATGGAAGCACCTCAAACCTCCTGTTTATTACAACTTTGATGTTTTCTTCTTCTTGGTCATTATAAGGAATTCTTAACTGCTCCTTAGGTCCACCAAGAAATTGTCATTTTTTTCATTAATGGTCAGTATGTTAGCTATAAAATTTGATTCAAGGTATGCCCTGCTTATTTGAAGTTCTCAAAACTCTATTTCTGAAACCTTTCTATGAAATACTGATTGCTTAGGTTAAGTCAAAGAGGTCTCATTCGATCTTGCCCTTTGTCCATGCTTACCAACTTGTTTCAGAGTTCCTGATAGTTTGATATATGTTTTTTAGGAGTTCCCTCTCCATATATTAAGTTATCTGTTTATCTTACATGTTTTCCCAACAGCTGAAGGTGAATTTCTAAAGTTAGGAGTTCTTATGCTTCTATGTCTCACTTGGATGTTTATCTTTCATGTTTATTAGTTTGAGTATTGTTCATAGATATTAATGGTTTGCCCTACCTCATGAGTATTTTCTTTCAAACTATTTATGTTTAATACTTCTTCGTTTTTCACAAACTTAATGTTCATTTCACCTCATACCTCACCCAAAGGATCCATTGACCTTGCTAAATCAGCCCTGCAATACACCTTGTCCATTATTTAGTCAACCTTGACTTCATCTGACCCCATAGCCCTGTTGATTTGATAAAATCTCTTTCTATTTTTCCTACTTGATCAGTTTACCTCAAACCCAAAACAAACTAAAATATACTTAACAACTCGCCTAAAATCAAACATACAAAGCGAAAAAGTTCACATCCTTCGCATAATAGAGAGAGCCCTCTCTGAGTCCAGGAAGGCTAGGTCCTAGGACTCCAAAGATTGGTTTGATGTTACCTTGTCATTTGGTTTACAAATCTGCCAAATTACGGGACTCCAACATAATGGCGATCACGGTGGTACATTGAGTCAAAACATGCTAGGTATCCCTTAGGAACTCTCAAAGTCTCAATCAAACTTAGAAGACTAAAGTATTGTCAAAAGAGTAGAATTTGGCTGTTTCACCATTCTAGAAAAATGATGACTTAGCTATAGGACACTCTCACAAACCCTAGGGCTACATAAAGAAACTCAGAAAACCCCAAAAGATCCTTAGATTGGTTTTTTGTTAGTATTGGTGGTGGACCATACACATATACCCTCAAAAAAACTAAAAACATCCACCTGGTGACTCCACTAGCCTCCAGTAGGCCTATTACTCCACTAGTTCTTATAAAATCCCCTGGAAATGCGTTAAGCAATCCCAATCATGCTGATGATGGACAAAAAAGTTCAAATCTTCCACCTGGCGACTCCACAACCCTCAATAGACCAAATGAATCCTCTGGTAGAGAACTCTAGACTGGTTGAAAAGAAACAGTGATCCTTTCTGATTAACAAACATGGATCCAAGGATACAAAAGAGATATGCTCCGATGAGTAGAGATCATATCCCTCGATTCCCACACAAAATTCTTGAAATAAATCGGATAAAAAACCCACCTATATTTCAAGACAAAAAAGTTGACGACCCGTTGTTACACCTCGTCAAATTTCATATACACATATGGAGGTTAAAGGTTGAATGGCACGAGGACTGCCTCATGAAAATTTTTATGGAAACATTAGAAAGTAAGGCAAGAAATTGGTTTGAATGGCTAGAGCTGGGCATCTTGTTTTCTTTGAAGGATTTCCACAAAGTATTTTATAAACACTATATAGGGCATTTTCCATCTCTATCATTCGATGAAAATTGTTGTGATCAATTTGAAGACCTCATACAACACCTTGTAAAAATTGATTAAGACTTAGGAAATTGATCTTGAGGATCTATTAGAGGAGATTCATGCTTTTCATACTCAAGATAACTATCTTGATAGCCAAGAAGAGTTGATAGAGGATGAAACCAATCAAAAAATGAAAGAACACCTGGAGGAACCCTCTATAAACACAAGTGATGATTCATCATCTCTTCTAAGTGGGACTCAAGAAGACATTCAGCCTCCAAATCAACCTTCACAAGAGAAAGAGGACTGCTATAGTTATTTCCAAGGAAAAAGAAAAATGCCTCCTTTTTTAACTGAAGAAGAAATAAATCAGCTTCTAAACATGTAGACAATCTCTAAAACTTCATATGACCAAAACGTTTCTGATCATTCTCCTACTAATATTGCATACCATAAATCATAAAATAGATTTGTAAATCAATTCGAAGAGAAACAATCTGATGGTCCAATATGTATGGCTGGTGACATTACTTATATTAATGATTCTCCAAGGTTTTATCAATATATAGATGATTATGATATCCAAACAGAAGCTAATCTTGCAGAGCAATCATCAGTTGATTTGTGGGATGAATTTCACTATCATTAGCTTAAAAAAAGTAAGCAGCCAATACAGGTCACCTATCACACTGATAAGGAAAGCCTTGAAAGTTTGAAAGTAAGTGAGGAGTCTCTGACTCTTTGCTCTACTTCACTTGAGTCCATCAGAAATAGTTTTCATGTGATTGGAAATCAACAGTCCTTCAGTTTTGATGATGAGGTTGGGAAAGCTAATGAATTTCTTGAACCAGTTGTCAATAAGGAGCCTTTTCTTGAAATGATTGAGGAAATCATTTGGGACATGAAATCCTCCTTAACTCCAGATTTGCAGCCACCAAGTTCCATTGAATTACAAATTGTAGATAAAGGCATAGAAGTTTATAATCACATGATAGTTGTTGCAGCACCTTCTCAAGAGGATTTACTACCAAAGAGTATCCTTGCTCATCAACTTTATGACCTCCACATAGATTCCAGTCCACTCAATCAGAACACATCAGCTTGGCAAGAGGACTACAGTGCAATATATCATGAGTCCGACAGTTCAGGTAATCATGAGGTAGAGGAGGAGTTTCTTTCCCAAAAGAGCCTCCAGCATAGCCAAGTGGAAGAAGGAGTAGTCTTGAATGAAGCTTATGTCTCAAGTCCTCAAGATCAGGTATCATTCCAAGATCCATTTGCTGTTTTCCTTGAGAAATATAAAAGAGGAGTGCTTTCTGCCAAGAAAAGTTTGATGCAAGGTTTAAAGAAAATTTTAGGCACTACTGTTTAAGCACAAGTGAGGTGCAAGTGGCCTTTTGATTTCTTCAACATCCTCAAAGAGCTGAAACAAGATCGCCCAAGCAATCATCTTCTTGACTGGTTATATTGGAAAAGGGAGTTCACCAAATAAATGTCGATCATGTATAGGTTATATTAGGACAGATAGGCATGCAAAATAAGCTCATCCCTATGAGAATATTTTTAGTTTCAGATTGTTTTAAGAAAAAATGAAAAACACAAAAAACACATAGAAATAGAAAAAGAGGGCAGATTCTAAAAAAGGTACAGCCCCATACCCAAAAAATAGCAATACTAAAAGTGTGCAAGTCTAAATGCCACTACCATTACAAAATGATGTCTTGTTCAACTATCTAGCCTAATCATAGCTAAACATGCTTTAAATTTATTATTGATAAGTTAGTGAGAAGAATGTTGTTCAAAATATTCAAACTTGACTTGTCAAAGAAAGTAGATTAGGAAAGAAAGATACTGGTTCCACACACTCAAAATAGAACCAAAGAGTAAAATAGGGATGAAAATCAAATTATGTATCCTAGCCCTAATTTTTCTAAATCTCATTTTGTACGAAAAAAACATTTGTGTGCAGTTTATTGTTATGCCACAAGCACACGACAAATCAGACTGTCTAATCCTGATTTGGTCATATTTTTAATTTCATGTTATTAGTCTAGTGAATGAAATCCGGTCAAACGTCTTAATCTTCATAGTTGGCTAGTATAGGTAGAGAATCGATGGAGTTCGTCAGTTTAATCTGAACTCCCAGAAGGTATAAGTGTGGAAGCAGATAGTTTGTTGTTCTTTCAAAATAAAATATCAATGGGTTCGTTGGTTCAAGTGCACCCGAAGAAGAAAAAATGTTAGGGAAAATAGATTGGGTATGTAAAGGTGAAGTTGATGCTAATCATGCTTTCAAATTTTCAAATTGCCATTTCAGGGAAAGCAGCAAAAGCAAAGAAAATTCCACCAATGGATGAGGCATTGGTCTTCACAAGCCAGAAATCTGCAATTCTGGACACCTCCCTAAAAGGAGCTGCCCTCCCCAATTGGAGCCACTGTTATTCATCAGTAATTTTCACTTGTTTAGATGACTATATGCTTTGTCTAGGTTTTCTAGAAACCAAATTCAAAGAATGTTCATGTCTTCTAGAAATCTCCTCAGAGAAAATTTTCCACTATCCCTCCTCTCTTGTCTGCTATGATCAGATTGGTCATCCTGAAAAGACTCCATTCCAGACTAATAAGCCTTACTCTATCCATGATTGTTACTTCTGTCTATTGCATTCTACCTTTGATACCTAAGCCCTCTTATTTCACAAATTTTTCTGACCAAGTTAAGCCAAGTTTTTCCCTCTTACTCTCCAATTTCCCCAATCACTGTTGATGTCAAAGGTCTATCTAAAAATACCTTCAAAGTAACATAAAGATGTCTAGGTTTATAGGTGATGGTGCATAAGTAGAATATCTAAAAACCCTATGACTTGTTCAAAAAAACTGTTTTGTAAACATTAGTCAAAAGCCCTTTCCTAAAAACCTTGCAGACAAGTCAATTAGTTTTCCTTAGGTCATGCACCATCATTTTTATGCACTACTGTTTCACAGAGAATAAAGGGTAAAATCATGAGAAACAGAGCTGAGGTTTTCATATTTCTAAAGAAGGCACTCAAACAACCTCCAAGGTGGCCCTCCTGGTCCAACAGTGAAATCTGCCAAGAATAAACCATCGTATCAAATGCATCTCTGCAGGGATGTATTGATGATTAGTCTAAATAAAAATAGAGCCAAAGAGAGACACCAAAGAGAGTTTCAGTCAAGACATTGGCAGCTTGAATAAAAGGTACAGTGAGCTGGGGGTCACAAGGAAAATCAAGAGTTTCTCTACATAAATGATTCAGGGATGCCTAAAGGATTTCAAAAGGTCATCAACAGTGGTTAGAAGGCACGAAAATATGAATGCTACTACAAAGGTCTTGGTGTAATTATAAGAGGTAAATTGCTGCTCATACGAGCCTCTGTGCAAAAACTCAGAAAAGTCAGTAATATATGAAAAGCATGGCGTATTTGGGCAAAGGTATCATCAGGACAGTTTTTGGGCCTCAAAGCATAAATGGGAGAGGGACAGCTGCCCTTTGCCATACCCCTGCAAACAGGACAAAAAACCATCAGATGCACCATCAGATGAAAGAAGAGACTAAAACCACTATAAAGAAGAAAGCCACATTGAAGAAGAAAGGAAGCATGGTATGATTTGTATGAAAATGCCAATATTTGATTTCTTAACCCACAGTGAAAGGTTTTTCGAAGACAATTTCAGAAATTTGGATAAAATGAAAAATAGGCATGATGGGGTAAAATACAACACCTCCTTCATCAACAGAAGAGGGTGTAAAATTTTTTCTGAGTTATCTTCTAAAGATAAGTGAAAGACTACAAAACTCCACTGAATCAAATATGTGATTTTGAAATCCAAAAGGTGAGAAAATCTAATTTTAAAGGCTCTAGGTGCCATTTGCACTAAAAGAGTAACAATCAAAGTTTGTTAGTTAAATTGTCACACAAAAAGATAGTCATAGCCTTGTTTCAAGGAATATGGAGGCACATCAGCTTTTAAATTCACGTTGCAATGACAAACAAATGCCATCAGAAACCAATTAATTGCTAAGACCATAAATCAGTGGTTTAGAAACAAAAAATAAGGCTGGCTCCAGAAAGGATTTTTGCACTAAAAAGGCAGTCAAAAGAAAACAATGGAAAGGTGAAGTTAAAACTTTAGAGAAGTGGGTTTTTGTTCAAAATTATTTCAAAAGAGGAGTATAAACAACCCCAATGGATTTTTCCCCTTCATTCCAACTTTGGCAAAGGAAGAGTGAATTTTTCAAGTTTCATAGAGCATCCTCGGGAAAATTTCCATAGACGTTGCGCGACTGTAGGTGTGTCTAATGTATTTTGTTGCTGGATGCTGCGCGCCTGAAGGGCGACGCTGCACATTCCTTTTCCTGCCTGGCGTGTAGGAGTTGCTACCCACCGACGCCCATTTTCTGTGTAGATAGCGCCTGTGACCGCCAGTGCTGCACGCCTACCATTTTATCTGCCGCCCAGGCCAAAAGGCGCTATGTGCCCACCACTATTTTCATCACACACTCCGCGTGTAGAGATTTCCCAGGACAACGCTGCGCGCCTGAAGGAAAAGCGCAACACCACCCAGAAAGCTACAGAAAGGGCCATAATTGGAAAAATTTTGCCCTGAAGCTGCTTTTTGCCATGAGAAAATGTTTCAAGAGGTATTCTCCATAAATTGGCATCCCCTCCTCATGTTTTTAAGTTGTAAAAGCGCTAATTAGGGCTAAGGTTGGTGTTAAAGAAAGCTTGAGGGAAAAATTTGAATAGAAATATCGCCTATTCTCTGTTGATCATCTAGCCCTATTTTAGAGGTCCTAATCTCCTAAAAACCTCTATCCTCATCACTTCATCAGCAAAAGAGCCTTTTGTTCAAAAAAATTCAAGGAAAGGGTAAAGTAATCACTATGTCTCAAGAGGAAAGTGATGAGCCTCAAAGACGAAGAAGACAGTCTAAGAAAGGAGGGAAGCCCAATAGGTTTGAGCCTATAGACACCAAAGAGCTGATAGCCTCCCCTTCTGTCTTATTTGATTTCCAAGAATTAGGGTGTTTTGAGTTCTGCAACAAGGTACAAGAAATCAAAGGCCATCCTCAATTCACAGAGTTATTTGCCCTAAGGCTTCACAGGAATAAATTTCATCTAGCAGGGGTAAGTTTTGAGTTGACCCCTAAAGCTATCTCTAAAGCCACTAGGATGCCTTGCATAGGAGAGAGATGGTTTAAACAAAAACATCTTGACATGATCCATTATCATCCTTTTCTAAAACCTAGTTGTCAAGATGTATGTAAAGCCATTTTTCCTTTTTCACATATACTGGACAGGTATGCCCTCCTCATGAATATTGTCATGAAATACTTTACCTGTGAGGGTAGTTTCTCTAGAATATACTCTTATAATATTAGACTTCTCATGCACTTCATTGAGACCAAGCTATTGAACATGCCTTATTTCCTCTGCAAAAGCATCTAAAAAATGTCCACCATCATGAAAAATAAGCCCCCAGCCCAGCAGATGGCAAGCCTATTTCATCACTCTCTTGTCAAAATCATTGTAACTCACCAACTACAGCAACAAGGCATTCCTTGGGAAGCCTTTATTACCCATGATGACTTCACCACTTCATCCTCCATCCCACTACAAAATGTGCCATCCTCTTCTCAAAATCTTCCTCATAATCCTTCATCACCCTCCACTGACCATGATTCACTCTCCTCCCATGAATCACTCTCCCAAACAAACCTTCTTCAAACACCTTCCCCTGATAAAGGTGATCTTGAAGAAAACAAAGGTGGTCATGAAAAAAACAGTAGTGGCCCTAAAAAGAGCAATGTTGGCCTTGAAGAAAGTAGTAGTGGCCCTGAAGGAAGCACTGGTGATCAGGAAGAAAGTAGTACTGATCATAAAGAAGGCAGTAAAGGGGAGAATGATGAGGATAAGGGAGAAGCTGAAGAAGAAGAGGGAAATGGAGAAGATGAAGATAGCCAAGGGGAAGACGGTAAAAACAGAAGCAAAGAGGAAGATAGCCAAAAGGGAGACAATCAAAACAACAGTAAAGATAAAGATACAAACCAAGAAGAGAACAGAGATTCAAGCAGTGATACGAATGGTTAGGAAGGAGGACAAAATGCTGGGACTCAGAGTGAAGAAAAGGACACTAAAAGCCTTATAGTAGACAGTGGCAAAGAAGAGGGAAGTAGTCATGACAATGACCAGATTAATGAAGATAACCCAAAGACAGTTTTCAGAGTTGTTTTGAATAAATAGGGAAGTGATGGCAAGGATTCAAGGAATGTTGACAATCAAAACAACAGTGAAAAGGGTAAAGAAGTGGACAGTCCTGAAGATGAAAATGTGTCAGACCTAGGCGCCTCCCACAATGCAGAAACAGAGTATGAAATTTTTGAAGGTCCTCATGGTGATAAGAGCATAAAAAATGTTGAAATTGATAATTAGAGGGACTGCAAACATCAAAGTGACAAAGAGATACACACAGAAAACAATCTTGAAGAAAAATATAGTCCTAGGGTTGTAAGTGATCAAATTGAACAAGGCTAGTTTGTGACACCTCTCATCATCCCTCATCAAAAAGGTGGGAAGCATGTGTTTTATACCTCCCAAAGGCAAGGGGCCATGCACTCCCCCTCAAAAACAATGAAAGGTAAAATCACCAAAACAGTGAAAGGTAAAGTCACTCAAAAAGTGAAAAGCAAAGTCACCAGATCATTAAGGAGCAATGGTAAATTTCCAAATAAAGACAAGAGTGAACTGAAAAATAAAGACAAGGGTAAGAATCCCATGAAGGACAAAGGCAAGAAGACTATGGGTCTTAGGAAAGCATTGGAAAAATAAAGAGAGGAAGAATCAGCCCAAGAACAACAATTCCCTCTCACTGAGCTCCTTGCCTTGGAAATTGAGCATGACAAAGAATCATGGCTTGAAAGGGAAAATCTACATTTGGAGGCTAATTTGGAGAATGCAAATAAAGATCTAGGCTTACAGATAAGGATGACTAAACATTACAAAAAGAGAAATCAGTTTGCTAGGAAGAAGCTCAAAACTACCCAAAGGAGGGGCCTGGTGCCAATTGATGGAAATGATGAAGCTAGGCTTGGAATTTTGGCTCAAGCTTCACTACAGGTCTCTAGGGACCCTTGAGGGATTCACTCACCAATTTTGAGAAAAATTGGACACATTTTGGTTTTTTGTGAATTTTTAAGCCTAGGAGCGCAGCACCCTGGACGATGCGATTTTTCTCAGAGCATCTTCAGTAGGAAAATTTTACATTTTTGGATTCCTTGGCACTAGAGGATCATGATAAAAAAATTTCTTCTCATTTGGAGTTGTTTTGGTCCCTCAAAAGGTCCAAAAACAACCATTTTTTTACCTTTCTGCCACTGTTTCTGAGCAAGTGTTGCACCCCTGGGAATCTGCACCTTTTATACTTTTTGGGAAACTTCTAGAGATCATATTGAGAAAAAACAAGTATATTTGGAAATTAGACATCCATATCTTTCCAACAAGCCATCACAGAACCTTTTTCGACATCGGGAAGGCCTCTAAAACCTTGCTACAAAAAGACCCTTTTTGGTGCTGCGCGCCTGGAAAATTTGCAAAATCAGAGACATATTTCCACATTCCTGTGTGAGGACAAAGTAAATGTGCATTATGCAAGTTCTATCATGTATTTCAGAGCCTAAAAGTCAACATTTTTTCTATTTTGGTCTGAAAATGATATTTTGAAGAGATATTTGGTGCCTTGGACCTTGTAAGGCCTCAAGGGAAGTTTTAGATATTTTTCTTTGGCCAATGGCCTTCTAGTTGCTCTAGTGAGCTCTTTATCCTCTTGGCTTATATAAACCATGAGGATTCATTGTAAAAAATAGGGATAATTTGACATGTTAAGAGCAATACATAGTTTTATGAGCTTGGATAAAATATTGGTTTTATGAAGTGGACGGATGGCTTGCTTGGCTTGATGGTGGAGGAGCATTGTGTGCAGGATTCCATAGCTTGGTGAATGGTGATGTTTCCCTGATTTTTTTTTGTCTTCTTGTTTCCATTAATGTTTCATACTTCTTTTTTGCTGTAGATCAGAAAAGTATAGGTTGAGATATGAATGGCTAGAGCCGGGCATCTTGTTTTCTTTGAAGGATTTCCACAAAGTATTTTATAAACACTATATAGGGCATTTTCCATCTCTATCATTCGCTGAAAATTGTTGTGATCAATATGAAGACCTCATACAACACCTTGTAAACATTGATGAATACTTAGGAAATTGGCATTCTAAGTATCTATTAGAGGAGATTCATGCTTTTCATACTCAAGGTAACTATCTTGATAGCCAAGAAGACTTGATAGAGGATGAAACCAATCAAAAAATGAAAGAACACCCGTAGGAACCCTCCAAAAACACAAGTGATGATTCATCATCTCTTCTAAGTGAGACTAAAGAAGACATTCAACCTCTAAATTAGCCTTCAAAAGAGAAAGAGGACTGTTATAGTTATTTCCAAGGAAAAAGAAAAATGCATCCTTTTTTAATTGAAGAAGAAATAAATCACCTTCTAAACAGGTAGACAGCCTCTAAAAATTCATATGAACAAAGCTTTTATGATCATTCTAGTACTAATATTGCATACCATAAATCAGAAAATAGATTTGTAAATCAATTCGAAGAGAAACAATCTGATGGTCCAATATGTATGGCTGGTGACATTAATTATATTAATGATTCTCCAAGGTTTGATCAATATATTGATGATTATGATATCCAAACATAAGCTAATCTTGCAAAGAAATTAGCAGTTGATTTGTGGGGCGAAGTTCACTATCATCAGCTTAAAAAAAGTAAGCAGCCAATACAGGTCACCTATGACACTGATAAGGAAAGCCTTGAAAGTTTGGAAGTAAGTGAAGAGTCTATGACTCTTTGCTCTACTTCACTTCAGTCCATCAGAAACAGTTTTCATGTGATTGGAAATCAGCAGTCTTTCAGTTTTGATGATGAGGTTGGGAAAGCTAATGAATTTCTTGAACCAGTTGTCAATAAGGAGTCTTTTCCTGAAATGATTGAGGAAATCATTTGGGACATGAAATCCTCCATAACTCTAGATTTTCAGCCACCAAGTTCCATTGAATTACAGATTGCAGATAAAGGCATAGAAGTTGATACTCACATGATAGTTGTTGCAACACCTTCTCAAGAGGATTTACTGCCAAAGAGTATCCCTACTCATCAACATGATGACCTCCACACAGATTCCATTCCACTCAATCATAACACATTAGCTTGGCAAGAGGACTACACTGCAATATATGATGAGTTTGACAATTCAAGTGATCATGAGGAAGAGGAGTTTATTTCCCAAAAGAGCCTCAAGCATAGCCAAGTGGAAGAAGGAGTAGTCCTGAATGAAGCTTATGTATCAGGTCCTCAAGATCAGGTATCATTCCAAGATCCATTTACTTTTTTCCTTGAGAAATCTAAAGAGGAGTGTTTTCTGCCAAGAACAGTTTGATGCAAGGTTTAAAGAGAATTTTGGGCACTACTGTTCAAGCACAAGTGAGGTGTAAGTGGCCTTTTGATTTCTTCAACATCCTCAAAGAGCTGAAACAAGATCACCCATGAAATCATCTACTTGACTGGTTATACTGGAAAAGAGAGTTCACCAAATAAATGTCTATCATGTATAGGTTAGATTAGGATAGATAGGCATGCAAAATAAGCTCAGCCCTATGAGCATATTTTTAGTTTCAGATTGTTTTAAGAAAAAATGAAAAACCCAAAAAATAAATAGAAATAGGGAAAGATGGCAGATTCTAAAAAAGGTACAGCCCCATACCTAAAAAATAGCAATACTGAAAGTGTGCAAGTCTAAATACCAATACTAGTACAAAATGATGTCTTATTAAGCTATCTAGCCTAATCATAGTTGAACATGCTTTAAATTTATTGTTGATAAGTTAGTGAGAAGAATGTTGTTCAAAATATTCAAACTTGACTTGTCAAAAAAAGTAGATTAGGAAAGAAAGATACTGGTTCCACATGCTCAAAACAGAACCAAAGAGGAAAATGGGGATGAAAAGAAAATTATGTATCCTAGCCCTGATTTTTCTAAATCTCATTTTGTACAAAAAAAAAATTTGTGTGCAGCTTGTTGTTATGCCACAAGTACATGACAAATCAGACTGTCTAATCCTAATTTGGTCATATTTTCAATTTCATGTTATTGGTCTAGTGAATGAAATCTTGTCAAACAACTTAATCTTGATAGTTGGCGAGTATAGGTAGAGAATCGATGGAGTTCATTAGTTTAATCTGAACTCTCGGAAGGTAAGTGTGGAAGTAGATAGTTTGTTGTTCTTTCAAAATAAAATATCAATGGGTTCGCCGGTTCAAGTGAACCAGAAGAAGAAAAAATGTTAGGGAAAATAGATTGGGTAGGTAAAGGTGAATTTGATGCTAATCATGCTTTCAGATTTTCAAATCGCCATTCCAGGGAAAGCAGCAAAAGAAAAGAAAATTCTGCCAATGGATGAGGCACTGGTCTTCACAAGCCAGAAATTTGCAATTCTGGACACCTCCCTAAAAGGAGCTGCCCCCCCCAAATGGAGCCACTGTTAGTCATCAGTAATTTTCACTTATTTAGATGACTATATGCATTGTCCAGGTATTCTAGAAACCAAATTCAAAGAATGTTCATGTCTTCTAGAAATCTCCTCAGAGAAATTTTTCCACTATCCCTCCTCTCTTATCTGCTATGATCAGATTGGTCATCCTGACAAGACCCCATCCTAGAATAATAAGCCTTACTCTATCCATGATTGTTACTTCTGTCTATAGCATTATACCTCTGATGCCTAAGCCCTCTTATTTCACAAATTTGTCTGACCGAGTTAAGCCAAGTTTTTCCCTCTTACTCTCCAATTTTCCCAATCACTGTTGATGTCAAAGGTCTGTCTAAAAAGACCTTCAAAGTAACATAAATATTTCTAGGTTTATAGGTGATGGTGCATAAGTAGAATATCTAAAAAACCTGTGTCTTGTTCAAAAACTCTATTTTTTAAACATCAGTCAAAAGCCCTTTCCTAAAAACCTTGCAAAAAAGTCAATTAGTTTTCCCTAGGTCATGCACCATCATTTTAATGCACTGCTGTTTCACAGAGAATCAAGGGTAAAATCATGAGAAACAGAGCTGAGGTTGTCATATTTCTAAAGAAGGCACTCAAACAACCTCTAAGGTGGCCCTCCTGGTCCAACAGTGCAATCTTCCAAGAATAAACCATCGTATCAAATGCATCTCTACAGGGATGTATTGATGATTAGTCTAAAGCAAAACAGAGCCAAAGAGAGACACCAAAGAGAGTTTTAGTAAATACATTGGCAGCTTGAATAAAAGGTACAGTGAGCTGGAGGTCACAGGGAAAATCAAGAGTTTCTCTACATAAATGATTCAGGGATGCCTAAAGGATTTCAAAAGGTCATCAATAGTGGTTAGAAGGCACGACAATATGAATGCTACTACAAATGTCTTGGTGTAATTATAAGAGGTAAATTGCTTCTCATACGAGCCTCTGTGCAAAATCTCATAAAAGTCAGTAGTATGTGAAAAGAATGGCGCATTTTGGCAAAGGTATCATCAGGACAATTTTTGGGCCTTAAAGCATAAATGGGAGAGGGGTAGCTACCCTTTGCCATACCCCTGCAAATAGGAAAAAAAACCATCAGATGCGCCATCAGATGAAAGAAGAGACTAAAACCACTATAAATAAGAAAGTCACATTGAAGAAGAAAAGCAGCATGGTATGATTTGTATGAAAATTCCAATATCTGATTTCTTAACCCACAGTGAAAGGTTTTTTGGAGACAGTTTCAGAAATTTGGATAAAATGCAAAATAGGCATGATGAGGTAAATTGCAACACCTCCTTCATCAATAGCAGAGGGTGTAAAATTTTTCTGAGTTATCTTCTAAAGATAAGTGAAAGACTACAAAACTCCACTAAATCAAATATGTGATTTTGAAATCCAAAAGGTGAGAAAATATGATTTTAAAGGTTCTAGGTGCCATTTTCACTAAAAGAGTAACAATCAAAGTTTTTTAGTTAAACTGTCACACAAAAAGACAATCACAACCTTGTTTTAAGGAATATGTAGGCACAACAGCTTTTAAATTCACCTTGCAAATACAAACAAATGCCATCACAAACCAATTAATTTCTCAGACCATAAATCAATGGTTTAGAAACAAAAACGAAGGCTGGCTCCAAAAAGGTTTTTTGCACTGAAAATACAGTCAAAAGAAAACAATGGAAAGGTGAATTTAAAACTTTAGAGAATTGGGTTTTTTGTTCAAAATTATTTTAAAAGAGGAGTATAAACAACCCCAACAGATTTTTCCCCTTCATTCCAACTTTGGCAAAGGAAGAGTGATTTTTTCGAGTTTCAGAGAGCATCCTCAGGCGGATTTCCATAAACATTGTGCACCTGTAAGAAGACGTTGAGTGCCTATAGGTGTGTCCAGTGTATTTTGTTTCTAGATGCTGCATGCCTGAAGGGTGACGTTGCGCGTTCCTTTTCCTACCCGTCGTGCAGGAGCTGCCACCCACCGACGCCCGTTTTCCATGCAGACAACGTCCGTGCCCGCCGGTGCTGCGCGCCTGCCATTGTATCTGTTGCCCAGACCAAAAGGCACTATGCACCCACCACTGTTTTCATCACACACTCCGTGTGCATAGACCGCCTGGGCCGACGACACTGCATGCCCAACACTATGCTTGCCGCAAGACAGTCTCGTGCAGACAATGCCCGGGCCAACGCTGCGCACCTGAAGGAAAAGTGCAGCACCGCCAAAAAAGCTAGAGAAAGGGCCAGAATTCGAAAAATTTTGCCCCAAAGCTTCTTTTTTCCATGAGAGAACATTTCAAGATGTATTCTCCATAAATTAACATCCCCTTCTCATGTTTTTAAGTTGTAAAAGCACCAATTAGGTCTAAGGTTGGTGTCAAAGAAAGCTTGAGGGAAAAATTTGAATAGAAATATCACCTATTCTCTATTGATCATCTAGCCCTATTTTATAGGTCCTAATCTCCTAAAAACCTCTCTCCATATCACTTCATTAGAAAAAGAGCCTTTTGTTTAAAAAATTCAAGGAAAGGGTAAAGTAATCACTATGTCTCAAGAGGAAAGTGATGAGCCTCAAAGACGAAGAAGACAGTCTAAGAAAGGAGGGAAGCCCAATAGGTTTGAGCCTACAGACACCAAAGAGCTAATAGCCTCCCCTTCTGTCTTATCTGATTTCCAAGAATTAGGGTGTTTTGAGTTCTGCAACAAGGTACAAGAAATCAAAGGCCATCCTCAATTCATAAAGTTATCTTCCCTAAGGCTTCATAGGCATAAAGTTCATCTAGCAGGGGTAATTTTTGAGTTGACCCCGAAAGCTATCTCTAAAGCCACTAGGATGCCTTGCATAGGACAAATATGGTTTAAACAAAAACATATTGACTTGATCCATTATCATCCTTTTCTAAAACCTAGTTGTCAAGCTATATGTAAATCCATTTTCCTTTTTCACATCTACTGGACAAGTATGCCCTCCTCATGAAGATTGTCATGAAATACTTTACCTATGAGGGTAGGTTCTCCAGAATGTACTCCTATCATATTAGACTCCTCTTGCACTTCACCAGGACCAAGCTATTGGACATGTCTTATTTCCTCTACAAAAGCATTGAAAAAATTTCCACTATCATGAAAAAGAAACCCCCATCCCAGCAAATGGAAAGCCTATTTCATCACTCTCTTGTCAAAATCATTGTAACTTACCAACTGTAGCAATAAGGAATTCCTTGGGAAGCCTTTATTACCCATGATGAGTTCACCACTTCATCCTCCATCTCACTCGAAAATGTGCCATCCTCTTCTCAAAATCTTCCTCATACTCCTTCATCTCCCTCCACTGACCATGATTCACTTTCCTCCCATGAATCACTCTCCCAAACAAACCTTATTCAAACACCTTCCCTTGATAAAAGTGATCCTGAAGAAAACAAAGGTGGTCATGAAGAAAACAGTAGTGGCCCTGAAAAGAGCAATGTTGGCCCTGAAGAAAGCAGTAGTGGCCCTGAAGGAAGCACTGGTGATCAGGAAGAAATCAGTACTGATCATAAAGATGGAAGTAAAGGGGATAATGATGACGATAAGGGAGAAGTTGAAGAAGAAGAGGGAAATAGAGAAGATGAAGATAGCCAAGGGGAAGACAACAAAAATAGTAGCAAAGAGGAAGATACCCAAAAGGGGGATAGTCAAAACAACAGTAAATATAAAGATACAAACCAAGAAGAGAACAAAGATTCAAGTAGTGATACCAATGGTGAGGAAGGAGGAAAAAATGATGGGACTCAGAGTGAAGAAAAGGACACTAAAATCCTTACAACAAACAGTGCCAAAGAAGAGGGAAGCAATCATGACAATGACCAGATTAATGAAGATAACCCAGAGACAGTTTTCAGATTTGTTTTGAATAAACAAGGAAGTGATGGCAAGGATTCAAGGAATGTTGACAATCAAAACAACAACGAAAAGGGTAAAGAAGTGGACAATCCCGAAGATGAAAATGTGTCAGACCTAGGTGCCTCCCACAATGCAGAAATAGAGTATGACATTTTTGAAGTTCCTCCTGGTGATAAGAGCATAAAAAATGTTGAAATTGATAATTAGAGGGACTGCAAACAGCAAAGTGACAAAGAGATACACACAGAAAACACTCTTGAAGAAAAAGACATTCCTAGGGCTATAAGTGATCAAATTGAACAAGGCCAGTTTCTAACACCTCTCATCATCCCTCATCAGAAAGATGGGAAGCATGTGTTTGCTGCCTCCCAAAGGCAAGGGGCCATGCACTCCCCCTCAAAAACAGTGAAAGGTAAAATCACCAAAACAGTGAAAGGTAAAGTCACTCAAACAGTGAAAAGCAATGTCATCAGATCATTAAGGAGCAAAGGTAAATTTCCAAAGAAAGACAAGAGTGAACTGACCAAGAATGACAAGGGTAAGAAGCCCATGAAGGACAAAGGCAAGAATACTATGGGTCTTAGGAAAGCATTGGAAAAACAGAGAGAGGAAGAATCATCCCAAGCACAACAATTCCCTCTCATTGAGCTCCTTGCCTTGGAAATTGAGCATGACAAAGAATCATGTATTGAAAGGGAAAATCTACATTTGGAGGCTAAGTTGGAGAAGGAAAACAAAGATCTAGGCTTACAGAGAAGGATGACTGAACATTACAAATAGAGAAATTAGTTTGCTAGGAAGAAGCTCAAAACTGCTCAAAGGAGGGTTGATGGAAATGATCAAGATAGGCTTGGAATTTTGGCTCAAGCTTCACTACAGGTCTCTAGGGACCCTTGAAGGATTCACTCACCAAGTTTGAGCAAAATTGGACACTTTTTTGGATTTTTGTGAATTTTTAAGCCTAGGAGCGCAACACCTTGGACGTTGTGCTTTTTATAAGAGCATCATCAGTAAGAAAAGTTTACATTTCTTGATTCTTTGGAACTAGAGGAGCATGCTCACAAAATTTCAGCTCATTTGGAGTTGTTTTCGTCCCTCAAAAGGTTCAAAAACAACCATTTTTTCACCTTTCTGCCACTGTTTCCGAGTAGGTGTTGCGTCCCTGGGAATCTGCACCTTTTCTACTTTTTGGGCAACTTTTAGAGATCATATTGAGAAAAAACAAGTATATTTGGAAAGTAGACATCCATAGCTTTCCAACGCGCCATCACGGAGTCTTTTTCGACATCGGGAAGGTTTCCAAAACCTTGCTACAAAAAAGACCCTTTTTGGTGTTGCGTGCATGGAAAATTTGCAAAATTAGAGACTGATTTTTGCATTCCTGTGTGAGGACAAAGAAAATTTGCGTTAGGAAAGTTCTATCATGTATATCAGAGCCCAAAAATCAATATTTTTGCTATTTTGGTCCGAAAAGGATATTTTGAAGAGATATTTTGTGCCTTGGACCTTGTAAGGTCTCAAGGGTTGTTTTAGATATTTTTCTTTAGCCAACGGCCTTATAGTTGCTCTAGTGAGCTCTTTCTCCTCTTGTCTTATATAAACAATGAGGATTCATTGTAAAAAACAAGGAGAACTTGACATGTTAAGAGCAATACATAGTTTTGTGAGCTTGGAGAAAATATTGGTATTATGAAGTGGATGAATGGCTTGCTTGGCTTGATGGTGGAGGAGCATTGTGTGTAGGATTCCTTAGCTTGGTGAATGGTGATGTTTCCCTAATTTGTTTATGTCTTCTTTTTTCCATTAATGTTTCATACTTCTTGTTTGTTGTAGATCAGAAAAGTATAGGTTGAGATATGCTCATGGAAGCACCTCAAACCTCCTGTTTATTACAGCTTCGATGTTTTCTTCTTCTTGGTCATTATAAGGAATTCTTAACTGCTCCTTAGGTCCACCAATAAATTGTCATTTGTTTCATTAATGGTCATTATGTTAGCTATCAAATCTGATTCAAGGTATGCCCTACTTATTTGAAGATCTCAAAACTCTATTTCTGAAACCTTTCTACGAAATATTGATTTCTTAGGTTAAGTCAAAGAGGTCTTGTTTGATCTTGCCCTTTGTCCATGCTTACCAACTTGTTTCATAGTTCCCTATAGTTTGATATATGTTGTTTAGGAGTTCCCTCTCGATATATTAAGTTATTTGTTTATCTTATATGTTTTCCCAACAGCTGAAGGTAAATTTCTAAAGTTAGGAGTTCTTATGCTTCTATGTCTCACCTGAATGTTTATCTTTCATGTTTATCAGTTTGAGTATTGTTCATAGAGATTAATGGTTTTCCCTACCTCATGAGTATTTTCTTTCAAACTATATATGTTTAAGACTTCTTCGTTTTTCACAAACTTAATGTTCATTTCACCTCATACCTCACCCAAAGGATCCGTTGACCTTGCTAAAGCGGTGTTGCAATACACCTTGTCCATCATTTAGTCAACCTTGACTTCATCTGACCCCATAGCCCTGTTGATTTGACAAACTCTCTTTCTATTTGTCCTACTTTATCAATTTACCTCAAACCCAAAACAAACTAAAATATACTAAACAACTAGCCTAAAATCAAACATACAAAGTGAACAAGTTCACATCCTTTGCATAATAGAGAGAGCCCTCTCTGAGTCCAGGAAGGCTAGGTCCTAGGACTCCAATGATTGGTCTGATGTTACCCTATCATTTGGTTTACCAATCTGCCAAATTATGGGACTCCAACAAAATCTAGCTAGCATTATGATCCCTTTTCACATTATGAGGGATTTTATTCTTATTTCTAAAATGTATGGGCCTCCTTACCAATTTATTCATCTCCTAATTGAAATCAGTAAAATCTAATATTCCAATTTGATGCATGCAAATTTTGGAATATTACACTTTATAAGTGATAAGTTACATTCTAATTTTGAAGTGACTTTATTAAAGTCAATGAAGAATTAGAAAGTGGAAAAGTGACTATGGAAATAAAAGGTTAAGTGGGTGAGTTAAAAAATAGAAAGTGAGAATTAAATGCACATTTATTCTCATCCTGTTGGATGGATTAATCGTTCTTGCGGACAAGACCGATCTCCCTAGTGTCAGAAGACAATCTAGCAACAAATGAACAACTAAGTTTGTCTTTCTCTAAGTATATTCGTTTTACAATTAAATGCTATGAAGGTGTCGATCCTACCTTAGATCCAAATGCTTATTTGCGGTCGCAATGCTTCCGTTGTATCAATAATCCTTCATCGCAACAAGGGCCCTTTTGTCACAAGAAAGTATCATCTTTCATTGATCTGCAATCACAAACAAGAAAATATCAATAGCACACCTTATATAAATAATCTCGCTTATACCTATCATAGTGATCGAGGAATCTATATGAAATAAACGATCGAAACGACGAAGCTTATTGATTTAAACAATCGAGCAGCAATTTATTGAGAAAAACGAACTTGATTGTATCATTTATTGTCTTAAAATATACAGAAGAACCTTACAACCTTTGCCTTGATGTTCGAAAGGTCTTCCCGGGGTCCGAAGCAGGAATCTCCTCTACTCTGATAAGTCTTGCACTCTTCCTCCAGAAGCATAAAGAGGTATGTGATCTTTTCTCTCAAAAGCTCAGCAGAAGGAAGTCTAAATCTCAACATCACTTCAATTCAAATATTTTACCCATCAAAATATTCTCCAATCCTCCATTAATTTAACTCTCAACTTAACCCAAAAGGCTTCCCAATGCCTCCTTTTATAGAGCAGATGAAGAGGTTAGGATTCCACCATTAAAGGGATAGAACCCTCCTTTAAAGGGATAGGCTCCTCACATCAAGGGATTAGTTCCTTAAGGTGTGGGATACATGCATCTTATCAAAGCGTACTCATCCCCAAAAAATCTCATCTAGAACCTTCCGAAATTGACCAAAATTCAACTTTTAGTTTAATTTAGCGCATTTTGACTTTACGAAGTCACGCCGGGCATTACCTTTGGAAAACACGTTCTAGAACGCGAGTTTAGCCTCACATTACTGCATTACCCTAGCTAAACGAGTAGGCTTCATATTAACTGCGTACCCAAGGTTTTTTGAGCTTTTTAGGGTTTTTTCTCCAGTTTCAGGGCATGGAATGAGGAACAAAGGTTGTAAGACTTGCAGAGGAGGCATGTATGAGTGTTTATGAGCTCATACAGTCAGCAAAATGTCAAGGTGACAGCTTTCAGTGTAACACATCCCTCGATCTAAATGAATATGAGCCATTAGATCTTATGGTTGCCCAAAAGGTCATTTAGGGTACAAGGAGAGAAGAAGAGAAAATATCACATTCATTCTTTCATGATTTTTGAGAGAAAAGAGAAGAGAGAGAAAGGAGAAAATTTCTGAGAAGGGAGGAAGTGAAGGAGAGCAGCAAACCTTGGCACGCAGTCCAAGGAGGCATTTATAGCAGTCTGTATAGTAGCATTTATTGGCATGCATTCCAAGGTAAAAATCCGTACAACAGAAGTTGGCATGCATTTCAAGGAAGGGACAACGTAGTTTCCAAGGAGGAAATATTAGCAGACTAAAGGCACGAAAAACCGATGCAGCCGGGGACGATTTTGATGAAATTGGGCATGTTTATCAAGGAGAAGAACTTGATGTAATTTCCATACAGTTCGTACAGTCTGTACGGCCGTACAATGATTTCTGGGCACGAATCCTAAGGCAACTGTACAACATTAATTTCTGAACATATTTCTTTTGTCTTTTGTTTTGCTGTTGGCCTAATTTTCGAGGTGGAAGTTTAGCACAGAAATCGAGATAAGTTGGTTTTTGTAAACGTTGGAATTTTTCTATGTATTTCAGTTTCTCTTTAAAATATTTTCAGAAATAAAGAAGAGCTCTCAAACTGGTTTTCCCCAAGAGTTGTAGGGGGTTTTTCCAGGGTCACATTGACCAAAAATCATTGTGTTATTTTCTGTGTGTGGCTGTTATAATTTCCTGTGCATTTATTTCAGCATTTTCTAGGAGTAGTAAAATCTCCAATTTTTGTTTTTAGAAATAAATGTCATTTCCAAATTTTAGTGTTTTTATCATGCTTGGATTTAACATTAAATTCATGGAGTGATAAGGGAAAATTGATAACGAGAGTGGGGGCTGAAATTTTACAGCACGCTCACTTGAAGGAACACAAAGGTATCTTAGGTGGCACAACAGTGCACCCTAGAGGTGAAAATAAGGAACTTTCTTTCCTTCAAGAAACATATGGTATGTTTTTTCGAATTGTAGATTTCTCTTGTAAATATGTGGCCATTCTGAAGTCTCATCTCCACGAGATTCGATGAGTGTTCAATGCCATGAATAGATGTCGGATGAGGAAATCTACAACATTATTATTGCTAATCTTCTTCTACTTAATGTTTAAATGGAACTGTTATAGGTATGTGGACCATTTCTGATGGTCGTGATTCTATAAATTTCCTTGTGGTTGTATGAAGTACAGGGGTTTTTGGTCTATGTGGATGATCGTCTCCTTCCCCATAATGTAATTCTTCCACTATCGATAAGCCTACATAATGAAATACATCCATTTTCATAGGTGGGATACCTTCAGACTCTGTTTAAAAGTGTCTCACTGTGATATACCATTGGATGCCCCTTTTGAGGAAGAAATGTACCAATAGCAGAGTCAGAGGAATTTGTTTCAATCTCAAATGGTTGCTACAAGTTTGGTAATGTGAGAATCGATGAAAATCAGAGGTGATGCTTAAAATCGGCAAACAAATTTTTATGGGATTTCGACAAAAAAGACTTTTCTTTTGCTCTTCCCTTGGTGACTTGACTCACATGACAAGTGATGTTAGAAAAGCATGACATGAACTTGTAGTATAAATTGGAAAGGCCTAGAAAGCTGCAGAGCTATGATAGAGTGGTTAGGGCTGGGCAATCCTAAATAAATATTATCTTGGCTGGGTTGACATGCACACCACACCAATAAATGATGTATCCCAGATATTGAACCTCGGTCATTCCAAAATTTCATTTCTCCAAATTGGCACACAACTAGTGTTGTCATCGGGTTTAGAGGATCTTATGAATATGGTGTAGGTGCTCTTTTGTTGGGCGCAGCCCAACCTGATCCAATTTTGGTCAAGAGACTCTGCAACTTGAGGAGAAAAGTGCGTAATACCGTGAAGATAAATATACTGTGTGATGTTTAGGGGCTTCAAAGCGGGTCGGAGCCCCTCATTTTGTCACGAGTTTTGGGTTTTAGTCTAGTATTTTTCTGCCCATGATATGTGGACTATGGCTATGTACGATGTAAATGTTATATAAATCAATGTAAGGCTTCATCAAAGAGATATAACATGTAATATTTGATTAGTACAAGAACTTGAGATATCTATTTTAGTATATTTTTGGTTCTTAAGGAAGGCTCCGCAGCCGTGTGCGTGGAGGCCTTGAAGAGTCTGCAGCTTTGTGCATAGACCACCTGCAGTTATGGGCACAGGTAGGAGAAGTAAATGTACTGAAGAGACTTATCATAATAAAGAAGAAGAAGTTTTGAATGCATATTTGTGTTTACATGTGAATTTTCTTATTATATGCATTGTGAATTTATTTATATGCTTTATGTTGTGTTTTGATAATAAAGGCACAATGCACATAAGTATTGACTAATGAATTAAGTATAGACTGTTAAGGTAGATGAATGCATCAACTGTTAAGGTAGATAGATGCATCAATGCAGTTCATAATAGGCATAATAAATTATTTTAGTAGTATATCCACACTCCATTGTCCCTATGGATGCAGAAAATTGGTTATGACATCCCCCAATATTTCCTCGGGTTAGACTTGGATCTGCACTACAGTTTATTGCTGAAATGGATGATAATAGAGGGTTTTTTTGGTGCGCAACTAAATATGAACCTAGTTCAAGCCCAAACCATCCAACAAATGGTTCTATTTTCGAGACATGGATTTATTTGATGGATATGAAGATGTGGTATCCATCAAGGAAGGAAATACAAGACTCGGTCGCTCTGAAAGAGTGAGAGTTCACATTTCAAGAGAACAAAAATTTGTGACTATCGACTGAAGCTTGGTTGCAGAGGTATCTTTTTACATAACAACACGATATTTTCTTCGCGACGTTCTCTAATGAACTACATGAATTGTTATCAATATTGACTGATAGCAAGACTTGTTTTAAGAATGGTGCGCCTACTGTGTGGAGCCCTGCATTAGTAAAGCGACTCAAGGAGACTGATAACAACATATCAAAATTTGTTGATTTTTGTATTTCCGGTATTATGGGAGGATTTATCATTGAGTTCGTGATAGAAACATATCTATCTTATAGTGAAGTTGAGCGAATATTTTTCAAGGGTCCATGAGGTAAGTATCTAAATTCTTTGAAGTTGTGGATTAAAATTATTTTATGTGAAAAGGGTGTACTAGGAATCAAATCATATTATTTTTTGGAAGAAGTAAGTTTGGAGCTATGTGAAGTGGAAAGAAATACATAGTAGATTGAAAAAAATTCATTGAGACTGATTATATTCTATTGTTGGGTGAATCTGAAAGTGAAGGAAAAAGAAGTAACTCCGCTAACTTTATAGGTGCGTTACAGTTAATAGTTGAGAATAATCAAGGCACCTCTAGGATTTCCCATCCTTATACTCCCCTTAACCCCCATCCCCTCTATATACGTTACCTCCCCCTCCTCGTCCCCCACCCCCAGGAAACATGCCCAATGATATCAAGCTCCCTATCTTTAGAGGACTCAGATGAGAGGGTCCTGAGTAATTTTGGTGTTTTGTTGAAGTAGTATGGAAAGCAAGACATATTACTAATGAAGATGTGAAGAAGGCATATATTTTCACAACGCTACAGGAAAGAGCACTGACATGGTACATAAATTATTCTCTGACGAATCATGATGCTTCACTAGATGATACGAAGAAAGGGCTGAATTCAGAATTTAAGAATCCCAAATCTCAGTCAAAATGTATTACTGAACTGAAGGAGATCAAGAAACTAGAGAATGAGTTTGTTTGGGAGTTGGATCAAAGATTAAGAATGTTAATGGGACAAGTGAGCTTTATCATTCGTGAAGAGAAACATAAGGAGTGGTTTATAGCTACGTTATTGCCACATATTAGGCTACCTTTGACACAACAGAAGATATCAACAAATGTCGAAACTCTAGAAATTTCAATGAAGTTGGAAGCTTCACGAGTTGCAGACGCTCATGTCGGAGTACAAAAAATTTAGAGCGAGCTAGCAAGTTTGAATTTGGAGTTATTATATCTGAAGAAAGGTAAGGAAGGTAGGCCAAATATTCGATCACAAGTATGGTGCATAAAGTCTAAGGTAAAATACCATTATAAGGAGCAATGAGCTGTGTTCAGAGAGTACTTCGCTAGTGGAGCATCTAATCCATTGAATCCAATATCGAGTGTATGGTGTGAAATATGTAAAACCACCGGTTAACATCGCTCGGAAGAATGATACTTGGTACAAAAGTATGTACTGACCCCAAAGGAACTTTTTTGTAACATATGTAGATCAATGGGGCATGATGAGAAGAAATATCTCAGTTATGATTTGATGATGGAGAAAAATTTCGATGCTTATAGAATGCAAGTTTAGGGACATGCACATGAGGATCAAGGTCAGCATGTTGGTCGAGGAGGATTCAAAGGATGAGGACATGGATGAGGAGGAGGTATTGGTAGAGGACATTTCCAACGTATATGTTACAACCGTGGGGATGCAAGACACTTCGGGAGGGATTGTCAGAATCCGACTGCCACTAGTAAGTACTATAAAGATTTTTATCATGTGATAAAATAAGGAGAGATCCTTATGGTGAAGATGCAAGAGAAACAAAACAAGCATCCAATTCAAAATTTGCAGATGATGACTATTGAACCAAGGGAATATGACCCATGCATCAACATCGTAACAAGAAGTGGCGCAATGATAGGAGATAATAAATTCGAAGGTAAGAAGTTGATGGAAGATACATGGGTGAAAATTAGCCTAGATTCAACATGTAGAGGGAAAATGAGACATTCATGGAAGTGAAGTGAAGCTTCATGGATCCTGGAGTTTCCACATCTAAAGTGCAACCGATGTAGAAATTAATACCGAAAAAGGACAACACTAAAGTAACTACTCAGCTGAAATAATTTGTCCAACTATATTAAGATCATTCTTGCATACCACCATGAAGTTGTTGAGAGATCGTAAGGTTGTTGAAGGACTCCAAGATTTGATAGACTCCTATGCTAGTAAAGAAGAACTGCGAAGTGAGTAGTGTGCAGTAAACAATTTGGATCGACATAAGAAAAAACATGAAGGGATATGAGACTAAATGTTGGCTTGAGTGGTCTTGACCTAGGTTCGGAGTTATTGCGCAACCAACAAACCCTCCAACTATTGGCTCTTTTTCCAATGACTTGCTTGTGTAGATCAAAGTCTCACCCGAAGAAGTATGGGGGGGGCGGGTGTTGGAACCAGGTTTCCGCACCCTAAGGAAGAATTTAATGTAGTGGCCCTAAACATACCCTTAAAAAAACTATAATAGATAATATATAGATGCTATGAGAGATGCACGCATCAAAATATCAAACCCTTCATAGATTATCATAGAATGCTTCAATATATATATTCGCACACAATAAATAATTCAATCATATATATATTCATCAACTAATATTCACGCACCATGTAATTCATTCATTCGAGTAGATGGAATTAACCATAAATAGAAGTAAAGATGCAATAACAAACAGATTCATATATTAATGTAATTAATATATAAATAACAAAGAAATCACATAACAGTCTAGGTTTGCCAAAACCGTCTTCTTTATTAAGAGATCTAGCAGTTCGAGTAAATTCAATCCTTCAATACAATCTATCCTTCCACACACATAGCCAGCAGAGTCCGCACATAACCAGAACACAGGTCTTCGCGCACAAAGCCAGCGGAGTCCGCACATAGCCAAGACATAGATCTTCACACACACAGCTAGTAGGATCCTTTCTACCCAAAAATCTAGAATTTAGCTCAAAACCTTAAGCAATAACCATAACAAGATAACAAATCATGTCCTTACTCAAATTAATCCTTACATATTTATACCAACTTAAGCACGCAGATGCCATGGTCTCAAACCATGGTTTGAGACCCATGGTTTTCCCTTTAAGCCTGTTAAATCGATTGAGGTACTTTGACCCACCCCAAAGACCCTTTGACTCTTTCACGCAGCGCACACAACAAAATATAGAAAAAAATTAACCCAAAATTGTACCCCAGAGGACCCCGCTCCAACTGACCCCCAACACAAACTCATGACTCATCCCCAGTCACTGTGGGGTAGTCTTCCTCATCTTATCTTTAAGTGCTTCGAAAGAGGTCTTTAGTGGCAAGACCACTTTGCTGCTATGCACGATAACACCTTGAGCTTCATCCACTAATTTCGCATTGGTCGGCCCTTTAGCTACCAGATTGATACTGTGTTCTGTTTGATAAAGGCTCTTTAGGGCACCATCAAAGCTCTGTGACAAGTGCAGGGCTTCCTCGACGCATGACTGCATCCTTGTCTCCAAAAGTTATTCCCGGCAACACAGGTCTTCGATGTCTGTTTGGATTGCCTTGCCCTCATGAAGGAGAGCAAGTATTTGTGCTATCACCAATGTAGGTGCCACCATTCGGATCTTTGCAAATTGTTTTTCTTTAACACACAATTCATTTCATAGCTGCTTCACCATCGAGTCGTTCTGAATAGAAATCCCGACACCTAATGGCTTCATCCAATAATTTCCCACACTCTATTACTACATCTGATATGCTATCTATAGATGCCTTAACCTTTGTGGCGTGTTGTGTTCTGACCTATGGTGGTGTTTTCGGCTGGAGATTCATCTGTAGTTTAGCAAATTACTGCTCTAACTCAGCCTGGATGCTCTGCACTTCATTTCGCGATGCCTTAAGTGTAGCGGCCAATCCCTCTAACTTGGATGTAGGTGAGGATGATGAAGAGACCTCTAGTGGGTCACTGCATACTTGGTCGATCTTGGCCTCCAATGTTGTGTGCAGGGCCTTAGCTGTGCAAGACGCCTCCTTGGTTGTCTGCTACTTTTGTTGAAGAACTACTACTTGTTATTGTGACTCATTGGCAACATGGTAGACACATTCTTCTCTTTACTGTAAGTCATCCACAATCATACTATGGACCTGTTGAAGCCTAGAAAATCTCTGCTTCAAACATCGGGGAAAACCACCCGGTTGGGACCTTAAGACAGCTCCTTTTCTGTTTGGTATGGTGGCTCCAACTGGATTTAAAGGACCAATTTCCTTATAACCAAATGGATTGGTTTGGATGGGTGGAAATGGGACTAAATTAACTAAAATAAAACTATCTAATTTAAACTAAATACTGGTAAAGAAATTCTAACACTAACCCGGGTAATTATATGTGAATACAACTTAAGATTGTTCCAATTTAACAATAACCATGAAAATGTATTATTATTTAAATTGAAATGTGCAGAAACAAATAAAGATAACTCTGTTTAAGAAATTAAACAGAGTTGTATTAGCATATTGCAATCATCATTGTATACCATCTACATATACACTTATGAAAGATAACGTTTCAATTATACTCAGAAATGATATATAAAAGGAAGCGTTGTGAAAACAAATATATATAAATGATAGCAATTTTAAAGCAAATATCATAAGACAAAAAAAATCAACAGTGCAAGGATATAAATACCTCATTCATCTTGAAGACTTTCAAATGCAATATGATACTCTAATCCAGTAACTCTGATGCAAAATCAAATTCCAAGGTACAGAAATGCAACACTTCAAAGATAATTCCGCATGAAAATCACCAGATGTGATCCTTTTTTAAAAATATATAAGACAATGGAGTACAGAAATGCAATCTCCAAGTCAAAAATATTAAGATCTGGTACCCTTCTCTAAATGCATGAGAAGGGTTTAAATACTACCTAGCTAAATCTAAAAATAGTCTATTACAAAAATTAAGGATTTGGTTCAATGACCGTCCTTTTTCTAGGCTAAAATACAGTAAATTAAAACTAAATCTAACTATCTATGAACTTGATCTTTAAACTTGCAGGCGTCTAGCATAGTTTTGAGAAGATGCGGTTGACCGACTTCAGAATTCAACTGTCCTGAAAAGACAGAGTCGGAAAGCGTAGGAGAAATCTTCTCTGTAGCATTGATGATACAATTGAGCGCACTGTGCTGACTGTGTGGCTTCACCAAGTACATCCAGTATGAGTCCCAATTCAATCTTGTCAGCCCTTGGATGGATTTTGCTCTTTCTTCTGCCTTTTGCCTCCATTCTATTTGCAGTTGATTTACCTGTGGGAGATATCCTGGAACAGTTTCAGGAATCAAGTTAGCTTTGTGTAAATTATCATTTATTGATGAGAGGTAATTTGCCTTCATAGCCGCCTCTCTTCTTAACTTGCTCTTGATTTGTACATCCAGATTGTTGAGCAGTATTTCTTACCTGTTTTTCATGTAATGGGTGCTGACTTTTACTGTGCTTGGTCTTTTCCATGCCCGGATAATCATTGATCTTTTCGTGAAATAAATCATAATCATTTCGTAATCTACGACATGATTTGTGATTTTATCGCTCTCTTGGCACAAAGAATTCCATTGTAAGATTTTTTGGCAGAAAACTTCCTCTTGTTGCAGTAGTTGATTGTTCAAAGAGATAGTTTCTGAAATGAATTCTGTAATCTTAGGATCATCTGTATGCTGATCTTGGAAAATCTGTATTTGTTTGTCTTTATCAGCCAAGCTTTTTTGATGTCCTATTTGCATTTCTTGAAGTTGTTATTGTAACTCTTCAAGTTTCAATTGTGTTTCCTTATCGGCCTGTACCTGTTGCAATTGTTGTTGTAGAACTTTTACCTGTTCTTCTTTTTCATTCAACAAAATTTGTATCTCAAATTCTTTGTCAATTTTTGCAGAAGCATAAGCTCCTGTCATTTGAGATAACTTAGTGAGATTATGAGTAGGTTCTGTGGCAGGATCTTTCCACAAAACATCTACTTGTTCTGCTTCAGTAGCAATTGCACCTTCTAACTTTCTCTTTTTTCTCTATCTCTTCACTACTGCTTTGTATTTTGGGCTGTAGAATACATATAGAGGAGGAATGTCCTCTACATTAAGCACAATTTCAGAGGAGGGTGTTATTGGTATATGCTCCGTCACTGTGACTGTGCTGCTTGTTCCTGTGTTCAAAACTTTGGTTGTCTGGACAGGGGTCTGTACATTCTGTCCTTCTACATTAATCAATTGGTTGAAGGTTTCCCATTCTTTGTCTAACTCAATGGTGACTGGCTGTTGCTCTACATTGGTTGGAGGAGGATCTGTCTGTTGAGAAGTCAAAATTTGCTGTTGAGTAAGTTCTTTTGATTGTGCAGAATCTTTAATGGATTCTTCCATTAAATCTTCCTTTTCATTAGACTTATTGGAATGCTCAGAATCTCTGTCAGATTTTGATTTAGATTTATCTGTACTTGAACTGCCGTTAAGACTAACACTAGGAGTTTTCTCCCTTGCGGGCTCTAAGCGTAGATTGTCCAAAGGAATAGGAGTTAGTCTTCTTTCTCTGTAAAGCTTGAATTCTTGAAATTCCTCTGGAGATAACTACGCTTGAGCTGAATTCAGAACTTCTTTGAATGAATTTCTTGCTTGGAACATATCATCAAAAGGATCCTGTTCCCCGGAAAATTCCCTTACCCTGATTGCATTGGTAAAATTCTTAATAATATCATTTGGGTCGAATAATCTTCTCGAAAATTTGAATAGCTGTAGGCATGTAATGTTGCCTATCTCTTGAAATGCATGACCAAGATCAAACAGTGAAAATGTTCCACATTTTACAGGAAATTGTGGCCAAATGCCTTTTTTCTTCTCTTTTAAATCTTTTGTTATACCTCCCTGGCCACAGGTCTGATAAGCAATTTCCCGAGCTACAAGTCTGTCTGGAACATATAGGGGTAAAACATGGGGAGAAGCATAACTTCCAAAAACCCTAATATAAGTGAACAATTCTTCTCCAAACCATCTCGCGACGGGGAGAATATCAACCTCTGTTTCTGGGGATAACCTTGGGGCATCCTTATTATGCAATGTTCTGTACAATGGCAACATTATTCCATGACAAATTTGGTAAAAATGGGGGACAAACTTAGACTCCCATAGTTCTTTATGGTATACATGAATAGGCAAAGGATCATGGATAGTCCATTGCCAACCCATCATAGGGAATTTAGAGACACTATGAATACATCCACAGCTTTTAAAGCGGATACATAAGAAAATTTGATAAGGCTTGATGAAAACATTTCGTTTGGACCGGTAGTGAAAAATAGCGATGGTTAAATTATCGAGATAGGATTTTGGCCCGGTCTACAATTGTAGAATTGACCGCCGCATTCAACAAGGAAATACATTGGATGAATCATGTTGTGTCGGGCTTGCCATGCACTCATGTTTCTAGTGGCAGTGCGAAACAATAAGGAGAGGTAGAGTGGACCCCGTGTTGTACATACCTTGTTTGTTTTTCTTCAATGGTTCACTTCTTTGGTCCACTCCTTTGCAATGATACATAACAGAGATGCATGTTCTCTGGCAAAATCTTTATGAATTGTTTGTTGTAAAGTACTTGTACAAGGTTAGGCAACACTACATTAATCTTAGATCCTTACCTTGGTGAATAAACCCCAGTTAGCTCTTGAGATGGAGTTACGGTGCACATGCAGGTGCTGTCCAGCACCCATTTTATCATGTCCGTATATGGGAGAATCCTTGGCCTTGCCACTATTCTATGCAGAAATGAGCAAGCCAATTCCCTAAGGGTTGCCTCAGACGTATTACTGGAACCTGCTGTAGCTACAACTTTCATCACCACAGGGTTTTCTTCCTCTAGCATATTATACATTCCTTCCCAAGTGGATATACCGGCATCCTTATTACAAGCGGTGTCTGCATACAGCGAAGCCATTTCTTTGTTTTCAGAACTCGAGCTCTTCTCCTTCTTACCCATAGTGTTTAGTGGAAGCTTTGTATAGACGTTTTCTCCTTCGTGCCTACGTTTTACGAGTAAATGAGAGTAATGGCATAAGAAAGGTGATGAGACTATTTTAAATGTGAAAGCGGATGAAATATAATATTTTAATCGTGAAACGACTTTCAATTCAAACATAATCTCATTTACCATTAATTTTCAATCCAATTATTTAATTTAATCATTAAAGCGCATAACAGATTTGATATATGGGAAGATTGCCTTTGGATAGCGCGCCTACATGAATCTGCGACATTGCGATCTACGATTTGCTGTGCAATATCGCAATATCGCAATGTCGCAATATCGCAATAGCGCAAAATGAAGTCATCGCAGTTATGTAAAATAGCGCAAAAGTGAAAATTGCGCAATAGCGCAAAAGCGCACATCGCAAATCTCGCAAAAGCGCAAAATTGAAAAGAGCGCAAAAGGTATTCATTAATCACTTGTGTTTTCTACGCTATGTGATTTGCGATCAATACGTTTATTGTATAGGCTTTTAGGGTCGCATTATCGCAAAAGCGCAAAATCGCATTTTCAGTTTTATAAAAGATATATACCATTTTGCTATGGATGCGCTATTTTGTTTAAAGAGTAGTTTTATTATAATATATCATAAACTTAAGTGTTTCTTAATGTTCTTTCTAAGGGATTTCTATAAGTTTATGATAGAAAGTTTTATTTGAAAAGGAAAACAAATCCTAATTGATTTTTTGGATTTTTAACTAAGGGTCCCCATTTATTTAGTATTATTACTAATATTAAATAAAAGGGGGGTTGTTGCTGGTCACAACAATTGGCGATTCACTGAAAGAAACAGTTATCTCTGAAAAAATAAAATGAACACTATATCTTTAGTAAGTAAAGATTTTCAAAGATAATGAAAACTATCTTAGGATAATTCAAATAAAATGTAACTATGAAAAAGAAATAAAAATCATTTCATAATTTCTTTCTAATTCCTTAAGAATAAAACATTTTGGGTTATCTCAAGCTTTGATTGGTGTTAATAATGAAGTTAGTGGATTTCTCTAAGTTTTGGTTTTATAATATACTCTATTGTCATAGGTATTGCCTCTGCTGCCAGCAAACGTTCATAGTCTCGACAGGGTTACCTTTAAACCATTAACCATTCATTGTCCCATCCAACTAAAATTATGACTTTTAAAAAGATAAATTCATAAGACCTATTATCTCATGTTTTTTGTCTCTTATTTATTTTTATTTCAAGAGTCATTGTTCTGGTTTGGTAGCCAGTTATTAACAATGCCATTCACTAGTTATAATTAAACTGAACAAGCTGGCTCGTGATGAGACCCCTTGTCTTATATTTATAAGCCATTACCATGTTTTGGTATGCAGTATTGGTAATGTCAGTTTTATTACTCCTTATGAACATGGTAAGTCGGCTCGTAATGAGACCTCTTATCTCTTAAAATTTTCGTATAATTTCTTAGAATTACATTCTAAAAATCACAACTTAAATGGATGGGGTGAAATAGTTTTATCCTTAAGAATCAATGGATGACAATTTTAAGAGTTTTTTGAGTTCCAAAACTTTTGAAAAATCTTTACTTTTACAGATAACCTTTCTCTGCTTAATAAACTTATGATGATTTACATTCTTCTCAAGTTTTCAAAAGATCATACAAATGATTGGAATAATCTTTCAAAGTTTAACATCTTCTTTTAAACTATTCAAAAAAAACTGTGATCATTACTTTTAAAAATTCTTATTTACACAAAATAAATATTTATAATATTCTTCTGAAGAAATTTTCTTAAATAGTAAACAGTCAATCAGAGACTCATAAACAACCTTTATTTGCAAAAACAAAAACAATCAAAAACTTTGCAGAAAGAAATATGTACAGTTTGAGAAGGGGTTACCTCCTTATGAAAATAATTTCTTCAAGATAAGCTCATTTACAGGAAGAGATTCTCTCTTACCTGTTAGATCTTGGAGTATGAATGTATTTGAGCTTATCTTCTCAACGATCTGAAATGGTCCAAGCCACATTTTCTGAAATATGGTATGTTTACCTTTTTCTTCATGTGCTTTATCCCATTTCAAAACGAGATCACCAATTGACAAAATTTTTGAGCCGGTAGAACTTGCATCAAAAGAATATTTTACAAGCTGTTGATGTTTTTCATGAGTAATTTTTGCTTTATCCCTATCTTGTTCTAATTTAAGGATTTGATCATATCTCAGTTGAATGGATGAAGAAGGATTTTCTTCAATAAATTGCACTAGGGCTAATTATGGAAGAGTTAAATTTGATGGTATCACAGCTTCTTTTCCATAAACCAAATTGAAAGGTGAAGTCCCTATTGAAGCTTTTTCAGTGATACGATCAGCCCATAATGCAAAGATTAAAGATTTGTGCCAATTCTTTTGATTTTGATCAATGGTCCTTTTAATGATTTTGATAAGGTTTTTGTTAGTGGATTCAACCAAACCATTACCTTGTGGATAATAATTTGCTGAATATTTTAATTTAAAACCTCTTTTGACTGCAAATTCTATTAAACTATTTCCAGAGAAGTAAGATGTGTTATCAAAGACTAGAGCGTTAGGTACACCAAACCTGGTTATGATGAATTGATCTATGAAATCAATAATTGCATCAGAATTGGCTACCTTCAATGGGATTGCCTCTACCCATTTTGTAAAGTAATCAGTTGCAGTAAGGATGTACTTGTGCTGTTTGGAAGAATGAGTTACTCTCTCACCAATAATGTCAAGACCCCATTGTTCGAATGGTTGCTCAATAGTTACCGGTTGCAAAGGAAAAGCTGGTTTCCTTTGTCTTCCACTTGCAGTTTGACAAATTTGGCACTTCCTTACGTAATCATGCGTATCTTTAAAAAGGGTAGGCCAATAATACCCAGCACGAATTATTTTGTGAGCTGTGGTATCACCTCCAAAATGACCTCCTGCTGGTCCATCATGCAATTCCTGCAAAACCTTTTCAGCTTCAGTCTTTTCAAGACATCTTAATAAAATTAAATCATAATTTTTTCTAAATAACACATTATCAATGATCTCATATTTAATAGCCTTTAACCTTAAAGTGCGTTTACTCTTATAGCTGAGATTAGAAGGAGCATACCCATTTTTCAAGTAATAGATAAGATCAACATACTGAGATTCAGAATCTGTAACACTTATCTGACTTACTTGAATATCTTGATTTGAATCTTGATTTTCTGGTATGTTATGAGCTCCTGCCAATAATCTGCAAAAACCTTGTCCTCTAACAATCTTAGCCGGTTTAATATCAATATCATATTCTTGCAAGGTTGTTACCCAGTTAGCTCTCTTTTCTCCTACTTCTTTTTGAATTAATAATTGCCTCACTGCAGAGAATGGGACAATGATTTTTGTATGTGTTTTCAAGAGAAAAGGTCTGAAATGTTTGATTGATTTAAACACATCAAAGGCTTGTTTTTCAACATCGGAATAATTAAGCTCAGCACCTTGCAAATTTGAGCTAAAGAAAGAAATTGGTGCTTCGATTTCTTGATCATTGAGTTGTGTTAAAACGACTGCATAGGATGTTTCAGTGGCCAGAGTATACAAAGTAAAATATTTAGAAAAATCTGGGGTATTCAATGCTGGTGCATTAATGATAGCTTGTTTGATTGCCTCAAAGGCTTCTTTCTCTTTCTGCCCCCATTTGAATACTGAATTATTCTTGATCATATTTTGCATAGATAAAACAATAAAAGAAAAATCAGGAATGAATCTTTTAAAAAAATTGATCTGTCCAAGAAATGATTGCATGGATTTTTTTTTATGAGGTAAAGAAATATCAGAAATTTCTTTCACTCTATCTGGATCAATATATATACCATCTTTTGACACAACAAATCCTAAGAGTTTTCCTTCATCTAAAGCAAAGAAAGATTTCTTTGGATTTAAGGAAATACCAAACCTTTTACATCTTTCAAATATTTGTTTTAAATCATGTAGATGATTGGCTCTCTTTTTTGAAAATACTGTTATGTCATCAAGATAAACAACAATTGATTTATTGATCAAACCTTTAAATGCTATGTCCATGGCCCTTTGAAAAGTTGCTCCCGCATTTATTAGACCAAAAGGCATTTTCTGATAAGCATAAGTTCCCCATTTTGTTCTGAAAGTTGTTTTCAATCTGTCATCTGGATGAACTAAAACTTGATTATAGCCCGAAAATCCATCGAGAAAAGACATAAGTTCAGAACCAGCTACCTTTTGAAGTATCTGTTCCATGGTTGGCAATGGGAAATTGTCTTTTAAACATGCCTTATTTAAATTTCTGAAATCAATATAGATTCTTATATCACCATTCTTCTTCCTTACAGGTACCATATTGGAAACCCAATTGGAGTGCCTAACTGGAAAAATGATTTTGGCTTTTAAAAGTTTATTAAGTTCTGATTTGATTTGACTTTTGAGATTTGGATGGATCTTTCTCAACTTCTGTTGAATAGGTTTAATATCAGGAAGCATTGGAATTGTATGTTGAATAATCAAAGTATCATACGTTTTTAAATCATCATAATTCCAAGCAAAAACGTTTTTATACTTATTGAGAAGTTTAATGAACGCATTCCTTTCCTTTGGTGTTAAATTGAGTCCTAAGTTAACGTTTTGAGATTTAGAATCATAACCAAGATTTACTAATTCAAACTTCAAGGTAGAGCTTTGAAGTTTAGTATTAGTGACTTTCTTGAATCTGTCTTTAATGTCATATAAATCCTCTAATTTAACAACAGATTTTGGAATGGGGTTTTCATTACTTTTTGAAGCAATTTGTAAATCATGATCATCTTCGTCAATAATTTGCTCATCATATGATTTCTCTGAGGTCATGAAATTTAGAATATCTTGATCATGATAGAATACTCTCCAATTTGTAACATTATCTGGGACAGATGGACGAAAAATCAATTCTACATAAAACCTATCAGGACTGCAATCTTCAGCAGGTAGGAGTTTAGATGCAACATTAGCTAACAAGTCAGCTGATGTATTCTGATTCCTAGGAATAGGAGAAATATTGAATGCTAAAAAATGAGTGGTGAGATATTGTACTAGGGTTTGATAGTGTTTAAGATGTCCTGAAAGGCAATGAATAGTATTCCTAACTTGTTTTATGACAATTTCGGAATCACCAAAGACTTTTAAGTATTTAACATCTAACCCTATAGCTTTATAAAGTCCTTGAACCAAGGCTTCATATTCTGCGGTATTGTTAGTACACTCAAATTCTAACCTACATGACAGCATGGTTTTCTCCCCATCTGGATCAATTAAGATGCATCCAGCTCCAGCTCCATCACTAGACTTCGATCCATCAAAATATAACGACCAAAATAAAGATTTTTCTATTGGATTATGTACAATTAGATCATAAATATTTACAATTATGGAAGAATCAGATTGCGAAAAAATTTTCTATCTGAGAAACATAAGTATTTACAGAAAAAGGTGATTGAGGAGCTTCAAAGTTTCCAAGAAATGATTCAGCAGAATAACCTCCAGGAATATTGTTGTTGAATGCCATAGGCTCATTAGGTTGTTCGAATTCAGTGACAGTGTGCGTCATATGTTTTTCTTGTTCAATTTTAATTTGATTTGGTTTCCCTTTGTAGGCAAGCCACATATGCGAATAATCAGTCGAGATATAACCATTAAGTTTCGTAGACCAGTCCCTGCTCAAGATTAATCCATAGAATTTAGGAATATCAGCAATCAAAATATCAATTCTTTGGACAATCCTAGGATCGGAGGCTAATCTGATAGTAACTGAATTGATTTCTCCTACCACTTGGACATTAGAGCGATCCAACTGAACGATATGAACTGCTGATTTCTGTGGTTCGATATTCTATTTAGCACAGACAGAAGTAGGCATTATATTGGAGGAAGCTCCAGAATCAATCAAACAATTGTGCAGATTTTTATTGTACATCTCATAAGTAAAAAGAAAAGGAGGAGTTTGAGAATTTGAATTTTCCCCAATGAGCACAGTATCAGTAGCATCTACCTTATCTGGTGGCTTACCAGTTCCTCTTGCTGCTTTTGCAACTACACCGCTTGGTAAAGGAGCAATTGGTGTAGCGTTTAATTATTTCAATAACAACTTTTGCTGGTGTTTTAGTTTGCTGAGTTCATGTAAGGAAATGTTAGCTTTGATCTTTTTCATGTCCTCGACAATGTTGTATTCCATAGAATCTGACACTACTAAAGTCTTTGCTGTTGATGTAGGAGGATTAGAAGAGGATGGCTGATTTTGAGTAGGTAATGGAGAAGTTTTCTTTACAGGGGATTTGTCTTTGGTACTTGGAGTTGTAATTTTCTTTTTAGGAATTGTTTGCACTGGTTCTGCTGTAGATTTACTCCTAGTACTTACAGGCATAGCTTCTTCACTATCAAAATTAAGGAGAATAAAATCCCACATTCCATTCAATTCAGCTATTTCTTCATTTTCATTTTCTTCATCTGATACTATAGATATATCTTCTTCCTCTTCCTCTTCTTTTGATTCTGCATTAGAGATCGTATTAGGAGGTTTAGATTCAACTTGGTTTCTTCTAAAATTTCGGAATGGTTTCTTGGTAGAAGTTTCAGCCACTTGTTTTTTAATTTCAACCATTTCATTTGACATGGTTTTAAGAACTTTCTGTAAACCTTCCATGTCGTATGGATCTTTGGCCTTTTTCTTTGAATCATCTTTGAAGCTTACTTTCTTTGATTTCCTTTCCTCGATAGCATTTTTATTTTCTAGAGAAGTAATTCATTTTTCCACTGCAATAGCTTCTTTCATATTCTCAGCTAATGTAGGCTTTGCAGCTCTGTCTACGAAAATTGCTATGTTTGAGGGTAAGGCAGTTATATACCATTCAATTCTGACTTGTTCACTGGGTTGTGAATCTGTATGAATTTTGTTCAAGAGTTTGTTGAATCTAGCGTTGAATTATTTAATGGGTTCCTTGGGTTCTATGTTCAAATTTGAGAGATCATTGAGTAAAGTTGCAATTGATTGGTCATCTCCAAATTTGGTCAAAAAATGATCTGCAAAAATGTCCCAACTTGTTATGGATCCTGATGGTAATGAAAAATACCATGATCCTACTGTTCCTTGAAGAGTATAAGGGAATAATCTAACTACAACATCCTCATGTGTAACTCCATTCAAATTAATAGCCAGCATAAAGTTATTGATATGTTCTTCATCTTGAATGTTAAGATCTGGGCTAAATTTCGGAAGCCATTTTCCAGGATTGTCTGGTAAATCATGTAAAGGTACAACCATGTTGACTGCCCCTGGATTAGACCATGGTCTCTGTGCCATTATTGGAATGACTATTGGAGGAGTAGTAGAAACTGGTGGTATTTGAATAGAAGTGGTTGGAATAGATGATGTTGAGATTGATGAGGATTGAGGGGAAGATGTTTGAGGAGATGATATGGAAACAACTGTACTTCGTTGAGAAGGGATTTCGGGAACAGGTATTTGAATATTAGATGTTGAACTTATATCACTTATTGATTCCGATTGAGTTTTTCTTGTCTTGACTCTACTAGGTAAAGGGAATTCCTTTGGAGAAATACCAAGTTTTTCACTTTGAAGCCTAGTAAGAGGTTTTGAAGAAACAAATTTTGAAGTTACACTACCTTCAGATATTTCAGACTCTTCTAGAGATAATGAGAATCCTTTCAATTTATGAATTAAATCTTGAACTTCGAGAGACTCAGGATGTTGATTGTCTGAATGTTTTGAGATTTTGGTAGTGGGTGTCTGAATATTTTCTGCAATTTCTTCTCTAGGATTTTGAATTTCAGAAGAAATTGAAGAAGTTAATGAGGGTGTTTTTCTCTCGGAATGGCTTGTGGATAAAGATTTACTTGCCATTCATAGCTCAGGCCCTCCTTCTAGCGCCAAAAATGTTGAAGCCTAGAAAATCTCTGCTTCAAACATCGGGGAAAACCACCTGGTCGGGACCTTAAGACAGCTCCTTTTCCGTTTGGTATGGTGGCTCCGACTGGATTTAAAGGACCAGTTTCCTTATAAATAAATGGATTGGTTTGGATGGGTGGAAATGGGACTAAATTAACTGAAATAAAACTATCTAATTTAAACTAAATACCGATAAAGAAATTCTAACACTAACCCGGGTAATTATATGTGAATACAACTTAAGATTGTTCCAATTTAACAATAACCATGAAAATGTATTATTATTTAAATTGAAATGTGCATAAACAAATAAAGATAACTCTGTTTAAGAAATTAAACAGAGTTGTATTAACATATTGCATTCATCATTGTATACCATCTATATACACTTATGAAAGATAACATTTCAATTATACTCAGAAATGATATATAAAAGGAAGCGTTGTGAAAACAAATATATATAAATGATAGCAATTTTAAAGCGAATATCATAAGAAAAAAGAAATCAATAGTGAAAGGATAGAAATACCTCATTCATCTTGAAGACTTTCAAATGCAATGTGATACTCTAATCCAGTAACTCTGATGCAAAATCAAATTCCAAGGTACAGAAATGCAACACTTCAAAGATAATTCCGCATAAAAATCACCAGATGTGATCCTTTTTAAAAATATATAAGACAATGGAGTACAGAAATGCAATCTCCAAGTCAAAAATATTAAGATTCAGGACCCTTCTCTAAATGCATGAGAAGGGTTTAAATACTACTTAACTAAATCTAAAAATAGTTTATTACAAAAATTAAGGATTCGGTTCAATGACCGTCCTTTTCCTAGGCTAAAATACAGTGAAATTCAAACTAAATCTATCTATCTATGAACTTGATCTTTAAACTTGCAGGCATCTAGCATAGTTTTGAGAAGATGCGGTTGACCGACTTCGGAATTCAACTGTCCTGAAAATACAGAGTTGGTAAGCGTAGGAGCAATCTTCTCTGTAGCATTGATGATACAATTAAGCGCACCGTGCTGACTGTGTGGCTTCACCAAGTACATCCAGTATGAGTCCCAATTCAATCTTGTTAGCCCTTGGATAGATTTTGCTCTTTCTTCTGCCTTTTGCCTCCATTCTGTTTGCAGTTGATTTGCCTGTGGGAGATATCCTGGAACAGTTTCTGGAATCAACTTAGCTTTGTGTAAATTATCATTTACATAATCAGTGAGAGTGTTTTCCGCTGTAGCCGCCTCCTCTGCTGCCTTTTCTGATCTTCTGATTTGTGCATCCCAGTTATTGAACAGTATTTCTTTATGGTTTTCATTAACAATGGGTGCACCAACTTTTCTGCCTTCTTCTGTCTTTTTCCATGCCAGATAATCATTGATCTTTTCATTAATCAAATCATAATAGTTTCGTAAATCTACGACATGATTTGTGATTTTATCGCTCTCTTGGAACAAAGAATTCCATTGTAAGATTTTTTGGCGGAAAACTTCCTCTTGTTGCAATAGTTGATTGTTCAAAGAGATAGTTTCTGAAATGAATTCTGTAAGCTTAGGATCATCTTTATGCTGATCTTGGATAATCTGTATTTGTTTGTCTTTATCAGCCAAGCTTTTTTGATGTCATATTTGCATTTCTTGAAGTTGTTGTTGTAACTCTTCAAGTTTCAATTGTGTTTCCTTATCGGCCTGTACCTGTTGCAATTGCTGTTGTAGAAATTTTACCTGTTATTCTTTTTCATTCAACAAAATTTGTATCTCAAATGCTTTGTCAATTGTTGCAGAAGCATAAGCTCCTGTCATTTGAGATAACTTAGTGAGATTATGAGTAGGTTCTGTGGCAGGATATTTCCACAAAACATCTACTTGTTCTGCTTCAGTAGCAATTGCACCTTCTAACTTTCTCTTTTTTCTCTGTCTCTTCACTACTGCTTTGTATTTTGGGCTGTAGAATCTATCTAGAGGAGGAATGTCCTCTACATTAAGTGCAATTTCAGAGGAGGGTGTTATTGGTATATGCTCTGTCACTGTGACTGTGCTGCTTGTTCCTGTGTTCAAAACTTTGGTTGTCTGGACAGGGGTCTGTACATTCTGTCCTTCTACATTAATCAATTGGTTGAAGGTTTCCCATTCTTTGTCTAACTCAATGGTGACTGGCTGTTGCTGTACATTGGTTGGAGGAGGATTTATCTGTTGAGAAGTCAAAATTTTCTGTTGAGTAAGTTCTTTTGATTGTGCAGAATCTTTAATGGATTCTTCCATTAAATCTTCCTTTTCATTAGACTTATTGGAATGCTCAGAATCTCTGTCAGATTTTGATTTAGATTTATCTGTACTTGAAATGATGTTAATACTAACACTAGGAGTTTGCTCCCTTGCGGGCTCTAAGCGTAGATTGTCCAAAGGAATAGGAGTTAGTCTTCTTTCTCTGTAAAACTTGAATTCTTGAAATTCCTCTGGAGATAACTGCGCTTGAGATGAATTCAAAACTTCTTTGAATGAATTTCTTGCTTGGAACATATCATCAAAAGGATCCTGTTCCCCGGAAAATTCCCTTACCCTGATTGCATTGGTAAAATTCTTAATAATATCATTTGGGTCAAATAATCTTCTCGAAAATTTGAACAACTGTAGGCATGTAATGTTGCCTATCTCTTGAAATGCATGACCAATATCAAACAGTGAAAATGTTCCAAATTTTATGGGAAATTGTGGCCAAATGCCCTTTTTCTTCTCTTTTAAATCTTTTGTTATACCTCCCTGGCCACAGGTCTGATAAGCAATTTCCCGAGCTACAAGTCTATCTGGAACATATAGGGGTAAAACATGGGGAGAAGCATAACTTCCAAAAACCCTAATATAAGTGAACAATTCCTCTCCAAACCATCTCGCGACGGGGAGAATATCAACCTCTGTTTCTGAGGATAACCTTGGGGCATCCTTATTATACAATGTTCTGTACAATGGCAGCATTATTCCATGACAAATTTGGTAAAAATGGGGGAAAAACTTAGACTCCCATAGTTCTTTATGGTACACATGAATGGGCAAAGGATCGTGGATAGTCCATTTCCAGCCCATCACAGGGAATTTAGAGACATAGCAGATGGCGTCCATGACATAAGCAGATAAATAAAAAGGTGGATAAACCCGCTGAGAAACATTTCGTTTAGACCGGTAGTGAAAAATGGCAGTGATCAAATTATCAGATAGAATTTTGGCCCAATCTACAATTGTAGAGTTAACGGCCGCATTCAACAAATGAAGCCATTCAGGTAAGATCATATTTATGTCAGGCTTTCCAAAAAGCCTGCATAACATAGCAGCAGTGAAACAATAAGGAGAGGTTAGTGAACCCGTGCTGTACATACCTTGTTTATTTTTCTTCAATGGTTCACTTCTTTTGGTCCACTCCTTTGTGCATTCTGCCAAATTTGCATGTTCTCTGGCAAAATCTTCCATGAATTGTTTGTTGTAAGTCGCCTGAGGTTCTGGAAACTTATACATTAATCTCAGATCTTCTGTGGTGAATGACCCAATTAGGTCTTCAGATGGAGTTCTGAATTTCCTGTCTGAAATATCAATGCTGTCCAGCACCCATTTTACCATGTCCGTATACGGGAGAATCCTTGGCCTTGCCGCTATTCTATGCATAAATGAGCAAGCCAGTTCCCTAAGGGTTGCCTCAGACGTATTACTGGAACTTGCTGTAGCTACAACTTTCATCACCACAGGGTTTTATTCCTCTAACAGATTATACATTCCTTCCCAAGTGGATATACCAGCATCCTTATTACAAGCGGTGTCTACAGACAGCGAAGCCATTTCTTTGTTTTCAGAACTCGAGCTCTTCTCCTTCTTACCCATAGTGTTTAGTGGAAGCTTTGTATAGACGTTTGCTCCTTCGTGCCTGCGTTTTACGAGTAAATGAGAGTAATGGCATAAGAAAGGTGATGAGACTGTTTTAAATGTGAAAGCGGACGAAATATAATATTTTAATCGTGAAACGACTTTCAATTCAAACACAATCTCATTTACCATTAATTTTCAATCCAATTATTTAATTTAATCATTAAAGCGCATAACAGATTTGATATATGGGAAGATTGCCTTTGGATAGCGCGCCTACATGAATCTGCGACATTGCGATCTGCGATTTGCTGCACAATATCGCAATATTGCAATATCGCAAAATGAAGTCATCACAGTTATGTAAGATAGCGCAAAAGTGAAAATTGCGCAATAGCGCAAAAGCGCACATCGCAAATCTCGCAAAAGCGCAAAATTGAAAAGAGCGCAAAAGGTATTCATTAATCACTTATGTTTTCTGCGCTATGCGATCTGTGATCAATACGTTTATTGTATAGGATTTTAGGGTCGCATTATCGCAAAAGCGCAAAATCGCATTTTCAGTTTTATAAAAGATATATACCATTTTGCTATGGATGCGCTATTTTGTTTAAAGAGCAATTTTATTATAATCTATCATAAACTTAAGTGTTTCTTAATGTTCTTTCTAAGGGATTTCTATAAGTTTATGATAGAAACTTTTACTTGAAAAGGAAAACAAATCCTAATTGATTTTTTGGATTTTTTAACTAAGGGTCCCCATTTATTTAGTATCATTACTAATATTAAATAAAAGGGGGGTTGTTGCTGGTCACAACAATTGGCGATTCATTGAAAGAAACAGTTATCTCTGAAAAAATAAAATGAACATTCTATCTTTATGATCCAGGTGGATATTGGTGGTCACCCGCCTATTCCACTTAGGGCTCCACCATTGTCTATTTCAGTTTTTCAGTTTCGGCACAGTTTACTATTTTTAGCAGTTTTTCGGGTCCTAAACTTCCGGAGCCGTTTTGAGGCCCTAAACGACGTTTTTTGGGAAAACGGAGGACAACATGGGTCCATGGACCGATGTTGCCCATTCCAAATTTGTAGTCCTCGGATAGATCTTTCTAACGAGGTATGGTACGCGTCAAACGGAGATCGTATGCCAAAGTTACGCCCCTGGGAAGTTGAAACACCAATTTACCCAAACGGGGCCCATAGTTTTGGCGCTTCATCTCCTAGGGTTAGGGTTTTGGCTGTTTAGGATTTCCCATTGTTTCTAAATCATAAATAGGCCCTCGAGCCTCATTGTAACTCAGTTCAGAGGCCTGTAGCCGCCACATCTCTTCTCAGAGATAGCTACCAGCGCCCTAGCTAGTTTTATTTCCATTCTGTTTGTAAGCAAATTTCAGTTCTTTGATATTAATGAAATGAAGTGTTATTTCCGCCGCATCTCTGTATTTATGGTTATATGTTTATTCTGTTGCGTTCCTGCATAAATCCGGATCAGTGGTATCAGAGCGGTCTGCTTTTTCTCGATCCTTCTTTGTATGTCCCCAACGAGGTCGGGGTATAAGGAGCTAGGGCTCGATCTGGTGGAACCTTTGCAAGATCAGCCTCGCAAACCTCGACGGACGCCCATGGGGGACGAAAAAAAAGATGAGGGAGCAGGAGATCCTATCAAAATATTGCTCGAGGAGGCCCTCGAAAGACAAAGGAACGTGATGATGGATAACTTTGCTCAGATCCTTCAACGGCTACCCACCGGCGGCGCATCTGCATCCAGCAGCCACTCTGGAGGCGCGACTCCTTTTAAGGTACAATTAAATTTTGACATTCCCATATTTGAGGGTCAAATAGACGCAGATGCCGTAGATAGATGGTTGAATCTGTTAGAAGGATATTTCTCGGTTCATGACTTTTCAGACCGGGAGAAGATTATTTTTGCACTCCTCAAAGCTACTCCCCATGTTAAGGACTGGTGGGAAACCTACTGTGAGAACAAAGACCAGACAGAACCCTCTCTGTTCTCGGCCGTACCAACTTGGAATTCTTTCCGAGACGCCGTCAAGGAACAATACTATCCTGTGGGGAGCTATGAGGACAAGTACATACAATGGACCACGCTGCGACAACAAAGGGATCAAGATGTGCATGAGCTGACGAATCTGTTCCATACCCCGCGCACAAAGTTGGGTATCAAAGATTCAGAGAAACATCTGGTGCTAAAGTATCGCAGCTATCTGCACAAATGCATTCAGGAGGAAATGGAGTTCCTTGACATCTCCTCTCTTGGTACGGCATACCGGTATGCTGCCAAGATTGAGCAGAAATTCAAGCAGAAGAAGCGAGACTTTGGATCTGCGAATCAAAAGCAAGGGAAAGGTGCTTCCAAACCGCAGAACAAAGGACTGAGCCAAGGCATGGCGGCTAAAGAAAACTCATCGAAGCCACAAGAAAAGAACAGCACCGCAAAGCCAAAGAAGGACACGGGAAAGTGGTGTGAGTTCCATAAGAGCTCCACTCACAACACAAGTGAGTGTCGGGCCAAGCAGTCGCTAGTGGCCGAGATGAGGGCTTCTGAGTTAGATGCATGCTCTGACTCCGAATCAGAACCTGAAAAGGTGAATGAAAAAGGGAAACAGATTATTGATGCGGAGCCCAACGCCACTGTTGCCACTGCAAAGATCCAAAAGGAGGAACCGAAAGATCCAGAGGAGGAGGAACGTCTCTTCCACTCCTAGATGTGGGTAAAGGGCTCCCCAGTACAGTTCATTGTCGACAATGGGAGCCAAAAGAACCTCATTTCAGCAGACGCCGTGAAGCGGTTGGGCTTGCCGACCACAGCTCACCCACATCCATACACCATCGGGTGGCTTCACCAAGGACGAGATCTCCGCGTCGGCCGGCAGTGTCGCCTTCCCTATAGCATCAAGCCCTTCACGGATGAGGTATTATGTGACGTTGCTCCTATTGATGTTTCTGATGTATTATTAGGACAACCATACTTGTGGAAGCGTCATGCCGTGTATGAGTCTCGACCTCGTGCTGTTATTATTACTTTGGGAAATAAGTTGTACAGGATACCAGAGGTACCACCTCCTACGACTATCTCTTTGGTTACTGCAAAATAATGTAGTAAGCTCATTTCCCAAACCAGGAAATTCGTTTTCCTGATGATCCGCCCCCAGGGCAAGAAGAAGACTGTGGCCACGACCTCCAGACAGGGCTCCTCTGCACAACAACAACAAATGGATAAGGTTGTGGAGGAGTATGGGGACATATTCACCTCACCCACAGGGGTTCCTCTGCACTGTCAGGTCAAGCACCCGATTGATCTGACCCCCGGTGCGCCGCTACCTAATGGACCGATCTATCGGCGCTCTGTTCTGGAGAATGATGAAATCAAGAGGCAGATTCAGGAGCTGTTGCAGAAAGGTCACATCAGACCAAGTTCATCGCCCTGTGGGAGCCCGATCGTGTTGGTACAAAAAAAGGATGGGACGTGGAGACTCTGTATTGACTATCGGGCGCTGAACAAGATCACTGTCCGGAATAGGTACCCAATCCCACGGATTGATGACCTTCTGGATCAACTCAAAGGTGCAAAATATTTCAGTCAGATTGACCTGAAGTCTGGGTATCACCAGGTACCAATTGAACCCTCCGATGTGTGGAAGACGGCCTTCAAAGCCAAGGAAGGCCTTTTCGAATGGCTGGTCATGCCTTTTGGGTTGACGAATGCTCCCGCCACCTTCATGAGGATGATGGATGACATTTTGCGGCCATTCACCAACTCATTTGTAGTGGTGTACTTGGATGATATTCTGATCTTCAGCCAGACTTGGGAAGAGCACCTTCACCACATCCGACAAGTCCTCCAAACACTGCGGCAACACAAGTTGTGTGCCAATTTGGAGAAGTGCACTTTTGGCATGACCCAGGTTCAATATCTGGGATACATTATTGATGAAAGGGGGGTGCATGTGGATCCAGCCAAGATGCAAGTCATTCGGGATTGGCCAGCCCCAACCACTATAACAGAGCTTCGCAGCTTTCTGGGTCTTGCTAATTTCTATCGGAGGTTCGTGTTGGGATTCTCTCATATCACTTGGCCCCTGAGTCAAGTCACCAAGGGAGGAGCGAGAGCAAAATTTTTTTGGTCGGAACCTCAACAGAAGGCGTTCACAGAACTGAAAAACCGCCTCTGTTCTGCCCCAGTGCTCACTTTACCAAACTTGCAACAGCCATTTGAGATCGAGACAGATGCCTCTGACTATGCTATTGGGGCAGTTCTTACTCAACAGGGACATCCAGTGGCATTTCACAGTGAGACATTGTCTGACACAGCTCGCAAGTACCCCACATATGACAAAGAAATGTACTCCATTGTGCAAGCTTGTTGACAATGGAAGCATTACATTTTGGGGAAGGAAACAATCATCCATACAGACCACAGGCCCCTGCAGTTCATACAGACACAAGGGAAGTTGCAGAATGATCGCCATCAGAAGTGGTCTACATATCTGCAACAGTTTCATTTGAACATCAAGTATAAGAAGGGTAGCACCAATCATGTTGTAGACTGCCTCAGCCGACCACCGATCGTGGCGCTCACCACTGTACTCAACGCTTGTGGGCACGAGACTTCTGATTGGCCGCTTCTCTATGAGAGTGACCCAGAATTCGGCCAAACTTACAAGGCGCTCCTGGGGGGTATGCAAGTTCCAAATTTTCACCTCCAAGATGCACTTTTATGTCACATGGGACACCTTTGTGTTCCTTCAAGCGAGCGTGCCAAGATGATATGGGAAGCACACTACAGTCGAGTCGCTGGGCATTTCGGGGTCGAGAAAACAGTAGCAATACTACAGAAGTATTTCTATTGGCCGAACCTTCGAAGGGATGTCGAGAAGCACATCAGATCCTGCACTGCTTGTGCCATTGCCAAACCGACCATCAAGAAGCAAGGCCTATATACTCCTCTACCTACCCCTAGTCGACCTTGGGAATCCATCTCCATGGATTACATGTCAGGCCTGCCTTCTACTAAGCAGGGAAATGACTGTGTTTTTGTGGTCGTCGACAGATTCTCGAACATGGCCATTATGGCGGCCTGCAAGAAGAATATCACAGCAGAAGCCACTGCTAAACTCTTATTTGAACGAGTGTGGGTGCACTTTGGGATCCCACAGTCTATCATATCAGATCGGGATAGCAGGTTCCTCAGCACATTTTGGTCCAGCCTCTGGTCGATGTTGGATACCAAGCTCACCAAGTCTACAGCTTTCCATCCCCAAACAGATGGCCAGACAGAGGTCGTCAACAGAATGATTGTACACATTCTGCGCATGTACAATTCAAAGCATCCACGCATATGGGACGAGAGCCTCCCTTATGTACAACATAGTTATAATCGGGCTCTCCACAGCTCAATCGGCCATAGCCCCTTTCAGGTGGGCTTGGGATTCCAGCCACTATGCCCCATTGACGTAGCCATGCCATTTGCAGCTGCTCAGGCCAATTCAGCTCATGTCCAGTCTGAAGTTGACAAAGCCAGTAGCTTCATCGAGCGCATTCAACACATCTTCCAACAGGTTCATGATATATTGGACAGAGCCAATGCCAAGTACAAGCAACGCCATGATCAACACCGAGTGCCACACAACTTCCAGGTGGGTGACAAAGTATGGCTACATTTGCAGAAGGAGCGCCTCACTGGACCCCACCGCAAGCTTCGCCCGCTCCGATACGCGCCATACACCATCACCAAGGCTGTAGGGAACAATGCATTCGAGCTCAGTATTCCACCATTCCTTGGTCTGCACCCAGTCTTCAATGTGGATCGCCTTCATCCTTACTTCCCACCTCTACTGGACACCTCGGACATTGCAGAACAACTCACACCAACCGAGTTAAATCCAGACTGCATGGAACAGGCCACCACAGATTGCATCATGGACATGCAAATCAAGAACACTCGCCAGCAGAAGATCCAACTATATCGGGTTGTCAAAGCTGGCCAACTCCCGCACCAAGGAAAGTGGTTCACCAGGGACCAAGTTCAGCAGAAATTTCCTCATCTCATGGAGGAACTTAACGCAATGGGGACCATTGCTTCCTAAGGGGGGAGGAATGATCCAGGTGGATATTGGTGGTCACCCGCCTATTCCACTTAGGGCTCCACCATTGTCTATTTCAGTTTTTCAGTTTCGGCACAGTTTACTATTTTTAGCAGTTTTTCGGGTCCTAAACTTCCGGAGCCGTTTTGAGGCCTTAAACGACGTTTTTTGGGAAAACGAAGGGCAACATGGGTCTCCTCGGATAGATATTTCTAACGAGGTATGGTACGCGTCAAACGGAGATCGTATGCCAAAGTTACGCCCCTGGGAAGTTGAAACACCAATTTACCCAAACAGGGCCCATAGTTTTTGCGCTTCATCTCCTAGGGTTAGGGTTTTGGTTGTTTAGGATTTCCCATTGTTTCTAAATGATAAATAGGCCCTCGAGCCTCATTGTAACACAGTTTAGAGGCCTGTAGCCGCCACATATCTTCTCAGAGATAGCTACCAGCGCCCTAGCTAGTTTTATTTCCATTCTGTCTGTAAGCAAAATTTCAGTTCTTTTTTATTAATAAAATGAAGTGTTATTTCCGCTGCATCTCTGTATTTATGTTTATATGTTTATTCTGTTGCGTTCCTGCATAAATCCAGATCACTTTAGTAAGTAAATATTTTTAAAGATAATGAAAACTATCTTAGGATAATTCAAATAAAATGTAACTATGAAAAAGAAATTAAAATCATTTCATAATTTCTTTCTAATTCCTTAAGAATAAAAACATTTTGGGTTATCTCAAGCTTTGATTGGTGTTAATAATGAAGTAAGTGGATCTCTCCAAGTTTTGGTTTTATAATATACTCTATTGCCATAGGTATTGCCTCTGCTGCCAGCAAACGTTCATAGTCTCGACAGGGTTACCTTTAAACCATTAACCATTCATTGTCCCATCCAACTAAAATTATGACTTTTTAAAAGATAAATTCATAAGACCTATTGTCTCATGTTTTTGTCTTTTATTTATTTTTATTTTAAGAGCCATTGTTCTGGTTTGGCAGCCAGTTAATAACAATGCCATTCACTAATTGGAATTAAACTGAACAAGCTGGCTCGTGATGAGACCCCTTGTCTTATATTTATAAGCCATTACCCTGTTTTGGTATGCAGTATTGGTAATGTTAGTTTTATTACTCCTTATGAACATGGTAAGTCGGCTCGCAATGAGACCTCTTATCTCTTAAAATTTTCGTATAATTTCTTAGAATTACATTCTAAAAAATCACAACTTAAATGGATGGAGTGAAATAGTTTGATCCTTAAGAATCAATGGATGACAATTTTCAGAGTTTTTTTGAGTTCCAAAACTTTTGAAAAATCTTTACTTTTACAGATAACCTTTCTCTGCTTAATAAAATTATAATGATTTACATTCTTCTCAAGTTTTCAAAAGATCATACAAATGATTAGAATAATCTTTCAAAGTTTAACATCTTATTTTAAACTATTCAAAAAAAATGTGATCATTACTTTTAAAAATTCTTATTTACACAAAATAAATATTTATAATATTCTTCTGAAGAAATTTTATTAAATAGTAAACATTCAATCAGAGACTCATAAACAACCTTTATTTGCAAAAACAAAAACAATCAAAAACTTTGCAAAAAGAAATATGTACAGTTTAAGAAGGGGTTACCTCCTTATGAAAAGAATTTCTTCAAGATAAGCCCATTTACAGGAAGATATTCTCTCTTACCTGATAGATCTTGGAGTATCAATGTATTTGAGCTTATCTTCTCAACGATCTGAAATGGTCCAAGCCACATTTTCAGAAATTTGGTATGTTTACCTTTTTCTTCGTGTGCTTTATCCCATTTCAAAACGAGATCACCAATTGACAAAAATTTTGAGCCGGTAGAACTTGCATCAAAAGAAGATTTTACAAGTTGTTGATGTTTTTCATGAGTAATTTTTGCTTTATCCCTATCTTCTTCTAATTTAAGGATTTGATCATATCTCAGTTGAATGGATGAAGAAGGATTTTCTTCAATAAATTGCACTAGGGCTAATGATGGAAGAGTTAAATTTGATGGTATCACAGCTTCTTTTCCATAAACCAAATTGATAGGTGAAGTCCCTATTGAAGCTTTTTCAGTGATACGATCAGCCCATAATGCAAAGATTAAAGATTTGTGCCAATTCTTTTGATTTTGATCAATTGTCCTTTTAATAATTTTGATAAGGTTTTTATTAGTGGATTCAGCCAAACCATTACCTTGTGGATAATAATTTGCTGAATATTTTAATTTAAAAACTCTTTTGACTGCAAATTCTATTAAACTATTTCCAGACAAGTAAGATGTGTTATCAAATACTAGAGCGTTAGGTACACCAAACCTGGTTATGATGAATTGATCTATGAAATCAATAATTGCATCAGAATTGGCTACCTTCAACGGGATTGCCTCTACCTATTTTGTAAAGTAATCAGTTGTAGTAAGGATGTACTTGTGTTGTTTGGAAGAATGAGGTATTATCTCACCAATAATGTCAAGACCCCATTGTTCGAATGGTTGCTCAATAGTTACTGATTGCAAATGAAAAGCTGGTTTCCTTTGTCTTCCACTTGCAGTTTGACAAATTCGGCACTTCCTTACGTAATCATGCATATCTTTAAAAAGGGTAGGCCAATAATTCCCAGCAGGAATTATTTTGTGAGCTGCGGTATCACCTCCAAAATGACCTCCTGCTGGTCCATCATGCAATTCCTACAAAACCTTTTCAGCTTCAGTCTTTTCAAGACATCTTAATAAAATTGAATCATAATTTTTTCTAAATAACACATTATCAATGATCTCATATTTAATAGCCTTTAACCTTAAAGCGCGTTTACTCTTATAGTTGAGATTAGAAGGAGCATACCCATTTTTCAAGTAATAGATAAGATCAACATACTGAGATCCGGAATCTGTAACATTTATCTTACTTACTTGAATATCTTGATTTGAATCTTGATTTTCTGGTATGTTATGAGCTCCTGTCAATAATCTGCAAAAACCTTGTCCTCTAACAATCTTAGCTGGTTTAATATCAATATCATATTCTTGCAAGGCTGTTACCCAGTTAGCTCTCTTTTCTCCTACTTCTTTTTGAATTAATAATTGCCTCACTGTAGAGAATGGGACAATGATTTTTGTATGTGTTTTCAAGAGAAAAGGTCTGAAATGTTTGATTGATTTAAACACAGCAAAGTCTTGTTTTTCAACATCGTAATAATTAAGCTCAGCTCCTTGCAAATTTGAGCTAAAGAAAGAAATTGGTGCTTCGATTTCTTGATCATTGAGTTGTGTTAAAACGGCTGCATAGGATGTTTCAGTGGCCAGAGTATACAAAGTAAAATCTTTAGAAAAATCTGGGGTATTCAATGCTGGTGCATTAATGATAGCTTGTTTGATTGCCTCAAAGGCTTATTTCTCTTTCTGCCCCCATTTGAATACTAAATTCTTCTTGATCATATTTTGCATAGATAAAACAATAAAAGAAAAATCAGGAATGAATCTTTTAACAAAAATTGATCTGTCCAAGAAATGATTGCATGGATTTTTTGTTATGAGGTAAAGAAATATCAGAAATTTCTTTCACTCTATCTGGATCAATATATATACCATCTTTTGACACAAAAAATCCTAAGATTTTTCCTTCATCTAAAGCAAATAAAGATTTCTTTGGATTTAAGGAAATACCAAACCTTCTACATCTTTCAAATATTTGTTTTAAATCATGTAGATGATTGGCTCTCTTTTTTGAAAATACTGTTATGTCATCAAGATAAACAACAACTGATTTATTGATCAGACCTTTAAATGCCATATCCATGGCCCTTTGAAAAGTTGCTCCTGCATTTATTAGACCGAAAGGCATTTTCTGATAAGCATAAGTTCCCCATTTTGTTCTGAAAGTTGTTTTCAATCTGTCATCTAGATGAACTAAAACTTGATTATAGCCTGAAAATCCATCGAGAAAAGACATAAGTTCAGAACCAGCTACCTTTTGAAGTATCTGTTCCATGGTTGGCAATGGGAAATTATCTTTTAAACATGCCTTATTTAAATTTATGAAATAAATACAGATTCTTATATCACCATTCTTCTTCCTTACAGGTACCATATTGGAAACCCAATTGGAGTGCCTGACTGGAAAAATGATTTTGGCTTTTAAAAGTTTATTAAGTTCTGATTTGATTTGACTTTCAAGATTTGGATGGATCTTTCTCAACTTCTGTTGAACAGGTTTTATATCAGGAAGCATTGGAATTGTATGTTGAATAATCGAAGTATCATACGTTTTTAAATCATCGTAATTCCAAGAAAAAACGTTTGTATACTTGTTGAGAAGTTTAATGAACACATTCCTTTCCTCTGGTGTTAAATTGAGTCCTAAGTTAACGTTTTGAGGTTTAGAATCAAAACCAAGATTTACTAATTCAAACTTCAAGGTAGAGCTTTGAAGTTTAGTATTAGTGACTTTCTCAAATCTGTCTTTAATGTCATATAAATCCTCTAATTTAACAACAGATTTTGGAATGGGGTTTTCATTACTTTTTGAAGCAATTTGTAAATCATGATCATCTTCATCAATAATTTGCTCATCATATGATTTCTCTGAGGTCATGAAATTTAGAATATCTTGATCATGATATAATACTCTCCAATTTGTAACATTATCTAGGACAGATGGATGAAAAATCAATTCTACAGAAAACCTATCAGGACTGCAATCTTCAACAGGTAGGAGTTTAGATGCAACATTAGCTAACAAGTCAGCTGATGTATTCTGATTCCTAGGAATAGGAGAAATATTAAAAAATGAGTGGTGAGATCTTGTACTAGGGTTTGATAGTGTTTCAGATGTCCTGAAAGGCAATGAATAGTATTCCTAACTTGTTTTATGACAATTTCGGAATCACCAAAGACTTTCAAGTATTTAACATCTAACCCTATAGCTTTATAAAGTCCTTGAACCAAGGCTTCATATTCTGCGGTATTGTTAGTACACTCAAATTCTAACCTACATAACAGCATGGTTTTCTCCCCATCTGGATCAATTAAGATGCATCCAGCTCTAGCTCCATCACTAGACTTCGATCCATCAAAATATAACGACCAAAATAAAGATTTGTCTATTGGCTTATCTACAATTACATCAGAAATATTTACAATTCTGGAAGAATCAGATTGTGAAAAATTTTCTATCTGAGAAACAAAAGTATTTACAGAAAAAGGTGATTGAGGAGCTTCGAAGTTTCCAAGAAATGATTTAGCATAATAACCTCCAAGAATATTGTTGTTGAATGCCACAAGCTCATTAGGTTGTTCGAATTCAGTGACAGTGTGCGTCATATGTTTTTCTCGTTCAATTTTAATTTGATTTGGTTTCCCTTTGTAGGGAAGCCACATATGCGAATAATCAGTCGAGATATAACCATTAAGTTTCGCAGACCAGTCCCCACTCAAGATTAATCCATAGAATTCAGGAATATCAGCAATCAAAATATCAATTCTTTGGACAATCCTAGGATCGGAGGCTAATTTTATAGTAACTGAATTGATTTCTCCTACCACTTGGACATTAGAGCGATCCAACTGAACGATATGAACTGCTGATTTTTGTGGTTCGATATTCAATTTAGCATAGACAGAAGTAGGCATTATATTGGAGGAAGCTCCAGAATCAATTAAATAATTGTGCAGATTTTTATTGTACATCTCATAAGTCAAAAGAAAAGGAGGAGTTTGATAATTTGACTTTTCCCCAATGAGCACAGTATCAGTAGCATCTACCTTATCTGGTGGCTTACCAGTTCCTCTTGCTGCTTTTGCAACTACACCGCTTGGTAAAGGAGAAATTGGTGTAGCGTTTAATTCTTTCAATAACAACTTTTGCTGGTGTTTTAGTTTGCTGAGTTCATGTAAGGAAATATTAGCTTTGATCTTTTTCATGTCCTCGACAATGTTGTATTCCATAGGATCTGACACTACTAAAGTCTTTGCTGTTGATGTAGGAGGATTAGAAGAGGATGGCTGATTTTGAGTAGGTAATGGAGAATTTTTCTTTACAGGGGATTTGTCTTTGGTACTTGGAGTTGTAATTTTCTTTTTAGGAACTGTTTGCATTGGTTCCGTTGTGGATTTACTCCTAGTACTTACAGGCATAGCTTCTTCACTATCAGAATTAGGGAGAATAAAATCCCACATTCCATTCAATTCAGCTATTTCTTCATTTTCATTTTCTTCATATGATACTATAGATATATCTTCTTCCTCTTCCTCTTCTTTTGATTCTGCATTAGAGATTGCATTAGGAGGTTTAGTTTCAACTTGGTTTCTTCTGAAATTTCGTAATGGTTTCTTGGTAGAAGTTTCAGCCACTTGTTTTTTAATTTCAACCATTTCATTTGACATGGTTTTAAGAACTTTCTGTAAACCTTCCATGTCATATGGATCTTTGGCCTTTTTCTTTGAATCATCTTTGAAGCTGACTTTCTTTGATTTCCTTTCCTTGATAGAATTTTTCTTTTCTAGAGAAGTAATTCGTTTTTCCACTGCAATAGCTTCTTTCATATTTTCAGCTAATGTAGGCTTTGCAGCTCTGTCTACGAAAATTGCTATGTTTGAGGGTAAGGCAATTATATACCATTCAATTCTGACTTGTTCACTGGGTTGTGAATCTGTATGAATTTTTTTCAAGAGTTTGTTGAATCTAGCGTTGAATTCTTTAATGGGTTCCTTGGGTTCTATCTTCAAATTTGAGAGATCATTGAGTAAAGTTGCAATTGATCGGTCATCTCCAAATTTGGTCAAAAAATGATCTGCAAAAATGTCCCAACTTGTTATGGATCCTGATGGTAATAAAAAATACCATGATCCTGTTGTTCCTTGAAGAGTATAAGGGAATAGTCTAACTACAACATCCTCATGTGTAACTCCATTCAAATTAATAGCCAGCATAAAGTTATTGATATGTTCTTCAGCTTGAATGTTAAGATCTGGGTTAAATTTCGGAAGCCATTTTCCAGGATTGTCTGGTAAATCATGTAAAGGTGCAGCCATGTTGACTGCCCCTGGAGTAGACCATGGTCTCTGTGCCATTATTGGAACGACTATTGGAGGAGTAGTAGAAAATGGTGGTGTTTGAATAGAAGTGGTTGGAATAGATGATGTTGAGATTGATGAGGATTGAGGGGAAGATGTTTGTGGAGATGATATGGAAACAACTGTACTTTGTTGAGAAGGGATTTCGGGAACAGGTATTTGAATATTAGATGTTGAACTTATATCACTTACTGATTCCGATTGAGTTTTTCTTGTCTTGACTCTACTAGGTAAAGGGAATTCTTTTGGAGAAATACCAAGTTTTTCACTTTGAAGCCTAGTAAGAGGTTTTGAAGAAACAAATTTTGATGTTACACTACCTTCAGATATTTCAGACTCTTCTAGAGATAATGAGAATCCTTTCAATTTATGAATTAAATATTGAACTTCGGGAGACTCAGGATGTTGATTGTCTGAATGTTTTGAGATTTTTGTAGTGGGTGTCTGAATATTTTCTGCAATTTCTTCTCTAGGATTTTGAATTTCATAAGAAATTGAAAAAGTTAATGAGGGTGTTTTGCTCTCAGAATGGCTTGTGGATAAATATTTACTTGCCATTCATAGCTCAGGCCCTCATTCTAGCACCAAAAATGTTGAAGCCTAGAAAATATCTGCTTCAAACATCGGGGAAAACCACCCAATCGGGACCTTAAGACAGCTCCTTTTCCGTTTGGTATGGTGGCTCCGACTGGATTTAAAGGACCAGTTTCCTTATAACTAAATGGATTGGTTTGGATGGGTGGAAATGGGACTAAATTAACTGAAATAAAACTATCTAATTTAAACTAAATATTGGTAAAGAAATTCTAACACTAACCCGAGTAATTATATGTGAATACAACTTAAGATTGTTCCAATTTAACAATAACCATGAAAATGTATTATTATTTAAATTGAAATGTGCAGAAACAAATAAAGATAACTCTGTTTAATAAATTAAACAGAGTTGTATTAACGTATTGCATTCATCATTGTATACCATCTATTTACACTTATGAAAGATAGCATTTCAATTATACTCAGAAATGATATATAAAAGGAAGCGTTGTGAAAACAAATATATATAAATGATAGCAATTTTAAAGTGATTATCATAAGACAAAAGAAATCAACAGTGAAAGGATAGAAATACCTCATTCATCTTGAAGACTTTCAAATGCAATGTGATACTCTAATCCAGTAACTCTGATGCAAAATCAAATTCCAAGGTACAAAAATGCAACACTTCAAAGATAATTCCGCATGAAAATCACCAGATGTGATCCTTTTTAAAAATATATAAGACAATGGAGTACAGAAATGCAATCTCCAAGTCAAAAATATTAAGATCCAGGACCCTTCTCTAAATGCATGAGAAGGGTTTAAATACTACTTACCTAAATCTAAAAATAGTCTTATTACAAAAATTAAGGATTCGGTTCAATGACCGTCCTTTTCCTAGGCTAAAATACAGTAAAATTAAAACTAAATCTATCTATCTATGAACTTGATCTTTAAACTTGCAGGCATCTAGCATAGTTTTGAGAAGATGCGGTTGACCTACTTCGGAATTCAACTGTCCTGAAAAGACAGAGTCGGCAAGCGTAGGAGCAATCTTCTCTGTAGCATTGATGATTCAATTAAGCGCACTGTGCTGACTGTGTGGCTTCACCAAGTACATCCAGTATGAGTCCCAATTCAATCTTGTTAGCCCTTGGATAGATTTTGCTCTTTCTTCTACCTTTTGCCTCCATTCTGTTTGCAGTTGATTTTCCTGTGGGAGATATCCTGGAACAGTTTCCGGAATCAAGTTAGCTTTGTGTAAATTATCATTTACACAATCAGTGAGAGTGTTTTCCGCTGTAGCCGCCTCCTCTGTTGCCTTTCCTGCTCTTCTGATTTGTGCATCCTAGTTATTGAACAATATTTCTTTATGGTTTTCATTAACAATGGGTGCACCAGCTTTTCTGCCTTCTTCTATCTTTTGCCATGCCAGATAATCATTGATCTTTTCATTAATCAAATCATAATCATTTTGTAAATCTACGACATGATTTGTGATTTTATCGCTCTCTTGGAACAAAGAATTCCATTGTAAGATTTTTTGGCAGAAAACTTCCTCTTGTTGGAGTAGTTGATTGTTCAAAGAGATAGTTTCTGAAATGAATTCTGTAAGCTTAGGATCATCTTTATGCTGATCTTGGATAATCTGTATTTGTTTGTCTTTATCAGCCAAGCTTTTTTGATGTCCTATTTGCATTTCTTGAAGTTGTTGTTGTAACTCTTCAAGTTTCAATTGTGTTTCCTTATCGGCTTGTACCTGTTGCAATTGTTGTTGTAGAACTTTTACCTGTTCTTCTTTTTCATTCAACAAAAGTTGTATCTCAAATGCTTTGTCAATTGTTGCAGAAGCATAAGCTCCTGTCATTTGAGATAACTTAGTGAGATTATGAGTAGGTTCCGTGGCAGGATCTTTCCACAAAACATCTACTTGTTCTACTTCAGTAGCAATTGCACCTTCTAACTTTCTCTTTTTTCTCTGTCTCTTCACTACTGCTTTGTATTTTGGGCTATAGAATACATCTAGAGGAGGAATGTCCTCTACATTAAGCACAATTTCAGAGGAGGGTGTTATTGGTATATGCTCTGTCACTGTGACTATGTTGCTTGTTCTTGTGTTCAAAACTTTGGTTGTCTGGACAGCGGTCTGTACATTCTATCCTTCTACATTAATCAATTGGTTGAAGGTTTCCCATTCTTTGTCTAACTCAATGGTGACTGGCTGTTGCTGTACATTGGTTGGAGGAGGATTTGTCTGTTGAGAAGTCAAAATTTGTTGTTGAGTAAGTTCTTTTGATTGTGTAGAATCTTTAATGGATTCTTCCATTAAATCTTCCTTTTCATTAGCCTTATTGGAATGCTCAGAATCTCTGTCAAATTTTGATTTGGATTTATCTGTACTTGAACTGCCGTTAAGACTAACACTAGGAGTTTGCTCCCTTGCAGGCTCTAAGCATAGATTGTCCAAAGGAATAGGAGTTAGTCTTCTTTCTCTGTAAAGCTTGAATTCTTGAAATTCCTCTGGCGATAACTGTGCTTGAGCTGAATTCAGAACTTCTTTGAATGAATTTCTTGCTTGGAACAAATCATCAAAAGGATCCTGTTCCCCGGAAAATTCCCTTACCCTGATTGCATTGGTAAAATTCTTAATAATATCATTTGGGTCAAATAATCTTCTCGAAAATTTGAACAGATGGAGGCATGTAATGTTGCCTATCTCTTGAAATGCATGACCAATATCAAACAGTGAAAATGTTCCACATTTTACGGGAAATTGTGGCCAAATTCCCTTTTTCTTCTCTTTTAAATCTTTTGTTATACCTCCCTGGCCACAGGTCTGATAAGCAATTTCCCGAGCTACAAGTCTATCTAGAACATATAGGGGTAAAACATGGGGAGAAGCATAACTTCCAAAAACCCTAATATAAGTGAACAATTCTTCTCCAAACCATCTCGCGACGGGGAGAATATCAACCTCTGTTTCTGAGGATAACCTTGGGGCATCCTTATTATATAATGTTCTGTACAATGGCAGCATTATTCCATGACAAATTTGGTAAAAATGGGGGACAAACTTAGACTCCCATAGTTCTTTATGGTACACATGAATAGGCAAAGGATCGTGGATAGTCCATTGCCAACCAATCACAGGGAATTTAGAGACATAACAAATAGCATCCATGACATAAGCAGATAAATAAAAAGGCGGATAGACCCGCTTAGAAACATTTCGTTTGGACCGGTAGTGAAAAATAGCAGTGGTCAAATTATCAAATAGGATTTTGGCCCAGTCTAAAATTGTAGAATTAACGACCGCATTCAACAAAGGAAGCCATTCGGGTAAGATCATATTTATGTCAGGCTTTCCAAGAAGCCTGCATAACATGGCAGCAGTGAAACAATAAGGAGAGGTAAGTGAACCCGTGCTGTACATACCTTGTTTGTTTTCCTTCAATGGTTCACTTCTTTTGGTCCACTCCTTTGTGCATTCTGCCAAATTTGCATGTTCTCTGGAAAAATCTTCCATGAATTGTTTGTTGTAAGTCGCCTGAGGTTCTGGCAACTTATACATTAATCTCAGATCTTCTGTGGTGAATGACCAAATTAGGTCTTCAGATGGAGTTCTGAATTGCCTGTCTGAAATATCAGTGCTGTCCAGCACCCATTTTACCATGTCCGTATACGAGAGAATCCTTGGCCTTGCCGCTATTCTATGCAGAAATGAGCAAGCCAGTTCCCTAAGGGTTGCCTCAGACGTATTACTAGAACATGCTGTAGCTACAACTTTCATCACCACAGGGTTTTATTCCTCTAACAGATTATACATTCCTTCCCAAGTGGATATACCGGCATCCTTATTACAAGCGGTGTCTGCATACAGTGAAGCCATTTCTTTGTTTTCAGAACTCGAGCTGTTCTCCTTCTTACCCATAGTGTTTAGTGGAAGCTTTGTATAGACGTTTTCTCCTTCGTGCCTGCGTTTTACGAGTAAATGAGAGTAATGGCATAAGAAAGGTGATGAGACTGTTTTAAATGTGAAAGCGGATGAAATATAATATTTTAATCGTGAAACGACTTTCAATTCAAACACAATCTCATTTACCATTAATTTTCAATCCAATTATTTAATTTAATCATTAAAGCGCATAACAGATTTGATATATGGGAGGATTTCCTTTGGATAGCGTGCCTACATGAATCTGCGACATTGCGATCTGCGATTTGCTGCGCAATATCGCAATATCGCAATGTCGCAATATCGTAATATCGCAATATCGCAAAATGAAGTCATCGCAGTTATGTAAAATAGCGCAAAAGTGAAAATTGCGCAATAGCGCAAAAGCGCACATCGCAAATCTCACAAAAGCACAAAATTGAAAAGAGCGCAAAAGGTATTCATTAATCACTTCTGTTTTCTACGCTATGCGATCTGCGATCAATACGTTTATTGTATAGGCTTTTAGGGTCGCATTATCGCAAAAGCGCAAAATCGCATTTTTAGTTTTATAAAAGATATATACCATTTTGCTATGGATGCGCTATTTTGTTTAAAGAGCAATTTTATTATAATCTATCATAAAATTAAGTGTTTCTTAATGTTCTTTCTAAGGGATTTCTATAATTTTATGATAGAAAGTTTTATTTGAAAAGGAAAACAAATCCTAATTGATTTTTTGGATTTTTTAACTAAGGGTCCCCATTTATTTAGTATCATTACTAATATTAAATAAAAGGGGGGTTGTTGTTGGTCACAACAGGACCATATGAAGCTTCCCGGCTGGTATCACGTCCAAGTTGACATTGATTTCTCCACAGGCTCGTAAGGTTGCACGCAAATTCAACGACTCTACTTTGATGGCAAGCGTAGGGATCTAGATCAAGAGGCTATCCCCTGTAGAAGGTAGCACCGTGTTGATTGGATGTGCGCTAGAAGTAGGCATGCTCACTTGAAGCTGGCACACTTTCACTATGCTCAGTTGTACTTTCAATTCTTTAATTCTCGATTGCGGGCCTTCAAGTGTAGCTTTGTACTATGCCTCCATATCTGAGCACATATCTTTTGTATCAGACTTTACTATGTTTTCAATTTTTGTAAAGTGATCCTCTGTGAAGATGAGGTCCTCTATTCCAGCTAGTTAAGACCCTTTTCTCTTTTTGCGCATTCCTCTTGTAGCCTGAGAACCGTGCTTAGTCCCCTTGGTGGGTTTTGTTTAAGTTTCCTAAGCACCTGCACTATTATTTTCAGGTTCTGTCTCTTTCTCAAAGTCAACTGTTTTTCTTTTTGTCGTCATCTCAGGCTCGACTTTAGCATCTTCTCCCTTCTGATGTGTATCTTTCGTGGTTATGAGCTTGGTTGGAATCTTCAAAATGGACAATGAGGCACCCCCAGTGGTGCACAAATTTGACCAAGAAAGAGGCCACTCTGTCGTGACGCGCACCAAGTCATATTTAGTGACCAAATATGGAAAATGATACCAACTACCCTCTGCAACACCCTTTACGTGGATATGTACATTGTGGAATGTTGCTTTGAAATCTGAAATCAAATTATATTGTTCATAAAAGGTTGGGGACAACCTTGGCTTCGACTGAATTTCTTGACATAGCGTAAAGTCAAAAAGTACCTAGAAAATCTTGTTTTCTGTGACCCTGGCTGGAATCTTAGAATTCCATGGAGTTACATATCACGCAGCTTGTCACATTTCTGGCTCAATCTCAGGGAACTACGTTTCTTCAGGTGTCTTCCAGCCGATGAGCGTGATGAGGAGTATCAGCCAGGCATAATAGAAGTGTTTCCCCTCCTCTTGTGCCTCATGCACATTTTCTATAAATTATGTGCAATGAAACAATTTGTTGGCTTCAGGGGTCCTGACCCAGGTTTAGAGTTATCACACAACCAAAAAACCCTCCAACTACTAGCCCTTTCGGCAATGACCTACTTCCGCAAATCAAAGTCTCCCCCAAAGAAGTATGGGGGTGCTGGAACCAGGTTTTTGCACCCTGAGAAAGAATTTAATGTAGTGGTCCTAAACATACTTGTAACAGAACTATAATAGATAATATACATATTCTATGATAGATGCATGCATGAACAGATACAACCCTTCTCATATTACCACACGTGCTTCAATATATATATATATATATATATTCGCTCACAGTAAATACTTGAATCAGATCTATTCATCAAGTGATATTCATGCACCATGTACTTCATTCATTCATGTAGCTTCAATTAAGCATAAACATAAGTAAATATGCAATAATAGACAAATTCAGATATTAACGTAATTAACATATAAACAACACATCAATCACATAACAATCCAGGTTTGCCAAAACATTCTTCTTTATTAAGATATCTAGCAGTTCCAATACATTCAGTCCTTGAATACAATCTATCCTTCTGTGCACATAGGAAGCGGAGTTTGCACACAGCGATGACTTAGGTCTCCACGCACATAGCCAGCAGGATCCCTTCTACCCCAAAACCCATACTTTAGCTCAAAACCTTAAGAAATAACCATAACAAGATAACAGATCATATATTTACTCGACTGAATCCTTATATATTTATACTAACTTAAGAATGCAGATACCATGGTCTCAAACCATGGTTTGAGACTCATGGTTTTCCCTTTAAGCCCATTACATCGATTGAGGGACTTTGACCCACCCTGAATCCCCTTTGACTCTTTCGCGTTGCGTGCACAATAAAATATAGAAAAATCTTAACCCAAAATTATACCCCAAGGGACCCCGCTCCAACACTAACTGCACTAATCGAGGAATATGAGATGGCTTAGGTAATCCTAGACATGGTATCTGATGCCAACATATTACCTAAGAAAACTTGGGACTGAATGAGAAGGTCGAAGCTGCAATGGTATCTCGTTCAGTTGATGATGGCCAACCAACAGAATATCATTCATATGGGAAGGTTACCATGGATGATAGTATACATTGAAGAAGTGCATGTTGTTGCAAATTTTGACGTAATTGAAAATGCAGATGATATCAATCCCTATATATCACTTCCTGGATTGTATTTGGATTTTGATAGTGATGTGATAATCAATTTGAAGAAGAGGAAGATGGTGTTTGAAAAAGGAGATCCAAGGGTCATTATTCCTTTCGACCTATCATAAGGAGTACAGTATATAGAGCTTGTCTGTGATGAGTATTGTGACACATCTATTGAAAACATCTACAAGATAATAGCTAAGGAGGAAGATTGGATTAATCCCACTACAGATGGAAGACTAAATTGGGAACAATATAGTTCTTGTGTAGAACTTTTATAACCCAACCCCAATTTTCAGTTTCTCCTTATTTCTCCCATAAATTTAAATGCCCATTCCCATAGCCATACATTCAACAAGCTAGAAAAATAAATATTTTCTGAAAACAAAAATTCTAGAAATTTCACAGTGCTGAAATGCAGAAATAAAACTCAGAAAATAAATCATCCACACATAGAAAATAGACATGCTGATTTTTGGTCAACATGGCCCTAGAAAAACCCCCTACAACTCTTGGGGAAAACCAGTTCGAAAGCTTCTTCTTATTTCTGATAAATGGTTTTACAGTGAGAGAGAAATACTTAGAAAAATTTCAGCAAGTAATAAATACAACTTATCTTGTTTTCCGTGCTTAACCACCACCTCAGAAAAAGTGTACATAGCAAATCAGAAACAACAATAAATGTTGTAATTTCTCCCTCGTTTTTCATGCCCATAAATACAACAATAAATGCTACTGTACGACCTTCTCTTTTTGCATGCAGAATAGCAATAAATGACGATGTACAACCTCCTTGGAAAGCGTGCAGACTGTAATAAATGATGTTGTATGAAAAACACCTTGATTTCTATGCACAACAATAGTAGCAGGCTGTATGGCCTGCCTCAAAATTTGTGCCACAAAAACAACAACTTTCCTCCCTCGAAATCTATGCCAAAAAGTGTACAGTTGCCTAGGAATGCATACCCAAAGCTGCTGTATGGAATTTTCCTTGAAAAACGTGCCAAAACTGCCTTGAACTATGTGCCAACCCTGTTGTACGAATTTGATGAAGTGCTGGCTTGATATGCATGCCAAGGTTCTGTTCTCCTTCTTCTCATTGCTCAAAAATCTCCTTTGCTCTCTTCTTTGCCTTCTCTCAATCTACTCATGAAAGAATGAATGGCCTTTCCCCCCCTTTTCCTCTTTTAACCTAACCCTAAGTGACTTTTGGGGATTCCCTAAATCTAATGGCTAAGATAGCTTTAGATCTAGGGCTCATATTAAATGCTCATTTAATCTCACTTTCTATTTTTTAATTCACCCCACTTTAATAAAGACCCACTTAGTCATTTATTTCCAAAGTCACTTTTCACTTTCTAATTTCACATTGACTTTATTAAAGTCACTTTAAAATTAGACTTAGTAACTTTATCACTTAAAGTCACTTTTAAATTAGATTTGACTTTATAACTTTATAAAGTCACTTTAGAAGAAAAATTAAATTCTTTTGGACACTTTTCCCTAGGCCAAAGATCAAAGCCTTAGGGAACCACCTGTCCTCCGGTAACCAAATTTCAACACTCCCTCTTATCGAGGAAGGTGTTCCTCACCACACCCATCTTGTCTCTAAAGTAGACATGCTTGCCCCGTGGTAAGGCTTTGGTAAGAATATCAACATCTTGCTCATCAGTGGAAATATACTCAAGCTTCACAACTCCCTTCTAAACAAAGTCTCTGATGAAGTGATATCTGATGCCGATATGCTTTGACTTGTTATGAAATACTGGATTCTCCTTGAGTTTAATGCAACTCTGATTATCACAGTATATCAATGAAGGTCTCAACGGCTGACCAAATAATCCAAAAAACATCTTGCGAAGCTAAATGGTCTCACAACTAGCTGGACTGGTTGCCATGTACTCTACTTCCATTGAACTCAATGCTACTGAGTGCTATTTTTGATTGAACCATGACACCACTACCGAACCCAACCCAGAACAACACCCTGAAGTGCTCTTCCTATCAGAAGCACAACCTGCCCAATTAGAATCAATGTAACCTGCCAATCTCACTCCATCCCCCTACCTATAATCGAGACCATAATCCACTGTACCTTGCAAGTACCACAAAATGTGTTTTGCAGCAACCCAGTGCACCCTCATGGGCTCACACATGAACTGGTTCATCTGTTGACTGCAAAACATATATCTGGTCTGGTGTTGACCAAATACATCAAGTAACCAATGAGCTGTCTATACAATGTGGGATCCACCAACTTGGAATCTGAAGCATGAAGCTTCTTCCAGTTGGTGATCATCGGTGTCGACATGGGTCTACAATCCTCCATGTGGAATCTACCAAGGATGTACACAATATAATTCCCCTGTCCCAGGAATAAATTCCCCTCCTCTTGCCACACCTCCAAACCAAAAAAGTAATGCATCAAGCCAATGTCCTTCATCTCAAACTTTGATGCAAGATCTCTCTTGCAGTGCTCTATGAGTCTCTTTGCACCCGTAATGACCAAGTCATCCACATACAACACCAGAATGAGAGGCTCCTCACCTATCACAATAAATTAAAGGTTCAGATTTGCGTCACTCTTTGTGAAACCCATCTCCTACAAGTATGTATCTATCATGGAGTACCAAGCTCTGGGAGCTTACTTTAGGCCATAAAGGGCCTTCTTCAGTCTGCACACATGGGACTCCTTTTCATGCACCTCAAAGCCCTGTGGCTGCTCAATGTACACCTCCTCCTATATGAAGCCATTGAGAAATGCATTCTTCACATCCATCTGGTGGATCTTCCAAACCATCTCTACTGCTATCGATATGATGGAGCAAATCGAAGTATATAGAGCCACGGGAGTGAAGGTCTCCTCATAATCTACTCCCTCTACCTGGGAGAACCCTCTAGCCACAAACCTTGCTTTGAATTTCTCAATACTTCCTTCTGCAGAATGATTTACCTTATAAAGCCATCTGGAAGTAACCATGAATTTTCCCTCAGGCCTCGGCACCACCTCCCAAACATCATTCTTCATGATAGAAGAATACTCCTCCTGCATGGCCTATCTCCAAACCTGTTGGCAAGTTTCCTCCTCATAGCTAGAAGGCTCAGAGTCAATGATGTTGGCAACCATTTCCATATACCTACAAGACCTATCAGGTGGCCTGCTCTCTCTTATTGTCCTCTTTGGCCCAACAACAGATATGGCCTCTCTCCAGGTATCCTGAAGCCACTTGGGCTTCCTCTTCCCTGACCACACTTCTCCCACCAGAGAATGAAACTCCTCCTCCTCATCATCAAGAGCCTAAACTATTGACTGTCTGTCTGTTTTCCTCCTACCTAAACTTGAACCTGTAGATGTTGAAGTACCGTGTGAACTGTCCATCAGTGGACTCCCAAGTGAACTGCTCTACGGACTACTCTGCATGATGCTTGAAGCACCACCCCTCTGACTCTGTGAGCCACTGCTCACTAATGGACCTGACACCATGATCGATGTACCTATAGATCCTCCTAATCCCTGCCCACTGGATCCATGTGCTTGACTCAACTGTTCCTGAGGGTTTGGCCGATCTAGATACTCTAACTCCTGTGACCTCCTGAAAGCCCTGTCCTCCTCGAACTTCACATCCCGCCTAACAAAAACTCTCCTCTATGCAGGTATATAAATCTGAAAGGCCTTCGAGGTCTCATTGTAGCCCACAAATATACCCTTCTCTGTGGTGGGCTCTAGCTTGGTCCTCTTCTCCTTGGGTACATAGGAGTATGCAATACACCCAAAGATACGGAAGTGACCAACATCAGGATTTTTCCCAGAAAAAGCCTCCTCCAGAGTCACATGCCCCAAGGCATGATGCAAACTCTTGTTCTGCATATATATAGCAGTGTTGCAGGCCTCTACCCACAAAAACAATGGTAACCCCTGATCATGTAACATGGCTTTGGCAACCCCAACGATGGATTTGTTCTTCCTCTCCGCAACCCCATTTTGTTGGGGGTTGTAAGGAATTGTGAACTCCTTCCTAATGCCTTCCTCCGCACAATACTCAAAAAACTCACCAACGGTGTACTCTCCTCCATTGTGCAAACTTAGGGACTTGATCTTCCGACCTGTTTGAGTCTCCACAAGAGCTCTGAACTCCTAAAACCGCTTGAAGTCCTCACTCTTGGTCTTCAAGAAATAAATCCACGTCCTCCTAGAGTGATCATCAATGAATAAAACATAATACTCATATCCACTCAAGGAAACATGAGACATCCGACCGCTCACATCGGAATGAATCAAATCAAGTATCCCAGTCGATCTACTGTCACTACTAGGAAAAGGAGATTTGGAAAACTTGCCCATAGCACATCCTTTGCATGTATCAAAGTGATCAGTATTTGAAATCTGGCACACCTGTAGTGATCTCCTGCAATGTCCTCAAGACTCCATGATACATGTGCCCCATCCTGCAGTGCCAAATCTCACACAACTCTGAACTACTAGCTCTGCTGCCGGTACTATTGCTCAATGCCAAAAGGGGCTGAAATGAAAACTTTTACACCTTTGCATGGTGTACACCTATTGCTCTAGCTGAATCAGCTAGAGCGCCCCTAGGATATATCAGCACCTGTCCTCTCTTGAGCAATATCTCATATCCTCTTTCCTCCAATGTTGAGATGGATATGAGGTTCTTCCTCATCCCTGGCACATATAGAACATCTGACACCTTCAAGGGAGGTTTGGGTTCCCTAGCAAATGTCAATGTCCCACACTAACTACTCTAACAATGGTGTCATCTCCGAGTACTACCTATATATCAGTGCCACTCTCTGAAATCTCTGAGAAGCGCTCACAGACTCTTATCATATGACGTTAAGCCCCACTGCCAACATACCAAATACCTAAAGATGCTCCGCTATTGGAGGGAAATGCACACTCCCTCTCAAACTCTGTGGCAGGTGACCTGCACTAGTGGACTCACAAGAAATGAACCCAAACTCCCGGTCAAAGCTATCTGTAAAGTCCTCTATGTTTGCTGATGCTGCCATGCTCTGGTTCTTCCCCTTCTTCTTCTTCTCCAGACACACAACTGCATAGTGTCCCATCTTCTGAAAATTCCAACACTTCACCTTGTAATAGTCCTTCTACGTGGTCCCCTGTTTACCTTTCCCTTTGCCTTTTACCCCACCAACACTTATGGAAGCTTGCTTCTTTCCCTTGCCTTTCTTGCCTCCTACCAATAGTGCTACATCCTCATCCTGCTCAACTAGTTTGGTTTCCCCAAGCTGGATCTTTCTGATTTCTGTCTGTATGCAATCATCCCAGAACCTCTCCCAAGAGGGAAGGGTTTCACGTGCAAAAACCCCATCAGCAAAGTTCATCCATGAACTCAGAAGGCCATTCACTGCAATCCACACCAACTTAGTGGGTGGAATTACCTCTCCAACTACTGCCAATCCATCTCTCACATTAGTAATATTTGTGAGATATCCAGCTGCACTATCAGTCTTTCCCATATTAATGGTCTTTAGCTTCTCCCTTAGGACCATTTTTTTGTTCTCATTGGTACTCTGGTAGAGATTGGTCAATGTTGTCCACATCTCATGAGCATATCTCTTTCCTCTCACATGAGGAATTCAATGGTATTTGATTCCATCCAGAATCAATCTCTTACCCTTGTTATTATTCTTATTAAATGTTACCAACTGAACAACATTAGTAGGCACATTAACAGGGTGTTGTGCGGTATGCACCATGATATCCCAAACTTCTGCCTCCTCAAATATGCTCTGCATTCTCTCCTTCCAAACACTGTATTTACTATGCCCATCCAACCTATCCTCCAACCTGAAGCCCAAAGACATGCTTGTTGTCCTAATAAACTGAAAATGACACTGTTGTAGTAAAGGTATTGTTTTCTGAGTGAAAAATCAGCTTGCTGTAATTTTTCTTCTTGCTGTCCCAAACTGCACTTTTCAGCAAACAACCTCTGATACCATGTAGAAATTTGATAACCCAACCCTGGTTTTCAGTTTCTCCTTATTTCTCCCATAAAGTTAAATGCCCATTCCCATAGCCATACATTCAACAAGCTGGAAAAATAGATATTTTCTGAAAACACAAATTTTGGAAATTTCATAGTGCTGAAATGTAGAAATAAAACTTAGAAAAATAAATCAGCCACACAAAGAAAATAGACACGCTGATTTTTGGTCAACATGACTCTGGAAAAACCCCCTACAACTTTTGGGGAAAACTGTAGTATCCCAAAAGGGGAATGCAGCAATACATGAACACAAAACTGGAAATAGCAGTGTAAATCAACTCATAAACATTGGAGACCAATATGGAGACATAGCATCATGTATTATATCAGCAAATAAGTACATAATAGTAAGGTATGAATCATATACAATGAAGGAACAAGCCTCCCATAAGAAATCACTCCACAAATGAACTGCTGTCACAATACAAGAGTGCCGGAGACTGCTACAGCATAGTTAAAAACACACTGCTACAGCAAAAGAATGTACAAAAGATGTAGGGCTGTTATATTCCTCAAAATATATGCCCAATACAGATCTAGGCTCAATACAAACTCCTACAAAGAACCTGGAAATGGTTTTCAGAAATACACCCTATACAAGATGGGATCTAAAGCCCAATGGCTGAAGATTCACTGCAAACTGAAGAACAAGTGCGTAGAAGGCTGAAATATAATAGATTTGATGTAGATCCCCTCAAAGGTATCCTCCCATGAAAGGATGAACCCCTCAATCACAAGAAAACACTGCAAAGGAACCACAAGATCTTCCACTGAAGCTGCCCTCCAAAATAACGCAATTCCCAGCTAGAACAGTGCTGGAAATGATAGGAAATATATGGCCTGGTGCCAAAGATCTGAAATATGCTCAAGAACTCTCCAAAAATATCTCCGAAGAGAAGGAAACCTTCCTCCTATGAGAAACTAGCTCAGAAAGTGGGATTCTAACCCCTCCACTGCTGCACTATGCAACACAACACAATAACTTGCAGAAACTGCACTGATGAAGAAAGTTGTAGCTTGGCCTAAAAACCTGAGTGTGGAAATGAATACAATACTCTTCCAAGATGCCTCTCAAGGAAAGAGGTGGGATTCCCCCTTGGGAACACCCGGTGCTAAACAACACAACAACCTTGCTAAACAGTAAGACGAAGCAATAGTCTAAGCAGACCAATGTAAAAATAATAATCCAAAACATGAGATCGAAATGGCTGCCATCCTCTTCCTTAAATAGAATATGAGCTTGCTTGCCCTTAGCCCCACTCAATTAGGTCATTTCCTTAATGAGATCCATCTCCCTCCAAAATTTCATTATTCCTCAATCAATCTCCACTCCTCCATACCAACACTGTTGACTTGGTCAAAGTTGACTAAATCAACATGATCCAACCTTGTTCACACTTTGAGGTGCTTTATTTAGCTGCTGAAAAAGGTCTCCTTTCACACTTGAAGTGTTTTTATTGCTGCTAAGGAGACTTATGGGCCTCCCCACTCACTTATTCACCTACCTAGTGACAAAACAAACTATAATATTCCATTTAGCTGAAGGCTAAATTTTTGGAATATTACAAAAACTAGTTTGAAAGCTTCTTCTTATTTCTGATAAATGCTTTTACAGTGAGAGATAAATACTCAGAAAAATTTCAGCAAGTAATAAATACAACTTATCTCATTTTCCGTGCTTAACCACCACCTTGGAAAATGTGTACACAACAAAACAGAAACAACAATAAATGTTGTACTTTCTCCCTCATTTTTTGTGCCTAGAAATACATCAATAAATGATGTTGTACAACCTCCTCTTTTTGCGTGCAAAACAACAATAAATGATGTTGTACGACCCCCTTGGAAAGCATGTAGACTATAATAAATGTTGTTGTACAAAATTCCCTCAATTTCTGTGCACAACAACAACAGCAAGCTGTACGACTTGCCTCGAAATTTGTGCCACAAAAACAACAACTTTCCTCCCTCAAAATCTGTGCCAAATAGTGTACGGCTGCCTAAGAATGCGTACCCAAAGTTGATGTACGAAATTTGCCTTGAAAAATGTGCCAAAAATACCTTGAAATGTGTGCCAACCCTGCTGTACGTATTTGCTGAAGTGTTGCCTCAGTATGCGTGCCAAGGTTCTGTTCTCCTTATTCTCACAGCTCAGAAATATCCTTTGTTCTCTTCTTCTCCTTCTCTCAATGTAATGAATAAATAATGTAGATAAATGATAATTAGTTAATTACTAATTATCATTTATCTACATTATTTATTCATTACACTCAATCTGCTCATGAAAGAATGAATGACCTTTTCCCTCCTTGTCCTCCTTTAACCTAACCCTAAGTGACTTTTGGGGAATCCCTAAATCCAATGGTTGAGATAGCTTTAGATCTAGGGCTCAGATTAAATTCTCATTTAAATCTCACTTTCAATTTTTTAAATCACCCCACTTTAATAAAGACCCACTTAGTCATTTATTTCCAAAGTCACTTTTCACTTTCTATTTTCACATTGACTTTATTAAAGTCACTTTAAAATTAGACTTTAGTAACTTTATCACTTAAAATCACTTTTAAATTAGATTTGACTTTATAACTTTATAAAGTCACTTTAGGAGAAAAATTAAATTCTTTTGGACACTTTTTCCTAGGCCAAAGATCAAAGCCTTAGGGAACCACCTTTCCTCTAGTAACCAAATTTCAACATCTTGTACTTCAAATTCTGAGGAGGAGATGGAAAATTGACACAATATCCTACATGAAATATTTACCATACAATGTTCCAGAATCACAAGATCACTTCAATGCATAACTTTAGATGTATGCAGTTTGCCTTATTATGATGAGATAGGAGATGTGAGCCTTTTTGTTGATGAATTTGAAAGAGAAGTACTATAAGAACAAAGGTTCCAAGCTTTGGATGTAGCTCTGAGATATACACCTGTTAGATGGTGGGGTACTCATAAAGAAAATATAGAGATTTGGAAAGAGTATCGCGGGATGATTAAGGTCATATTTGGCCCAGTAAATACCAAAATCGAAGTAAAATATGATGGCAAGTCTGACCCCTGGGAGCATAAATTTCGTTAGACTTTAGTCTGGGGAGAAGATCCAGAACCAGAATGGGTACATGTGTTTTTTCACACATTGAACATGATACCTATGAATTGGTATCTTGTGACAAAACTAGGACATGGAATGACGAAATGGACAGATTTGGTTGAATGGTTCCTACAAACATTTATTTTGAATATGAATGTCCATGCATAGATGAAGCCCTTTAGGAAGTAAGAGTAGGGATTTTTAAGAACACAATTGTGCTAACTTGGATGCAACTAGATTGGACCGTGCAGTTGCAACATGCACTATAATGTTCTAATGTAACAACAAAAGAGGATGATGATGATCCGCACAATATTGATATCCCAAAATCAGAAGGACATTGCAAAGTTTCTAGACCAGAACCCAAAATCCTTGAAATAACGCAGCTCGCAAAGATGAAGAAGGTGAATATAGGGTCAGAAGAAGAACACAAATTTACAAAGATTGGAGGTTATTGGGATGAAGACACAGTTAGAAAAATTGAAAAACTACTACACGAGTATCAAGAGATATTCCCCACAAAATTTTCAGAGTTGAAGGGCATATTAGGGGATCTAGGAGATTGAGGATTCCTTTGATCCCTGATGTGAAGTCGGTAAAGAACAACCTATAGGTTGAATCTGAAATACAAAGAAAAAGTGAAGTTGGATTTAGATAAAATGATCAAAGCTAGGATCATTGAACCAGTCAAAGAGTCTGAATGGGTAAGCCATATGGTAGTCCAAGAAAATAAGGAAAAATATAGGATCATAATATGTGTGGACCTGAGGATGTTGAATGACTCATGCTTACATGACCCATTTCCCACACCATTTACAGACGAAGTATTGGACAATGTCAGAGGACAAGAAGCCTATTCTTTCATGGATGTATTTTCAGGCTACCATCATATCAAAATTGCACCAAAGGATAGACACAAGACAAATTTTTCTATAGAGTGGGGATGTTATCAGTACATGGTGATGCCTTCTGGCTTGAAGAATGCTCCTGCCATATTTTCTAGAGTTGTAGTCATAACTTTCAAGGAGTATATGCACAAATTTTTGGAGGTTTACTTTGATGACTGGACAATCTTTATGTTGTTGAAGAAGCATGTTTCCATCTTAAGATTGATGTTGGATACATGTAGGTAGTATCAAATATCATTTAATTTAAAGAAGTGGAACTTTTGTGTACATTTTGGTATACTACTGGGGCATGTTCTTTGTAAGCAGGGATTGATGGTAGACCCTGCGAAGATTGTCGCTATTGTAAAATTGGAACCGCTCAAGACAGTGAAGAAACTATGCAAGACACTTGGAAATAATGGCTGCTACAGAAAGTTTATAAAGGAATATGCACAGATAAATGCATCGATGGAGAAGTTATTGAAGAAAGGCGTCACTTTTCACTCGAACGAAGAATTCCTTCGACATACTGAAGGAGAATATGGTGACCGTGCCTATTCTAGTTTTCCCAGACTGAAATAAGTAGTTTCATGTACATGTCAATGCATCTTGCATACTTTTGGGTACAATACTGGCACAACCAAGAGAAGGTGAAATTGATCACCCCATAGCTTTTGTAAGCAAAAAACATTCCAAGATGGAGAAGAAATATTCTATGACAGAAAGAGTGAGGTTGGCTATGGTTTATGCATTATAGAAGTTCAGGAAATATTTATTGGGAGTGCTTTTCAACATGTTCACTAATGACTCTAAGCTGAAGTATTTGGTGAATAAGCATGTTTTAGGAGGAAATATCTATCGATGGGTGTTGTTGTTTCAGGAGTGCAATTTTGAAGTTGTAGTCAAGCTAGGAAGATTGACTGTTGGGCCTGATCATCTGTCAAGGATAGAAACAGGAGAAGAACCCACAAGCATTGAGGATATCTTTCCCGATGCACAACTATTTTCAATCAGGGTTATAGATGATCACTTCATGGATATTATTCAGTTTTTGGCTATAGGGATGGCGCTCGCAGAGTACACTATGCAGTAAAAGAAGGAGATGGCAGTCAACACAACTTATTTTTAATTGATTGCAAGACATTTGTATAATATGGGACCAAATGAAATACTGCACAGATATGTCCTTGAGAATGAAAGGCACAACAATTTATAAGAAGCTCATGGAGGATTTGTAGGAGGACATTATGCAGGAAAGGCCACTGCGCAGAAAATATTTGGAGTTGGGTTATGGTGGCCCACAATACATAGGTATACAAAGGAATTTTTCCGAGCTTATAATGCATGCCAAGGAATAGGAAATCCATTTAGAAGGGATGAAATGCAATTAAATCCACAGGTGACACTGCAAGCATTTGATAAGTGGGATATTTACTTTGTTGGACCTATTAACCCACCAGGAAAGAAGACTCACACAAGATATATAATTGTTGCCACAAATTATTTCACGAGGTGGGTCGAAGAAAAGCCAGTGAAGGATTGTAGCCCAGATACCAATGCGAAGTTCATATTTGAGTATATTCTATCCATATTTGGGTGTCCAAAGATATTAATGAGTGACATAGGTTCAAATTTCTTGCATAATACTATTGAGGCACTGACTGAATAATTTCAAGTGTACCATCCAAAAAGTACACTATATCAACCTCAGGTGAATGGGAAAGTTGAAGCTTTCAATAAGATTCTAGAGAATGCACTCACAAAGGTATGCAACGTGAAAAGAAATGACTGGGATCTGATAATTCAAGCAGTGTTATGGGAATACAAGACAACACGTAAGAAATTGACAGGACATACACCTTTTAAGTTGGTTTATGGACAAGAAGCAGTCATGCCTATGGAATATATAGTGCCAAGTTTAAGAATTGCAACATTGACAGACATGACATACAATGATACAATGGAAGAAAGGATGGAGCAATTACTTGATCTTGAAGAAGAAAGGTTTATAGAAGGTTTTCATCAGCAAGTGAAAAAAATCAAGGGACAAATATTGGCATGAGAGGAACATCAAGCAGAAGACATTCGAGGAAGGATATTTTCCTATTGTAGGATAGAAAATTTGCAAAGTTCCTAGGAAATTTTAAACTCATTCATTGGGACAATATATCATCAGGCACATCTCTAATGGAGGCAGAGTTCGTCATGCGGAGTTAGATGGTTAGTTAATGCTAGGATGAGTAAATGGCAATAGATTGAAGATATGTAGGGATGATTCTATCCCTGGAACATCACACTAAAAAATGAAAGGGGAAAGTTTTAGTGTCACCTACAGTTGAAAGTGGCAAACTACTCTGCGGAATGGGGCTTTGCTGAAGAGAGATTACTGTGCGATAATCAGGAGTATGGCGAAGCTTGAAAGAACCACATTGAAGGAAGATCATTGCATGATATTCAGGAATGTGTCAAAGTCCGAGAAGAACTATTACGAGGGATGCATTGCTGTGACACAAGGGAAGGCATGTCGAGGTTCACCAGAAATATTACTGTTGGAAGGAAAAAGTTGACATGAAAGGAATTTTTTTGTTAAAAGGAGCAACAGAAAAACATTTATTAGGCAAATATGCTCAAATATAGTGCCATATATTCATTAAATCTGCAAAATCGGGAGATAATCATGGGGTCAAAAATTCAAATTCGTTATAAAATCAAGGTACTGCTCCATATTTTCACACTTTTCTTCCTCAAAATTAAAATTGAGAATTTACGCGTAAGTGAGAACAAAGAAAATTTGTGTATGTCTGATAAGATATTTGAAGAGATTTCCAGGGTGTTTGTAAGGAAAGGACTCACAAGAATCATTGAAGCTACAACACCAGGCGTAACAGGCCTGGGGTCCCTGCGAGATCCAATAACCACAGAAGAAGAACAACCGAAGAAAAAGAAGGTCAAGAAACCAACTGCGACCCCTGAAGTTTTTAAGAAAAATTCAAGAAATAAAATATCCAAGGAGCAGCGCATAAAACAATGACGGGATAAGAAGTAGAAAAAACCAATGGAGATTCAAGACAATGAGGAAGAAACTGAAATCCCAGAAGTAGAGATAGTATAAATTGAGGTAGAAGGTGCAGAAGAACTCTTTGTACTACCACCATATGTACCACCAATAACTTTGGGTGCTAAGTTAGTCAAGGACCCTAATAATGCAAATTTCGGTGTCTTCACACCGTTGCTACCTGAAAAAGTACCATTTGAAGGAAAACCATTAGGGAAATTTCCATAGCTGAAGATGGAGGATTTGGACTTCAATGATCGAAGAAAGAATCCCCAATTTGAACCAAGTAGGTACCTACACCAAGTGTATTACCCATAGGCTACAGTTGCCAGGTTGGAGCGACACCAGTGGGCTGAAGGATTTCAGCGTGCAGGGTTGTTAAATATGTTGAATGTGCCACACTTTGGTCGAAGTGACATCAACACAATATGTGTTCAAATTTTTTTGGCTTTAGTGCATGATAGATACCTTTGGATGGGAGAGAGGATCCCAATAGATGACATGCTGATCAGAAGAATCACCATGCTTCCATACTAGGGAAACAACACCGCCGAGGTGTTCATGGGAAAAAGTAAGGATAAGGTAGTCATCGAAGCCATGAAGTATGAGCTGATAAAAAACTCAAGGGGCTACAACATGAATTCTATAAATGACCAAGGGGTGTGCTTCACCGCAAACATTCTTGCAGGTAAAATCATGCGCAAGTGTCAAGCCAATGAGGTCCCAGCAACTATGGTCTCTTTAGCATCACAGTGCAACAAGGGGGTCTAGTTTAACTGGGCTAGCTATCTATGCAAGGAGTTCTTAGATGATTTTCATGAAGCGCGGGAGTAAGGGAATACTTTTCATTACGCATGGTTTTTGTTGATCATAGCATTATTGGCATGGAAGGAAGTAGAGTAGTCATATTTTTCTCGAGTTGACCGAGATGGGTGCGAAGGTGAAGGTACACCTTGCTCTAGTTTTCCAAGGAGCCGATGCGTGCAATGGAAAACAAGACTTTTTGGGCCTTGATGGAGATGGATATGAAAACCGTGGTAAATCAGTGACCCACGCAATCACCTAGCTTGTATGAGTAGTATTGGAGCATCACAAATTTTAAGGCCAATTTTCACAGAGTATATGTTAGAGCCAAAATGGATCCAATGAAGGAATGTCATCTTTTTCCATATTTGGTCACAGAGGATGAAATTTTGGACGTCATAAAGACATGGTCGATAGAATAGATGGATCCACCTATTGGTGGGACTGATATAGGGAAAGATAACACGCAACATGCAAGAACTAGTGGAAAGGACATAGAGAGAGGGAAATATGTAGAGAATTAAATAGAGAAGGACGGGGAAGAAATCAAAGGAAGAGAGCAAGATTAGGGTAGCCAATACCCTCCTAGTGATACAGAGCCATTCAATTCCCCATTTATCATAAATAAGAGGGTAACTACATCATCTACTCCAGTTATGCAGAAGAATCATAAGGCAGATCGATCCAAGCATGCAGAGTCAATGGTCCTCACTGAAGGGGATATTAACGAAATTGAGGATAAGGTACAACAAATAACCGAAGAAAAATGAAATAGAAGAAAGGATCAATATAAAGCAGTATTGACAGAAGTGATGGAAGGCATGAAGTGATAAAAAAATGTGACAACGGGAGCAACCAACCAACCAAATAGCGCAGATAAGTCAATCAGCGCATCTAGAGCGTTGACTAGCCGAGACCCAATTTGGTTTGATAAATTTGTAGGTACCTAGAGGAGCACTATAGTTAGAATAATTTGAAGACAAGTATCACGCCAAATGATGGGAGAACATCATCATGAAACTCACCATGCTCCCCACTCCAACATTGCACAAATTTCACCAAGGTATCATAGAAGAATTGAAAGGGCGAGAACAATGTATGTTGCAGTCCAACATACAAGTGAAATAGGAAAGAACTATGATGATGATGCAGATCGTTCGGGTGCTCAAGGAAAGAGACAAGGTGCATGATCAACAGTAGAAGTTGGAAGAATCCATCAGTAAGACTTAGAGTGAATTTCTGGACTTTCAGGTCCATGTAGAGGAACCACCACCAGCGAAGGTTGCGTATCTCGCTCTCGCAATTAAGGAATCAAATGAAAACACTCAGAAGTAGAAATTTGAATATCAGGTCTAGAGTGTTGAGTTGCAAATGAGTATGCATCTAGCCATGCCACCAGAAGTCATAGAGAAGAGGGAAGAAAACCTCAAAAAAACACTAAAAGGCATCGATGACTCAGTGGCAGAGTGTGGAAAATTGTTGGACGACACACTGGAGATTTGGACCTCACTATAGGAGCATCCAAAAATTTTGAGGATCGAGGAAGAAATACAGACAAATTAGAAGAAGTTATATGAGATCTAGTCAATTACAAGGACCCTATCATTCTCGCAGAGTCTCCCAAGGACAACAAAGGGAAATAATCTTCAGAGTCAGATTGAAGATCTTCGAAGAAAAGAGTAGTTGATAACCGCCAGGACTCAGCCATGACAGGAAGAGGTTGTACAACTTTCACATATAGTGGATGGAAAGCTTAAGGAGTTGTGGCAGAGGTAGAAATATGTGTTGCAGAAGGCAGTCAGACCAGCTACAAAGGCTCTATTGGAGCAAGTGCACAATGAGGAAAAGCATATGGCAGAGCCACTTTAGCAGTATAATGTCACCTACACAAACATGGTAGATAAGGTTCGGAGCACACCAGCTGAGTGACTTGAGACAAGTCACATATGACTTTTGGGGGCTTGTTTGGCACAACCCAACCTGTTCCAATTTTTTTCAAGCGATTCCACAACTTGAGTAGCGGAGTGTGCGATACTGCGAAGATAAATATACCACGCAGTGTTTAGGGGCTTGGGGACGGGTCAAAGCCCCTCATTTTGTGACATGTTTTGGGCTTTAGTCTATTATTTTTCCACCCATGGTATGTGGCCTATGGTTCTGTACAATGTAAATCCTATATAAAGAAATGTAAGGCTTCGTCGAAGAGATATAACATGTAATAGTTGATGAGAACAAGCACTTGAGATATCTGTTTTAGGTTGTTTTTGGGTTTAAGGGAAGGCTCCACAACTGTGTGTGTGGAGGCCTTGAAGAGTCTGCAACTTTGTGCGTAGACCACTTGCAGCTGTGTGCGCAGACTGGAGAATTGAATGTATTGAAGAGACTTATCATAATAAATAATAAGAAGTTTTGAAGGAATCTTTGTGTTTATGTCTGAATTTTCTTATTATCTGCATTGTGAAGTTGTTTATATTCTTTATGTTTTGTTTTGATAATAAATATGAAATGAAAAAAAGTATTGACTGGTGAATTAAGTATATACTGTTAAGATACATAAATGCATCAGCTATTAAGTTATATAGATCGATAATCACTATTTAGAATAGGAGTAAGGAAGAAGTTTAGTAGTGTATCCACACTCCATTATCTCGCTGGATGCATAAACCTAGTTCTGACATCCCCCAATATTACCTCGGGTCAGACTACGTTATGCATTGCAGATTATTTCTGAAAGGTCTGATAATAGAGGGTTTTGTTAGTACGTAGCAAACTCTGAACCTGGGTCAAGCCCAACTGAGCCAACATCATCCCAACTCTCACTTAAGATCAGTATGTCATCCAAATATACCACCATGAACGAGTTGTTGAAGGGATGGAAGCTGTCATCCATCAACATCATGAAGGTTGCGGGGCCATTTATCAACCTAAAAGGCATGACCAACCATTCAAAAAGGCCCTCCTTGGATTTGAAGGAAGTATTCTAGACATCATAGGGTTATATTAGTACCTAGTAGTAACCGAAATTCAAGTCAACGTTGCTGAAATATTTGGCCCCCTCATTGGTCTAGAAGTTCATCGATCTGTGGGATTATGTACCTATTCTGGATAGTGATATTATTCAGTTCTCGATATTCAATATAGAGCCTCCAAGTTTTTTCCTTCTTCTGTACCAACACAATCGGGCTACCACAGGGTGAGGAGCTTATCCCGATGTGCTCTTTCAACAACATATCTTGAATATGCCTCTTTATTTCACCATTCTCTAAAAAATAGCATCGGTAGATTGGTCCATTGGGTAGCAGTGCACCCAGGGTCAAATCGATGGAGTGCCTGACTTGAGAGTGTATAGGCACCCCTGTGGGCTGGGTAAATATGTCCTTGTACACCTCCACTACCTTGTTGATATGTTGTTGTCGTGCAAAGGAGCCCTCTCTCAAGGTTATGGATGTTTCCACAGTATTCTTCTTATTCTAAGAGAGAATATTAAGGTAGACAAATTTCTTGGCCTAGGAAAATATCTTATTGCATTATTTAGTAGAGATCAAAGAAAAGGTGGTAGGAAATGCTACCTCTGGTATCCTGTATAACTTCTAACCCAAAGTAATAGTAACAGAAAAACATTTGGATTCATACACAACATGAAGTTTCTATAGGTGTGGATGACCTAATAAAACATCAAAAAATTAAAGAGTGGAAACGTCACACAATAACTCATTTGCAAAGGGCTTAAATTTATATGGTAAGAAACAATGTCGGTTGACAGAGATATCTCGCCCTTGGTGGAGCCACCGAATGGTGTATGATTGTGGGTGTGACATTGTCGACATCTTCAGTCTCTTAATGACCTAGGCTAAGATCGGGTTCTTCTGGCTCCCACTGTCAATGATGAACTACATCGAAAATTCCTTTACCCACATCTGCGAGTGTAAGAGGAACTCCCTCTTCTCTATATCCTTAGGTTCCACCTTTTGGAGCTTAAAGGTGGCTACCATTCTAGTGTGTTTTATGTCAATTATCTATTTTCCCTTGTCAGTTCCTTTGTCGAGTTATGGCTCAGAATCAGAGCATGCATCTATCTTTGATTATTTCAACTCGACCACTAACTCCTGCTTTATGAGACACTCGTTTTTGTTTGTTATAGCATCATTTATCACCATTATATAATTTATGACTTATGCATTGGCCTTGGACAACCCTTCCATTCAGACTTGGTCATGTTTCTCAAAAACAATATTTCAAAACCCATACGCGACTCTGCCCAGAATTTTCCGTGTATACACGCGAGTCCATACATAGAGAACTTGCGTATGCTATTTAAAATATTAAAAATATATAATTTCCCTACTTTTGAGGCGGGGTTTACTGTTGTTCCTGTAACTTAACTACCCCAACCCATGGCCTAACTATTCCCCATCTGAAAAAACTAATTTGTGGAAGTATAAAAAACCCTCAAGGGAATGGCCTAAGGGAAGAAGAGAGAGAATTATAGATATTATACACTATTATAGCCCTATCCATGTCTAATATTTCCCCTGTGCCTCCTGCACTTCCCATATTTTCAGGAAACCCTTGTTTCCTTGAGATGCTCACTCATCCTATGTGACATCCATTGTGCACTCTTCTTGGAAGAAGTTTTGCGAGGCTAGGGCTAGACAGATCTAGAGGACGGAATGCTCAAGGCCATGGTAGATTTCAGGTGATATCTCCATATTTTTTTACTGTACAAGTCATCAATAAAATAAGTGCCATCTTGTTCCTGATTTTCACGTGTCATTTATCTATTATACATGCTTAATGATCTTAAATAGTTCATTTATTGTTCTTTTTGTGAGATTATGCATTATTTTTGCTAACATCTAGAACATATATATGTTGTACAACTAGGATTTTGTGCTTGTTCTTTGATGGTTTGCAGGTTCTGGATCACAAGGAGTTGTAGGGGGTTTGAACCCCGCGAGATCTACTACAACCTAAGGATAAACGGGTAAGATCTGCAATCCTTATCCCCTAGTTTAAAGTATAGAAGTTGGTTAATTGAGTCCTTCTTTGGATGACATGCCCCTAATTTGTTAAGGTTTATCAACTCAAGAACTTAGGGTAACATTGCCCATAACAGAACTGGCGACTCCACTGGGGATTACATCTGTGTAATTCTTATTTTGGATTGTTTTATCTATCTTGTAGGTTCCCTGATAGGTTTATCACTTTTTACAGTCTAGTAAGTCTTTTTTCAATCAGACAGAAGACTTGGTCCCTTGATCAGGCTTGAATTTTTCTTTTTTCCTTATTTCTATTTACATACGCTACTTATTCTTTACACAGCCATGTATACCTCCTGTATCCTCCAAAAGAACCCGCGTATACGTGAGTTTATTTGGTTACAGTCACGTATACACGCTTGTTGCATATTGCAAAACCGCATATGCCTGGGAAAATTTGAAAATTTGAGCTTTAAGCCTATGTTGTCTTTTCTGTCTATGGTGGACCACTCCTATGGTGTCTTTAAGTTGTCTGGATTGTGTTTATTGTGATAGCATATCCATTTCTATCTTGTTCTTGTGAAAACCTAGTCATTTGGTAAATTTCCTATTTTGTGTGATTGCAATTGGGGCTGTAGCACCAAGATCTATTCCTAGAGTTCTTGGTTGTTCTGACCATTCAGAACAGTGAACCTCAGCTTGTTTGCTCTTCTTAGCCTTATGCATTGGTTCACTTTTTGTTTTTTCTGTTTTTGACTATCTTGGCTTTCTTGATTTCTTGGACTAGCCTTGTTGCAGATCTTGAAGAAACCTTTCTTGGTTTTTTGAGTTTTTGTTCACTGAAAGATTGTGCTACTGTATTGAATCAATTGTTTGAGTTTTTTTCTTCTTCTCGCTCATTTGGGCCCTCCTAAAAAAGTAGCATAGTTGGCTTGAGCACTTTGAAGCCTTGTTGAGACTCATTTTTCTTGATTCTGGTTCTTGGGTAGTTTTATGCTTGTTTTCTTGAAATATTTTTCCTTCCATTATAAGTGAAAAGCCCAAAAAACATTTCTTGTTTTTTGTTGATTTTGCTTTGAGTTCATTTTTACGGTTTCTTCATATATTTTGAAGCTTTTTTGTTGGTTTCTAGTATTTCGTTCTTGGCTTGGTTTTGAAGGAAGTCTTTTCTTGATTTCTCTCTTTTGCATCAAGTACATTTTGGCATTTTTATGCATAGGAGTTCTGTTTGGAACTACCCTTGTTTTTCTGTCAAAAGTGATTGAACCATTTTATTTCTAGAGATTCTTTTTGTTTCTTAAAATTTAGCATCTTAGAATTTGCATGTCATTGGTAGTTTTTCATTAAGTTCATTAAAGAATTTTAGTCTTTTTCATAGTTTTCTAGATTGTGTGAAGTGTGAGTAACTAAAAAGAAAAACAAATTTTTTGTTTACTTAGTTTCATAGAACCCATATAGAGATCTCTTTTCATCGAAAGAAAATTATTGCATTTGCATGTAGTAGGTTTTCATTGGTTTCTTTTGTGTCGAAAAACACCATCAGTTTCACTTCCGTATACTTTTGACTTAAGTAACAGCCAATTTAAAATCAAGCACTATAATTAAAAGAAACTAGAAGCTTTTGTATCATTGTCATTAATCATACACCAACTAGCTAGGTTGCAGGGCCTTGGAATAGGTGAGTGGAGATTTAACTCTCCAAGGCCGCTCAAACTGTTAAACATAGAAAGTTTATTAAAGAGTGAAATCAAACTCCATTAAGTGGACCAAGAAAGCTCTCCTCCAGAGAGTCAAGCGCGAGGGAGAGTGCAGGCAAAGAAGAGAGATACCCCCTCTCCTATTTTCTGAATCTTGACCTAAGGCCGTTCTGCCAGGCTGCCGATACGGATTGGTGCCCTTAGTTGCCTCTCCTAGGGACCACATAGGTGATTGCGGGGGGGAATACCCATGGTACCTGAGGCAGATGTTGCATTGCTTTCATCAGTACTTCTAGAGGGTGCCCTTGCGAAGCTTGGGGACTTCTACCGGCAAAGGCTATTGTCAGGAGGTCAGCGTAGCTCTTTCTGTTTCCTTCTCTAGTATGCCTGGGGCATAATTACCCTTGACTAATTTTGGAAGGTCATCTTATTTCACTTTCTTGTATTTTGGTGGTCAGTCTTGATCATTTGGAGTGGAAATACCTGAGAGTTTCTTATTTGGCTATACCTTAGGAACTTTTTAGAGTGTGCTCTTTGCTCCTATATTGCTTAGCTTCTTTTATTTTTTGAGTCTAAAATTAATCTCTTAAAGTGGCTGACCGATCACCTCGTCGATCAAGGAGGCTTCATGGGCTTTCTCTCGTGAGTGTTGAGCCTTGTTCAAGAAGATGCAAGAGTAATTCAGTAGGTGACTTTTACCTGGTGGTTTCGAACGTAGTCGAGAGTGATCCTCCCTCTAGGTGGTCTTGGTGCTAGTGTCAATTTAGATAGGAGTTCTCCACTCATCTCTAGAGTCTTATTTCTAGCAGAAGAAGTTGAAGTAGAGGAAGTTTCTCAGCCTGCTGGGTCTCTTCCATGTCCTCTTCCTGCTAGTTTTCCTGACGTCCTTTTGTACATCGGCCCTAAGTCTCAGAGACCAGCTAGTCCTTCTTCGTCATATCTCTTTCTTTCGATGGCCACAACTAGGAACACAAGTTTTACTATGAGCATTGCAAGTGTTCATATTCCTCTTCCAGCTGAAGGAGGACAAAATATTTCCATATCAACAATCAGTTCTGGTGCTGTTGTTCTTGGCTCTGCTTCTATTCCATCTTCGAGTGGAAACACCCAAGCACATGCTTCTCAATTTGATCCCTTTTATTATGGAATGCCCTCTACTGGAATTTCTTCTTTCTCCTTTTCTATTGTTTCAGTTGTCTTCGCACGCATACCTTCTATGGCTAGTGGATTAGCTTCATTTCAAGGGTTCCCCTTTGGAAGTGGGCATATCCCGCATTCAAACCCTTCCTTAGGATCCATGCCCTTCACCTTTCAGAATCAAGGTTTCAATCCTTTTTCTGGAGGTAAAGGTTCTAATATTTTTTCAAGATGGAACCCTTCTTTTACAACATTGGGAGTAGGGAGTCAGATTTTTGCTGGTCAGCAAGGGAATGTTCCTTTCCCTTCATCGGGTGCTTCTTAGGATTTTTCTCCATTTTCAAATTCTTGGAACCCTTACTAAGGGGTTTCCTCTTCATTCAATACCTCGGTTGGAGGGAATGTTCCTGTGTATATTAACCCTATGTTGGGGGGGGGGGGGTCCTTCTCTGAATTCTGGATCACAAGGTTTTTCCTAGGGTTCAACATTTTCTACGAACAACATCTGGCAACCTAGTTCCTCAACAAATCTAGGTTATTCTTTTCAAAATGTGGGAAATCCTTCCTATGGGGGATGGAATTCCCAGGATCCTCCATGCTTACCATTTCTGGCAACGTTAAACTTGCCAGATCTATTGAAATTGACTAATGATTCAATTCGATATAGTCTGGGTTGGCCTCCGGTCCCCACGAAACTACCCTCATACATTCCAAAGTTTGAAGGGAAGACTAGTGAGGATCCGGCGGATCATGTCACCATTTTCCATTTATGGTGTTCGTCAAACTCCCTTATCAATGATTTGATTAGGTTAATATTATTTCAACGAACATTAACTGGAAATGCGGCCAAATGGTACATCAAGCTGACTGGGGGCAGTTTTGCTACTTTTGGAGAGTTGGCTACAAGTTTCTTAAACCATTTTCAGTTACCTGTCCGTTATGACGTCGGGACTGACCTCCTGGCCAATTTTCAACAGGACAAGGAAACTCACATTTCTGTTCATATTCAAGAATTCTGAAGAAGGAAGAGGCTCATTAAAGCCCAAATCCCAAATGAATTCCTTCTTGAATGGTTTTTGAAATCCTTACAACCAGAAATTTCAAAGAACGTATCCCTTTCAGGGGTATTTTCTAAAGAGCAAGCTATTTTTAGGGCTCAACAACTAGAACTGAATTATTCTCAATTTGGAGTCCTTTATAAAACTTTTCCAAATGCTCCTCACTCCAAGTTAGATATAGCCAAAACTAAACCTAGTCCTCATGGTGACGGGCTTATCAGTTTGATCGATAGCGGTATGACTAACCTGCTAAATGAATTGGAGCAATTGTCTATACAACCTGCTCCTTCTGGTCAGGATGTGCCTTCAGTGTCAACTCCTTCTCAACCCTTGGAAATTAATGTGTTCAAACTTCTAACCCCAAAGGAAATAAAAAATCCAATGGGAAGAAGAAGGGACGAAATAACAATAAAAATGACAAAGATGGGAAGGGGAATGCAAACAAATCCAACGATCATGTTGGAAAGGGTAAGAAGGATAATAAAAATAAAGTTAAGTTTCCATGAAATTTGTGCACTGGAGACCATCTTACGCACCTCTACCCTAAAATTCAAGATGCGCAGTGCTTGTTAGCTGAACATGGTTCTTCTAGTTCCCAGGTTGTGCTGACAAACCCTTTTCCCCAAGGGCAGCAATTACTTGTTGGGGCGAATTCAAACACTGGGGCTCCCTCTGGGGGAAACCAGGAAGGGGAAAATACATCAAACATATATATGATGAGTGCTCATGCAGATATCACTACAAGATCTCGTGATTATGGTGAAGCTGAGTCTTTGAAAGCTAAGGGTGCTCCTAAGAGCACTGAGCCACTCCATACAGAGATACCTACAGTTGAGCCTATACCTCGGATGCCGAAAGGGTATACCAAGCGTATGATGATAAATCCTAATGCTAAGGATGCCCAAACTACTCGATTGTAGAATATATGGTTCAAAGTACTTGTGCCATTTCTACGTTAGAGGTACTCCAGTCGTGTCCTGCACAAAGGAGAGCATTTGTCACTGCCATTGGGGTTGTTGATCCGAAGAATTTGATATGTCGACTTTTAAAAAGATACTATAGAAATTATATAACTTATGTGTTATATGCCCAAGATTCTCCTGATCTCACACTATTTTAACTTCATGCAAAATACAGAATCTATTCCACCATTGATCATTTGCAGAAATTAAATCAAGATTGCAATGCACACATGAAACAATAAAAATTCACACATATTAACATAGTTGTTTAATGGGAAAGCCTGAAGCTGAAAACCCCAACTATCTGTATATAATATATGTCATAGAGATCATGTAACAATCCTCATACAAATTTGATCATATCAAGCTCTCAATACAATACAATCGCTACACACTAATCAGGCCTAATCTTGCAAATCCATGCACCGATCTTTGGCCTAATCTTGCAAATCCATGCACCGATCTTTGCCACCTGCTAGCCTGCCTATACTGTACAATCCTTGCTGAAGAATGGCTCTGAATGAGTTCGAATTTCTCCAGCCTTGCTCACACAATCCTCATTGGCATCTCCACTAAGTTTTGGATGCAATCAATGCATCACTATAGTCACAACTGATAGTCTATCTTGCCCTTTCACCTATCTCTCCACTGGTCTCCACTGAAACTGCCATGCACTGTAGTTAACTGATGTATTCTTCAGTTGATTAATGAGTTATTATTTTTGAATTAATTAAATAATTAATTCGCTCCACTCTCACTAGTGTATCAATCAGTTAGACTAGATACAACTAGCTCAACTGAGTCTAACTGAGTTAAACTGAATACAACTCCATAACTACTTCTTCCAATTGTGTCATAACTCTGCCACTTAAGTTCTAACTAAGTCCTCCATGAAATAGCTCCAGTAAACCCTCCATAATAGCGTAATTCCTTCTGTCAGTTACTGTGCCACATCTGTGCACTGAACTGAAGTGCTCCAAGAGAATAAGTTGCTGTTTAGAGTTCAAATATTATTAAGAGCTAATAATATCCGACATATCTATTTTTAGACTGGCAGTCTAAAAATAGACTCCGCCCAAAATGTCTAAAAATAGAAGTCCATCTATTTTTCCAACTTGACCAACCATCCACAAATAGCATCCTGCAACTCATAGAATATGATTTACATGTCTAAAAATAGACTTTGTGCCAAAAATAGCCTGCGGGCCCACTTAGTGAAGGCGACTCTTTTCACTAAGCTCATCATCTTGTTGAATCTCAACATATACTTCCTCATCATATGGATTTCCATATCAGGTCAACATATCATAAATTTAATATTTTTCGAACAATTGTTGATGAGGGTGCTTCCACGTGTGTAATGTCTCTTGCATGTTGGAAGGGTATTGGATCTCCCTCAGCTGTCCCTTTAGCTACTCTTCTAACTACATTTGATGGTCATTATCACAGACCGCATGGTATTATTCCAGCTTTACCCATATATGTTGGGGGTAAAACTATCAATATGGAAGTTGAGATAGTTGATGCAAGCTTAGACTATAACCTTCTGTTGGGGCGAAACTAGATCTATGAGATGGATGCTATTGCATCCTCATTATTTCGTATTGTATGTTTCCCTCACGAAGGGAGAATTGTCAGAGTTGATCAACTAGATTGTTCTCCTGTAGATCCGAATGCATCTTTTGACTCAACCATTCCTTTGGTGAAGGATACCAAGCAACCTGTTGAGAATCTGGGGGTTGGAATGTATACATCCCTGATGGGTAATTTTGAACTTCCACCTCCTTTGGTTTATATCAATGCTATTTCATCCTCCAGGGTTCTTACTCGGAGAGAGTTCTTCAGAAATCATTATTTTTTGGACCCTTGGACCTTACCTTCTCCTACCTCCACATTAAAATAAGGTCAAGTGGGTGGAATGGCATTTCCTATGTCTGCAGTTGAGATTGCTTATAGATCTATTATTGACTCTGCAGATTCCATTCCAGTTTCTCTTTCACCGGAAGAATTGGATGGAGATGTGGCTCCGGCTTGGACTCTTAGTTCATCTTCTTCTCAGGATTTCCTTGATACCACTCTTCCATCTGAAGAGGCCATCCTCGAAGAAATGAATGGTGTAGAGAGACCGTGGGATGATTTGAATCATTGGTCTCACTTTCTACCAGACTTGGGAGAAGTTGAATCAAGTTCCCTAGCCTTCAGTCTTCTGGTCCTGTTCACCCAGTCCTGAACCCTTTAGCACCAAAATAGGTATTCTCTGAAGGGAACACAGTTGTTATTTCTGCTACTACCCGAGTGAACATCTCCAGAGATCCCAACATTATAGAGAATGTCTTCATTGGAGCCGAGTGTTCCGTTGAAGAAATTTAGACTTACACTGATCTCTTTTGAGAATTTCAAGATGTGTTTGCTTGGTCTTATGAGGAAATTATTGGTATAGATCCATCTATTGTCCAGCATGAGATCAAGACAAACGAAAACGCTAAGCCTATCAGGTAGAAGCTTCATCCGTTCAACCCTAGGAGGAAACAACTATCAAAGCTAAGGTGGAGAAGCTTCTTAAGGTGGGTTTCATTTACCTCATTCTATTAACTAAGTGGGTTTCAAATCTAGTTCCCATGGACAAGAAACAAGGAACGCTTCAATTTTGTGTCGATTTCAGGGACCTAAATAAGGCATGTCCTAAAGGTAATTACCCCACACCATTTATAGATCATAACATAGGGTGTTCCTGATCGGGAATCCCACCTTTTCCATTGAGTAGCTCTTGGAGGAGTCTTGCACCATATTGTCCACTATCTAGCTGAAGGCCAAGCTTCATCTTCCTTTGAAAGTGTAGATCCTATTGAGGTTTTGTCTGTTTTAGTAAGCTGTAGCAAGTGGAGACTAGATCTTCAGATCTAGGCTATTTCGGTGCTTCTTTTAAGTGGAGGAGGGTTCTAATCCATTGGAAGGAAAGTATTGAAGGAATTGAGCTTCATTTTCATATATTGGCTACAGGAAAATCAAATTTTTTCCCCTATAGTGCAGTCTTGATCTAGATCTATGTAATTTCTAAAGGAGCAATTGCAGGGTGATTCAGTGCGCCATTTGGAGAGATGATTTTCTGAGTGTTGGGGATCTGCCCTACACTTTAGAGATCTGTTGGAGGAGGGTATTATTTTGCATATATCAGATCAGCCACACTTTCTAGATCTATAATTTTTGTGGATCTGTAGTCTTAGATCTCAGATCTACACTTTCTACATGGTGTTTTGCTGAAAACCCCAAGGGGGTTCATTAGAGGAGCCTGTATAGTGCATGGATCTGATATAGATCTGAATTTTTATGCACATAACAACTATAGATATGATGTACAACTTATTTTTGTTGCAGGAGTAATAAAATAACGTTGTCAGGGTATTTCTAGCTTTTATTCATGGTTGTAGCCCCTCTTTTTGCATGATTTTTGCACTCTTATGGCTTGGGAGGCTTGTTTAGCTAAGCTACCATGATTTGTTTAAGATCTCGTTTTATACATGGTTGTTATAATGTATGAATGAATGGATCCATGGGCCAAATTTAATTATTATTGCATACATTTTTGAAAAATGCATTTTTACTGCATGTATTCTTGAGTTTCCCTATTTGGGAATACTACACATTTCATCTATACTTGTATACATATTGGATCCGCTCCATACTTCATATGTGGAAATGTTTTTCTTTCACTCAGCATGGGTATGCCCACCTCATACATGAGCTATCTTTCTGATCTCTATCACTGGTTTTTTGGCAGGTTGAAATCTGGTGAAGTCCTCTCTAGTCTTCGCAGGGTTCTTTCAATGCACATGATACATTTCGGCCATCATATACCCCTTCTGACCTCATATATTAGGGGGAATCTTTTATAGCATCATTTTTCACCATTATATACATGATGACTTATGCATTGGCCTTGGGTAGCCCTTCCATTCAGACTTGGTCATGTTTATCAAAAAACAATATTTCAAAACCCATATGCGACTCTGCCCAGACTTCTACGTATACACACGAGTCCATACATAGAGAAACTGCGTATTATATTTAAAATATTAAAAAATATATAATTTCCCTACTTTTGAGGCAGGTTTTACGGTTGTTCCTGTAAATTAACTACTGCAACCCATGGCCTAACTGTTCCCCAACTGAAAAAACTAATTTGAGGGAGTATAAAAACCCCTAAAAAGGAATGACCTAAGGGAGGAAGAGAGAGAATTATAGATATTATACCCTGTTATAGCCCTATATAAGTATGATATTTCTCCTGTGCCTCCTTCATTTCCTAGATTTTTAGGGAACCCTTGTTTCCTTGAGATGTTCACTCATCCTATGTGACATCCATTGTGCACTCTTCTTAGAAGAAGTTTTGTGAGGCTAGGGCTAGACGGATCCAGAGGAAGGTATGCTCGAGGCCATGGTAGATTTTAGGTGATCTCTCCATATTTTTTTAGTGTACATGTCGTCAATAAAATAAGTTCCATCTTGTTCCTGATGTTCACGTGTCATTTATCTCTTATACATGCTTAATTATCTTAAATAGTTCATTGATTGTTATTTTTGTGAGATTATGCATGCTTTTTGCTAACATCTAGAACATATATATGTTGTACAACCAGGTTTTTGTGCTTGTTCTTTTCCGGTTTGTAGGTTCTGAAGCACAAGGAGTTACAGGGGGTTTGAACCTCGCGGGATCTACTACAACCAAAGGTTAAACAGGTAAGATTTGCAATTCTTATCCCCTAGTTTAAGGTATAGAAGTTTGTTAATTCAGTACTTCTTATGATGACATGCCCCTGGTCTGTGAAGGTTTATCAACCCAAGACCTTAGGGAAACATTGCCCATAACAATGTTGTGAGTGGGAGTTTTATGGAACTCACATGACTTGTCGGTGTCCTTTTTTTCCTTCGTGTTACTCTTGGCTTGCATGCTCGAGGAGTTTTCCTAGGGGCTTGCAGCATGACTCTTCTCTTTTCTCTATGGATTGGGGGCACCTTTGCTCTGTTTTGGGTTCGAAGATCCAAATTCTCTCTTTTTATTCTTGAATTTATTCTCAATATTGGTAGTATAGAGGTATGCTGCACTAAGTGAGGAGATGTCCAGGAACTCCATTTCCTCTCTAATGTACTTGTGCAAGAAACTATGGTACTTGAGCACCAGATGTTTTCCAAATCTTTTATACCCACCTTTATGTGTAGGGTATGGAAAATATTTTTCATCTCATTCACATCTTGAGCTCTTTTTTGTCAATTGTAACTACTTGTCCTCAGCTTCCCATGGGGTAATAGAATTCCTTGATGGCATCTTGGAAATAATTCCAAGTGGGAATCATTGAAAATAGTGAGGATTATATCTCATCCCTCTGCTCACATTAGGTTTCCCACCAGTCCTTGACATGGGGGGTAGTTTTGAGGAGTGAAAAAGTAATATTTTCCTGATTGGAAAAATCATGAACCAGAAAATATACTTCCAATAGATTTAACCACCTTTCTACGACATCTACATCTATCAGGACTTCAAATATTGGAAATTCAATTTTGAATAATACCTTAAAGTGAGTGACACCTCAATAGTTGTTGCTTTATGAACATGTGTCGCCTATGGGTATCCGTCGAAGGATCCAGGAATCATTATCCATCATCGCATTCCTCTATCGCTCGAGGGTGCCCTCAAGAAATATTTTGAAAGGATATTATGCTCCCTCATATTTATTTACTTCTCCCATTGGAGGATGTTGGGGTTTGAAAGGTAGGTCTTGCAAATGTTCAACCAGTTTGATCTCTAACTCCTTATACCCTGACCTCGTTGGGAACATACAGAGAAACATCAAACCACTATGATGCCAATGATCATAATTTATGTAGGAACACAATAGAATAAATATATAAACATAAACACATAGATTCAACATAAATAAATCTTCATTTCATTAATATCAAATAACTGAAAAAACGCATACAAGAAGAATGGAAATAAACTAGCTCGAGTGATGGTAGCTTATTTCCAAGAAGAGATGTGGAATATACATTCCTCTGAATTGTGTTACAATGATACTTAAGGGCCTTTTAATTATTTTAAAATAAGGAAAAACCTTAAACAACCAAAAATCTGACGCTAAGAGATGGAACACCAAGTGTTTTTGGGCCTCATTGGGGTTAGTTGGCCAACTAACTTCTCGGAGTCGTAACTTGGTCATATGATCTCTATTTTGTGTGTATGATGCCTCATTGGAAATTTCTCTCCAAGTACTATAGTATTTACTAGAGGCCTCTACCCAACCTTATGGGCTTATTGTTGATAAGATTTGGATCAAGGACCTAAGTGATAGCTCAAAATTCAAAGATTTTAGAAGTGTGCCAAACCTAAGCGACCGGATAGATCTCGTTTTCCTGATTCCGACACCGCAAATGGTTCGAAAAACCAACACCCTATGAAGAAGTTATCACGATTCGAAAATTCCAGTAAACTACAATTTCTGTCTTTTGACCAAGTTTGACTACTCTTTGAATATTAAAAAAAGTAATATTCCTGGAATATTCCTTGAAATATTCCTTCTGGGTGAATGGCAGATGGACAAGTGTCCATATTGTATTGGTCAGTGGGTTGACTATTTTGATTTCAGGCCCATGGGAGGCTGCCACATGGCAGGCCCGGAGGCCACCACGTGGCCCAGGATGGTGTTGAAAAATATTTTGGAGCGGATTGGAGTCGACTGCATGACCTCTCAACTACACACCCAAGTCTTGACCATCTGCACTGTAGGTAGTTCTTAACATCTATGGGCACTGGTCATATATAAAGTTTAATGCGTTCAAGTTTGGGGGTCTGGAGGGGCCGACCCCTCCCCATAAGACCTATCATACCTTAAGAGACAATCCCTTAGCTGCGATAAGGAATCAGTGCTTAAGACATTTATATAATTATGTCACAAAAATATTTGTCTTTGTTTAACCACCCTCAAATATTTATCATTAAACCCTCACAGATCAAATACAATGAATGTTCCACAATGCTACTATCTGTTGATATAGAATGGAATGATCAGAAGAACATGAAAGAAAGAAGCCCAAACTGATATGTTGTTGTACATAATATATCACCTCAAACTCCAGAAGAATTATAAGAAAAGGAACAGTTAAAATGAAGGAGCGCCTATTAAGGGTTTTAACTCTTATTCACACAAGTAAAAAGAGACCTGCAACTTCATTACTTCATTTTATTCAAAGATAGAAAACATATAATGTAAACTTGAAGACATATCAACATCAAAAAATGCCAGAAACTTTCTTTTCATTCATTAATCATTTGAAATCTGAGTACAAAAACTGCAGTCTGAAGGTCCAAAACTCAGAACCTCTCTCTTTCTTCTCCATATCATTAAATACAATAGAAAGCACTTTGTAACTGCTGTAACTGAGCCTAACTACTTCAACTACTTAGGAATTCGTACACTAACTATTACATGTCCTCAAAATGTCTTATTAAAATTACATTCTCTCTTTTAAAAGAGGAAATGACATGAAATTAAAATCCTAATCTATATGCTGAATGTGAATTGATGACGATGCTGCTACATTTCCTTGACTGGCTTATTTATCCTTCTTTGAAGTCGAGGGATCCTTTGGTAAATCTATCATCCAGGCTTTGCTCTTCTTCCATATCTCGATTTTTGTCTTGGGTGAATGGACCATCTTGTGATATTCCAATCTGAAAGTAGTGATTCTGTTGAAATATGGTCTTTCCACAAATAAAGTTTTCACTAACCACAGTAGCTGAAAATGTCTTTGAAGGAAATTGATCATTTCTGCTCCTTTAAGAACCTGAGTCTTTTCATGAGTACTGTCTACCTTACTTTTTGCCAACACTATCAAGGGTTCATAATAATTCCATGATATAAGACCACCTCCAAGACCCCAACATGATGGCAAACCTTCTCTTGCTATTTTATCAAATAATTTATCAAACTGGTTCATTGCTTCCTTAAGCTCAATCAACTTTTTTTCTATAGACATCTTGCAAATTTGACAATCATTTTATTAATTTCCATAGCATATAAAATCCTGTCTTTAATTTCATTTTCTTCCAACTCCTGATCTATTTTAGAATCAATGAAATTAATGAACTTTATTGCCCAAATAGCCCTATTAATTATCTTCTGCTTGTTTGTCATGACTTTCTCTTCAAACTCCCTGATAATACTTTTTTCTTCTGAAACAAGAGTCAGAAAATCCCAGATTGCTTTCATTTCTGCAATAATATCGTTCCAGATGATATCCTTAGCCTATATTAAGGATATATTTCCCTTCAATTTTTCTTTGAGATTTTTAATCTCAGCATTGTTAGAATTTACCGCAGGAATAAATAAAGAATTTACTGAGAGAAATAAATAAACATAACCAACAAAAAAGCACATAAACATAAACACATATGTTTATCCGGGAAAACCCCAAACTCCAGGGAAAAACCCAACCAATGAAATTTCATTAAACATTGGCCACAACCTTGGCCAATCCAGCAAGGTGAGCATTCACCACTCACCTCCAGGCCTTACATTAGAATGAAGTCTTCTCAGCCTTTTATAGGCTCCATTACATGCAATACCATGGGCTAAAACCATGGGTGCACAATACCATGTGCCCCAAAACCACTACTATTTACCCTAGTCAAAATTTGAATCTATCCCGAGTCATGTTTACCTAACAATTCCCCCCTTAAACTTGACTTGGGGATTATTGACTAAATCCAGCCAAAACTGCTAAGTGAGACAACCCCGCTCACTATAGCCCTTTCCCCTCAATATTTTTACCTAGGGTAATTGTTAACTTGACATCCCCCCTATCACCTAGCTCTAACCCAGACTTTACCAGTGATTACCCAGGGGTACGCATGCCATACCAGGTCTTACAATAGTATGCCCATTTACATGCAAAAATTAACTCGATTATAATAATAACATTTCTTTTTTTTCATTGTTACTGTCTTTGTACATATGAAAATAATTTCCATATAAAAAGAACCCATCTACCAGATTACATGGGTCACCAGCCTCTGTAACCGCCAGTCCTCTAGGAGTTCTCTTCAGATTCATCAATTAATTAATCCACGTGCACATATCCTCTCTCATTTTGACAGACAATGGCTCTGATACCATTTGTTAGAATTTATCGCAGGAATAAATAAAGAATTTACTGAGAGAAATAAATAAACATAACCAAAAACAAAGAACATAAACATAAACACATATGTTTATCCGGGAAAACCCCAAACTTCGGGGAAAAACCCAACCAATGAAATTTCATTAAACATTGGCCACAACCTTGGCCAATCCAGCCAAGTGAGCCTTCACCGCTCACCTCCAGGCCTTACATTACAATGAAGTCTTCTCAGCCTTTTATAGGCTCCATTACATGCAATACCATGGGCTAAAACCATGGGTGCACAATACCATGTGCCCCAAAACCACTACTATTTACCCTTGTCAACATTTGACTCTATCCCGAGTCATGTTTACCTAACAAGCATCATCAGTTTGGCAGTCCATTTTATATTTACTAACTTCTCCTTCAGTGGCTTTTATAATCTTTGTTGTTGTTTCTAAATTAGCTTGTGCCTTTTTTCAATCTCTCTTTTACATCTGCAATTCAGTGGTTAATTGAGATATTTGTGCTGATGGATCTTCACTACCTAATGGAAAAACAAAAGTGCAAGTATGAGATTCGATATGGTTCAGCAATGACAGTGCAATTTGCTTTAATTTAGTGATTTCTTCTTCCTTTTGCATTCCATTGCAGTTAGAAGTCTTGTTTGATCTGGAGCTATCTGGTACTCAGCTTGAGCCTCCATGCTTGCCTTCATCTTCTGATTTCTCTCTGCAATCTGGGCAAACATTTGTTTAATTAGGGGCACTTGTTCCTGAGTGCTTTCATGCCTCCTGGGTGAAGCAGGGACATTTTGTTCATCTCCCAATTGTAATGAAAAACTAGGTTGAGCATATACAAAATCTTCATTGAACTTTTCTCTCTTCTCAGCCCTCTGTTCTTCATCCTCTGAATCAACCACTGCCTCTTTACCTCTTTTATTTTATTTCTGTGATATGATAAGAGTCTGAACATTTGAGCTTACTGAACCCACAACACATTTATTTGCCATTTTTTCTAGATCTGGTCTGCTCTCACGAATGAAGGCTGAATATCCATTTTCAATTCTTCTACTAGAAATGACACTGTGAGGGTCATAAGCCCACTTCTCTCCTAATAGTAGGTGCATTTCATCTAACATCTTAGTGGCTTCATCAATTTCTTGTCTCATATTAACTATAAAGCAACCCAGAGTCATTGGAAATTTGAACATATGACCTTTCTTCATAGGCACAAAGTGTATTTGGTCAACCTTTAAACTTTTCCTAATGAACTCCAGAGCGCATAATCTCATAGGCAGAAATACAGGAAGCCTATAAGGTTCTACACTAGCTCCATAAAGTCTAATTTCAGAATAATCTTCAAAGACAAACCAATCACCAAACTTACAATTTTTCCCCAGATGTAAGAACTCTTGAGCTTTGGGCAAAAAATAGGGGGGAGAACTTCCATTCAAAACTTTATATGCAGTAGACATAAAATAACCAGCAAAATCAAACAAACCACCCTCATTCTATTCTTTTCTCACTATATCTGTCCAAAATACTACTGATTGTCTCTTATTATTCACATCCATAATGTTTAACCCCAGATGCATGAATTCTTCTACATTTTGATATAAAAATAGGTAAACAACAAGAGAGGGAAACCTGAATGAACCCGTTAATGATTAGCTCATGAGCTGAGAGTTAACAGCTTCTTGCCAATAATATGGTATATCCAGCACCACTCCTAGCTTCATCATCATGGTGAACATCCCCAGAACTGAATTTTCCACTGTACTGTCATCATCCTTTCCCAAAATCTTTGCAATGCACGTCAGCACTGGTCTAACTTCTAAATCAAAAACCTCCATGGGAAATTATTTATTGTCAGGTGAAAATTGTTGTGTATTTGGCTTCAGAAAATGAATGAACTGGTTGAATTCTTGACCTGCAAGACTGTCATAATGTTCTATCAAAGAATCATCAGTGAATTGGACATACAAATCCGACTCAGGGTAACATAGAGCTTGGTGAATTAATTGGGATGACACTTGCAGAACGTTTTCCCCTTAACAATTAATTATGAAACATTTCCCAGGGTACATAAAAGACACTAGCCAGACAACACACCAGTTTTTTCCATGGCGGTGTAAATTGGAGAAGTCTTATCGTTTAGGAGGATTTGCTAATAAAAAGAAAGGTGATCAAGGGAAAAATCTATGTCCTGGATATCCCTCTCGGTGTCCATGAGAGGGATGTGACTGGAAGAACCTAATAGGGATGAGCGTTTAGCCATAATTCAACTTTAGGATAGCAGACAATTGAGAGGGTGACCAATAATTGACAAGGTGACAGAAAACTGAAAAAGACGCAGCATAAACAAACTTCAAACACAAACTAATCAATAATAACTTCAGAAAGAATAAGAATCCTCCTTAAATAGGTGGTATGGAATTTGAAATTAAATGCTGATAAAATGCGCCAAAAGACCGTTAAGAAATTTTGGCGTGGAATACAACTATCACCAACTTGGCAACATAAATCACTGCGGGAGGCCTCGAGGTACGGAGAACTCATTTGGATTATGTCCCTGCAGTAAATCTCGACCATTCATCTGGATTACTCCCACAGTCAATAGGGTCAATTGCGGAGGCACCCTCTGTGTTAATCAACGTGCTGAAAGTGCCCGCGGGTTGAGCCTTTTGCTCACTGTTTGATAAATCATCGAATCCCGCTCTATAAAGTGCTCGATATTTAGTCTTTGAACTGGGACCCGCTTCCATAAATCCTTAAAGTATTTAAAATTTAAACTTTAATATAACGAGTAGATATATTTTTATGCTAAAGTATATGAACTTTGATACTCTAACATATCTTTTTGTAGTTTTCTATTTTTTTTTGTATTTTTGAAAATTAAAATAAAGGACATTGCAAATGAGCCACAATAGGACCTACGCCCATGTCCAAGGGCTAAGGCCGGCATGTTTATAACCGAATTCTCCGCCAATCGTTTCATGTTTAAAAACTATCACATGAAAATAGTCACATTTATCTTCTTCTGCGCGGACAGGTGTAACTCCGACTTCAACTTTGACTCCACCACAGTTAATCCGTGGTTTCCGCTGAAAGTCACGATTTGTTAACCACATTCTTATGACATGTGCCAAAAATTAACCTCGATAGTCCATTAACTGCTAACGGCTTTCGTTGGTGGGTTTTTAGTCAGAGTTCTAAAATTTGGGGAGATTCCACTTTTAACTGGAGTTAAGTCAAGTTCCTCCAAATTTAGTGGAGGGTTTTTAGGGGTCATTGGGAAAATTGAGTTTAGGCTCTATATTGAGCTAGATTCGTCCATTCTGAGAGTGTGAATATTAAATTTAGACTATATCAAACATTCTAGACTCATTGGTGAGGGTTTTAGATCCATTAGAGGACTTTTGAGAAGGTTTTTTATTCAGAGAAGTTCAAGGGGCCACTAGGGTCACCAGGGGGAAACAATAGAAAGAGGCTTAGCCAGTGCAACTCGAGGCCTTTCTCAATAATCCAATAGTCAATTTTGGATTTTTTAGATGTTATGGAACTAGTGGTGTGGTTTTAAGACCCTATAGAGGACTTTTTAAGGCTGATATGCTTCAGTGAAGTTCCAGGGGCCACGAGGGCCAATAAGTGCCAGTAGCAGTTTGAGACCTAACCAGGGCAGCTAGAGGCCTTATTCAGCAAACCAATAGTCATTCCTAAATTTTTTTTATACTTCTGAATCAAATGGAGGATTTTTGAGAAGCTTTTGAGGACTTTTATAGGTCTAGAACCCACAGATAAGTTTTCTTTGACCCCAGAGCTAGGGGGTGCTGCTAGGCGTTGGAGGCAAAACTGGAGCAGTCAGAGGCCAATTTCAGCAAACCAATAGTCTATTCTAAATATTTTTGACATTATGAATCCATTGAAGGTATTTTAAGAGTCATTTGAAGACTTATGAAGGTCGAAGAGCCACAATGAAGTTTTGGGCATCCTAGGGCCATTAGTGGATGGATGCCTACATTGGGGAGCCAGTGCTCATTTTCAACAAATTATCAGTCCATTTTTGAGGTCTGATATGTGCTGGAGACAGGAGGTGAGGTTTCAGGGACCAAAAAATAATTCTGAAGGAGTTAGTGCCATAGAGAAGCTTAGGGTAGCTCAAGTGCACCGAGAGAAGGAATCAAGTCTAAGGGAGCCTAGATCAATTTTTAGAGTGAAGATAGCCATGACAGGGAAATAATGGTATTCTAAACCCATTGGTTCAATTTAAATAACCATTGGAGTTGATTTTGTAACTTGTAAAAGAAAGTTTTCCATAATCCCAAAGAGCTAAGTCAAGATGACTAGAGCTTAAGGAGACGTAGACCACGATATTCAACTGTACTCCTAGATTAAATTTACTGTTATGTGATGATTTTTATTTTTTGCATTATATTGTTGTTGCACATGTTTAATTTCAGGAAAAAAAAATGGACTTAAGGAAATTAAATAACTAAAAAACATACACCTGTTCCAAGTATAAAATATCGTAAAAGTCAAGTATAAGCTAGATCTTTTATTTGTTTAACTGAGTGGGAGGTTCTTGAAAATCATAACAAGTTAAGAAACCCCACTTCAGATCAGGTGGTATCAGAGCATGTTTTGCTTACTTGATAGAGCACAATTTTTCTTGTTGACTTGAAAGGTGTTTTAACATTTAAATAATTTGACTGTTTGAAAACTCATTGTTGCTTGAGTTTTCTAGAGGTGAAGGGAGAGCTACTGTTAGCTAAGTCTAGAAGAGGACAAGAAGGAAGAAAGGGCTAAAAGCATCTTCCTTACGCAAAGGACCTCAAGGCAATGCACTGAGTTGGAAAATTTCCCAATTCCCAGAATGCACAATCATTCCCCTACGCATTCATGATTGGAAGCATAGAATTGAGACCAAAAATTATGCAGTCCATCCCTTGAATTCAAAAATTACGCAATGCACTAAGCAGGAAAGTTTCCCAGTACCTAGAATACATAATCATTCCCAACAGTGTGCATGGAAATTTTCCCAAAAAATAAAAGAAGAAAAAAATTTAAAAAGAGAAATACATCCCTTAAAAATAGGGATCCATTATTAGTTTCCTGAAGGAGGCACATTTGCTATTTTTAGTAATTTCTGCCAAGTGTCACTTTTCCTTGATTTTAGGCATGCATGTCATAAACCCTAATTCATTCAAATCTATTTAAATGATTCCTCTAGAGTTCATTTTTACATTCCATATTGGAGCTCTACAATTCTTGGGGAGATCAAGGAACCTTTGGTGTAGTTGTTCTCACTTTTTTGGGTGAGTTTTGCTTTTGTCATGTTTTGCTGCTTTTCTGTCACATTTTGTCATTTTTCTTTTGTGAGTGCTTTATTTTTGTTTCTCTTCATGGTTGTTGGCATTTTAACTTATATAGCTTGTATAAGTGTTTTTTTTAGTTTTTCATTTTCCTTTCACAATTGTTGCATCGTTTCTCTTATTTTTACACCGATGGTCTCCGTTTCAGTGACTCTCCTCACATATTTGATTTCCTTTCATTTGTTGAGTTTATGTACTTCATTCATATTGATTCATCCATACTTAGTCAGTTTTTCACTCAAACTCTCATAATCACTCATATATTATTCATTTCACACATTCATCGGGTAGATATACACTTTCCCTTGGACAATTTTCACCCTTCCTAGATGGGCATTACATAATATGGAGGCTCAATCCAAGAGCTTGGCCTTTGAGACTACACAATTCACACTACAAGTTTTCCCAACTACGATTTTCACAGTTCCAAGGCTCAGTATGCCACCTTGGCCATTGAGACTGCGTAATGCATAGTCTCCCCCAGTCACTGGCTAGGTTGAACTGCACATTGCACAGTTTGAATTATTAGGTTGAACCCTTGGATAATGGGAATCTGAAATGCGTAGTTCCCATGTCCATTCTCCCTCACTTGCTCATGAAAATTGTGCAATATCTTTCACTATTTTTTTGGCTTGCTGCCTCATCTTGCTTTGAAGGTATATTTGCAAAAGCTAATGTTTGCTTGCTATGAGTGCCTTTTTTGTCCCACAAGTGCCATAATTGTTGACGACTCCTCTCCAGTATTCATTTTTATCATGAACATAACATAGTTTCTTTAAAAGATACAACTATAAGTAGTATTGGGGAAGCAGTTGATCAAGCACCAGTTAAGTTTCCAGTGTATGAAAACAATCAACTGTTTGTGGAAAAGGAGTCAAATCTAACATGGAGAAAGTTAAGGATTCTTTTTCAGCAAAGAAATTCAAGGAAAATCTAGAGGACTAGAAAGTATACCTCAATGGTTAACAGTTAGGATTATAAGGGTTTCATGAAGATATTAAACCTTCACATGTGCAGATGTCATCAGTTGGATTTTTTCATGTATTTATTTGAAGTCCGTGACATTGAATAGTGACATCGAAAAAAATCTTGCTACCTTTCTGGAGGAATATTATCAGGTTATGTATCACTTTCTCGAGCCAGAAACACTCATCAACTCATACTTCTATGCCACCAATAGCTATGTGAGCATAATATACATAGGTAAAGGTTGGTTGGAAGAACCATCAAAATTTTGATAGAAACCTACCCATCCATACAAGAAAAATTCTCTCAGGATGGCCTACCATCTCTTAGTTATCTTAGTTTGCAGAATCTATGGTCAGTAAAGTACGAATACCTTTCCTGAAGGGTGGGCCATCTTATTGAACTAGGTTTTCAATGAGGGGAAGTCATTAAACTGGTCATATTTTTTGGTTTGGCAGTTAAGAGCCATGTAGCACATGCAAAGAACCTCCCAAGGGCGAGAAAGAATTTTTTTATATGTATGCATATTTATTGGATGTGATTTGTGCACATAATGCATTTATTGATATGGACTACACTTGGACACCACAAGACCTTGTCATGCATATCTACTGCAACTTGCTTTCATATTGCAGCCATCAGGTAGTAATGGAGCAGCTAACTAACAACTTCATCATTCCTTTATACAAGGTGATATTTGAGGAAAAAACACCTTGCATGTCACAAGGATCAATGGAGGCAATATCAGAGATCAAAAATTGGTTTTCCTCACCAGATGGTACCTTCCTTAGAACGTTTTTTTCTCGAAAGTCGCCACATGTTTTTCCAAGGTATGCCACCAACAAGATTGTCATGCAAGAAGTTTCATATCATATTTCTATAGGGTTGTCATCAGAATTTCACAAAAAGAAGAAAGAACCATGTCCCACTCTTCCTATGAAATCTAGATTGTACAAGATCAAGAATCTCAAGGTAGCGAACACTAAAGGAAAGGTGACAGAGAAGTTTTCATTTGGTACCCGAGACTTTAATTTGTACGATACCCTTGGTATTTGAAAATACCTATGTGTGAGAATACATTATCAAAGGCTCAGTGGTACATTTCATTGATCAGAGGAGGATCCATGGAAAAATTGCTACAATGCCTCCAGACCTTGTGAGCTAGTCAGTATAACAGGTACTTCATAGGTCACTCTACAAAAGGTAGTAACTCAAGAAGAATTTTCGGTAGAAGAAAGCAACCCCATGCAAGATAAGGGAAAGAGAAACTTAGGTTTCCTATAGTCTATGGGGAGAAATAAGCCACAAGATGAAATTGGAACCATCTATTATGAAAGTGGCTTTAGCAATTGAGGCAAAGAGGAAACAGAGGATGTAGAGAGCAGAGCAGAGGAAGACAGAAGAGAAGCGGAGGAGAATGGAAGAAAAAAATAAGAAGAAAGAACAAGAAGAGAATCAGAAGTAGGAAGGAGAAGAAAGGAAATAGACAATATCAAAATAAACAACGCTGAAGCAGTTTGAAGAGCAAGAATAGAATCGGTTAGCAACAGAATAGGAGAGCAAACAGGTGTATGATTGGGAGCTTGCTCAAAAAATTGAAGAATTGATTGAATTTGTGGACATGGAGGAGGAACTAGAGCCATAAAACCAAGATATTATATGATATCGACTGCACAATAGGTCACCATTTAGTCTCCACCACCTCGAACAGTAGATTTACCTCTGAGCAAGGAAGAGGAAGGGATTCCTCTTGATGATGATTTAGTATTGAAAACATACAATATTTCATACTATTAACTCCGGAAGAAGATTGTATAAGAATGCAGGAAACATTTTCCGGATGACCTCACATATCCTACATTCATCAGAGAGAGGGTCAAAGTGTTGGACACCAAGAAGAATCCTAATGCGATTGAAAAAGCCAGCTTGGGCTTTGTAGGTGTAGCAAGATCAAACTTTGATGACTGAGAATAAGCAGTAGGAACATAACTTATAGACTTCCAAGAAAGAGGTAGAATAGCTCCAAAAAGTAACATAGAATGAATTGTTTTCATAGGTATACCTGGAGGAAATGAGAGTAGTGATACTTGGTGAAGAATCGACACTTGGAGAGATGATGCGAGACCTCTATGAGGAACTTATAACCATACATAAGGAATATTTATACTTTCATAGCTTGGTGCAGCAAAGAAATTTTTTTTTCAAAATTCCCGGGAATGTAAGCGTTGTTATCGCCATCATTCATGAATAGAAAATGTGATATAAAGGGGCACCACTTAACCTACAAAATAAAATGAAGCCACAGGTAGAGCTCGAGAAAGAAATAGTTCAAATGTTGATTCTTAACAATAAGAAACTTACCTTGTTTATTGGTAGTATTCAAGCCTCATATGTACGTTTAGAAAATAGTTTGGGTTTCTTGGTGAAAGCGCATAGGATCCCATCACTTGGTTCACTCATCGTGTAATGTTCCAAATGGGGAAAAATAAGCTCAGTAGGGAATATCTTAAGATGTTCCACTATGGATTCATAGTAGTATGGAAAAACACCAACAATTATAAACCAGAGATAGACTGGTAGGGAATTTACTGGTTATATCACCTCTAAAGAGAGGGTGAAAACCAGAGGCTTCCTGGCCCGTTCCAGACTATGTCTATAGAAAGTTGGTGAAACACAGAAAGTATGGGAATAAAACACTACAAATGGATTTTGTAGCCCTTGGGATTCTTATATATTTAGATCTAAAGAATGAGTCCAAAGAGGAGCAAAAATAAATCAAGGAAGAAGCGAGAAATTCCACTTTAAGGAAAATCAGCAAGAGGCTCAGTGAGAATGTTGTATAAGAAAATGGGTGAAAAAATAACGCATGTCATGGTTGTTTTCCCCTATATTGGTCTATGTGGGATTTGTGTGATGAATTTCTGGAAAAAAAAATGAGTTTAAGACCCTTAAACAAATCTCCCACGAAGCTGACTAGCTAAAAATCAGCTCATGAGAGGAGTTGTTGCAACAAGGAAACCCAACAACCAGAATTGTGCAGTTTTTCCCAATAATCACTGGAGACCAGCCATAAGGCTCTGAATTCAGCCATATAACATCAGATCAGCATTATGAAATATTCTCCCATTAACATACAACAATTCACATGAAATAATAGTGCAGAAATTCATTAAAATGACATCTCCGACATTTATAAAATTGCAGAAAGGAATGGATTACGTCCCTCTAAGTGTGCTTTAGTAGATAAATAATGGATCTCATATCTATGGTAGATCTATGGCTGTAACATTAGATCCATACCAGATCTGAAAACTACTCAGCCTCTTCCACAAGTCCCCTTTGGGGTTTTTACAAAATATTGCACAAGAAGATGTAGATCTGACTTTAAATACATGAAATTGTAGGAAAATTCCAGAAATTGTTGAAGATGATTATTATTACAGTATATCAGATCTGTACAATAGATATCAGCAAGCTACAAGATGAATCTTCAAGATGAGAGGCAAGCCTCAGTCATCAGAAAGAAAGTACAATGAAAGATCTAAACAATAGTGAAGAAGTACATAAAAAATAACGCAGTTCCCTAAGGAGACAGCACTGTAGCTTGAAAATTATATGAAAATATGTCAAATATATAGATTTTAAATGAAAATACAATAGATATCCTCTTCCATGTGGTCACAAGACACCCTCCCTGAGAGAAATCCCTCAAAACAATTAGATCTTTGCAGATCTAAGTCACCACTTGCTGCAACTTCACAGCAGCTACAAAACCCTCAACAGGACCAACGCTGCTAATGGAGATGAAGCTTGGCCAAAATGCTAGATAGTGGAGATATGCATCAAAATCTCCTCCAAAGAGCTACTCCATCGAAGAAGAGAGGATTCCTAAATAGGAAATCCTCCTTCTCTAGCTAAACCGCCAAGAGAAGTAGAGTTGCTCAAGCAACCTCTATTTTGAAAATCCTTCAACAACCTCTTCATGTGCCTTCTCCTCCTTTTTATAACATTAGCGTATCTTGGAATACCCTAAACCACTTCATCTCTTTGACCCCTTTCACACTTGGAAACCCCTTCTAGAACAACGCAGTCCATCAAGGAGGTTCAATGAACCTAAAAAACGTTGGTCAAATAGGATCTCCTTTGGTGGTCTTGACCCTTTCACACCTGCAAGTTTTTATTCAAGTAGCTCAAATATACCTCTTTTCACATAGGCACTGACTTATTCTTGAGTTTAGGAGTTTTTTCATGTCCTCCTTTCCATTTTATTCATCAGGACATAAAATTAAGACAAAATGAAATGTTCTAATTAGCTTGGGCTAATTAGGAACATTACAGTCCTCCCCTCCAAAAATTGTTGCTTGCCCTCAAGAAACTGCAAGGTGAGTGCTGCAAAATTTCCTCCTTGGTGACACCAACATAAGATAAGCTTCCTCCATAAGCCAAATTCTCACCAATCCATCCATTTGTTGCTACTCCAATGTTCTCATGAGATGTAATTAGCTCATCCCATAAGGATACAATAGATCATATGAAACAAGCATGGTTTGCCCCATGCTCTCTCTAGAATATGAGACATTCAATACATGGAGAGTGGTCCTCTCATGAGGCACATGCAATCCTTCATTCTTGCTTCCAATGCCACATCATCATGGCTGAAAGTGTGATGCATGTTTGGTGCTTTGGGGCAGCACCTTCTCTTTGCAAAAATCCCCCTTTTCCTTTCAAGGGAGTGGCTCAAATTAGAAAATTTTGGAGCCCAAAATTGGCCAAGAGGCTTACATGATATATCATTTCTTCTTGGAATATTTGGCCTGCAAAAAAATGGTGTAAGAATGCATGAAATAAGAAATAAAAACATGTATAACATGATCATGTCCTTCACCAATAATTCTTCTCCAATTAAGGGAGAGGTGCATGGTTCTATTCCCTCCCTCCATAGAAGGAAGAGTGGGCTGATTCAACTCTCCCAAAGAGTCATGTTGCTGATCCACCTATAAAATGCCCATGCCTCTTTGAAAATTTTGATGTAGCCCTCTTTCAGAGCCCTTCCACCAATAGCTTCTCAAGGTGTATGTTGGAAGGCTCCCCTTCCCATGCTGCTCAAAAGTAAGTGGCCATCCCACCACTTGTTTGCTGAAATAAGCTTCTTCAAAGCTTGGAAATGAGAGAGGATAATGATTTTTGGCTGAATGGGATTCAAGAAACACATGCCATGCTCCAATTCCCCCCCATGTGAGGGACTTACCTTCATGATACCAACTCAATACATGACCTTTTACATAAGGAAACATCATACATAATGCAGTAGTCATATAAGGTTCCATCCTCTCCTTGAAATACCACTGAATTTGGGAGATTTCATTCACCATGAACACATTCACCCAATGTGTCATCCCTCCTCTCATGTTTGGAGCATCATTATGATTTGAACAAACCTCCTTATGCCAACCCATGAGAAGGTTACAATTTCTCCCAAGCCCAAGTACATACATGATTTTGAAATGCATTCTAATTAAAAATACATGCACATACATGGTAGGCAAAAGTAATTGTATGGACATGGAGCTTATCATGTGATGTCCATACCTCTTCCTTGTCAACCCAAACACCCATGCCTTCTTCTTATTTAGCCTTCTCTTTATATACAAGGCATGTGACAAGAAAATCAGAAAATTTGGGGAGTGTTTAAACTCACCCAACAAGAACCAATGCAGGCTATCCCTTTCCTGCATCAAATCTGAATGTTGTAAGTGGTTCACAAGCCCCTTAATTTCTTCTCCCTTCACCTCACCATGTCTAAAAGTGAGAATTATATTTGGTGCCTTAATAAAGAACCCATCATGGTGTAGAAACTCCCTTAGCCCATCAAGGGAGTGGCCGTGTTTGAGAACAATCTTGACCCATAGTTGGCCATGAAGCTTTTATGGTATAACACTCCTCTTGGGAGTCATGGACTGCAAATATAAATTAAGAAAATACATGCAACCATAAAATGAAATGTGATTCTCATAAGCATGCACCTTATCCAAAGTCTTCAGAGCTGTGATAGTTCCCCTTGGGGAAGAGATGACATTGATGCACAAGGTTGAGGGAACACTTTTCTCTTCTGCTCATCATGGGAACTCCTTGGTGGAATTCCTTCAAGTAAGGAGACATCAAGGCATAGATCATGAGAATATGTAGGGACTGATATGTCCTTGCTTTTCTTTCATTGATCCCTCAACCTTCTTTGTGCAACATGTTTCTGAAATACAGAGGGGAAAAAGTTTCTCACCATTTGAAGATTGCCCTTCCCTCTGTCTTCTGCAATCTTCAAGATCTAACCATATGATAAGTATGGCACATGCTGCCCATGGATTATGCCATAATATCTATGTGTGAGATTCTTAGGAACTCCTTGCAAAAATGCAAGAGCTTCTCTCCTTGAAGCAGTTGCTCCTTCTTCCTCTTCATGCAATACTGGAGGTCCTCTTGCTATGTCTGCACTGTCACCCCTAGCCTTTTCTTTAGAGATGGAACATGCCTCATCCTCAATAGGAGACCTTAGAGATTGGTATTCTCTTGAAAGATGGATCCCCGTGTCTTCTTCTTTCTCTTGAAACCTCATAAAGGCTTCACTGCAACTTCCCTCTTGAGAAGAGGATCCTTCACCCAAAGGAGATATGACCCTTGGCAGTGCATCTGATAAACTCACTCCTTCTCTTTCCCTCTTCATGAAGGAGTCACTAACAAAATACGAAGGCTCTAATGATATGGCTAAGTTCACATATCCATAATATGAGGATCCTGGATGTTCCTCATGCACAGATCTTGAAGATCTGACTGGAAAATCTTCTCTTTCTTGAAACTCCTTGGGAGCTTCACTGCTTTTTCTTTATTCTTCTTGCACAACCTCTTTGGAGAGGTTCCTCTTAGATATGAAAAGAGATGAGAGTAATCTAATCCTCTCCATACTTTCTACTTTCTGCTTTCTGCTTTCTGATTTTTGTTTGTGCTTCTTGTCAACACTTCTCTAATAGCTTGATGTCACAGGCTGAGCCAGAGATCATGCTCTCATACCACTGTAATGTTACAAATGGGGAAAAATAATCTTAGTAGGGAATATCTTAAGATATTCCTCTATGGATTCACAGTAGTATGGAAAAAAACAACAATTCTAAACCAGAGATAGACTGGTAGGGCATTTACTGGTTATATCACCTCTAAAGAGAGGGTGAAAACCAGAGGCTTCCTGGCTCGTTCCAGACTCTGTCTATAGAAAGTTGGTGAAACACAAAAAGTATGGGAATAACACACTCCAAATGGATTTTTCAGCCCTTGGGATTCTTATATCTTCAGATCTAAAGAATGAGTCCAAAGAGGAGCAAAAACCAATCAAGGAAGAAGAGGGAAATTCCACTTTCAGGAAAATCAGCAAGAGGCTCAGTGAGAACATTGTATAAGAAAATAGGTGCAAAAATAACAAAATTAAAGGCTTGGTTCCCATATCTTGGGCTGTGTGGGACTTGTGTGATGAATTTTAGGAAAAAAAAATGAGTTTAAGACCCTTAAACAGTTCTCCCACGAAGCTGACTAGCTAAAAATCAACTAATGAGAAGAATTGCTACAACAAGGAAACCCAACAACCAGAATTGGGCAGTTTTGCCCAGTAATCACTGGAGACCAGACATAAGGCTTCGAATTCAGCCATATAACATAATATCAGCATTATGAAATATTCTCCCATTAACGTACAACACTTCACATGAAATAATAGTGCAGAAATTCATTAAAATGACATCTCCAGCTTTTATAAAATTGCAGAAAGGAATGGACTGCGTCCCTCTAAGTGTGCTTCAGCAGATAAATAATGGAGCTCATATCTATGGCATATATATGGCTGTAACATCAGATCCATACCAGATCTGGAAACTACTCAGCCTCTTCCACAAGTCCCCTTTGGGGTTTTTACAAAATATTGCACAAGAAGATGTAGATCTGACTTTAAATACATGAAACTGCTGGAAACTTCCAGAAATTGCTGAAGATGATTATTATTACAGTATATGAGATCTATACAATATATATGATCAAGCTACAAGATGAATCTTCAAGATGAGAGGCAAGCCTCAATCATAAGAAAGAAAGTACAATGAAAGATCTAAACAATAGTGAAGCAGTACATAGAAAATAACGCAGTTCCCTAAGGAGACAGTGCTGTAGCTTGAACATAATATGAAAATATGTGAAATATACAGATCTGAAATGAAAATACAATAGAGATCCTCTTCCAAGTGATCACAAGACACCCTCCCTGAGAGAAATCCCTCAAAACAATTAGATTTTTGCAGATCTGAGTCACCACTTACTGCAACTTCACAGCAGTTGCAAAACCCTCAATAGGACCAGCGCTCCTAATGGAGATGAAGCTTGGCCAAAATGCCAGATTGTGGAGAGATGCATCACAATCTCCTCCAAATAGCTATTCCATGGAAGGAGAGAGGATTCCTGAACAGGAAATCCTCCTTCTCTAGCTAAACAACCAAGAGATATAGAGTTGCTCAAGAAACCTCTATTTCAAAAATCCTTCAACAACCTCTTCATGTGCCTTCTCCTCCTTTTTATAACATTAGGGTCTCTTGGCAAAACCTAAACCACTTCATCTCTTTGGCCCCTTTCACACTTGGAAACCCCTTCTAGAACAACGCAGTCCATCAAGGAGGTTCAATGAACCTAGACAGCGCTGTTTGACTTGGTCAAATAGGATCTCCTTTGGTGGTCTTGACCCTTTCACACCTGCAAGTTTGTATTCAAGTAGCTCAAATAAAGGAGTTTTTTCATGTCCTCCTTTCCATTTTATTCATCAGTACATAAAATTAAGACAAAATGAAATGTTCCAATTAGCTTGGTCTAATTAGGAACATTACACATCGAATCCAATTGTAGGCACCAGGTGAGGCAAGAGATCGAAGATTAGTTGGAGCAGCCGAAAAATATTTCCATCAAGAAATATTTGAAGCTAAACAGATAGAACATGCATAAATATATCAGTGGTCTTGTCTAGATCAGAATAATGTCACTCTTGGTTGAGAAGGAAGTTAAAACTTATTCCAAATCATTGCACCCAAATGCTATGGAGGCTAGAGTCCACTTCCAACCATGCGCCATCACTTAGTTTGGGGATGTCATCATATATTACCCAATGGAGTCGCCATTTTTTGTGTGCAGGAAATCCTTTTTGCATACATAAATGATCCCTCTAGTCCTAGTGGGAGGATCTAGCAACAAACAATACAAATATATGAAACTTTTCCTAAATTATGCTAGAAAACACGAAGGAGGATATATTTCCTACCTCTTTTTGATGGTAATGCTTTCCTTTGGTGTCAGCCTTGCTTATTTCTCTTCCAGGCTCACGCTCTCCTCTCCATTGGTGAAGATAAATTCTTGCAACGAAGAAAAAGTGGAGACAAAAAAAAGATACAAAGCATAACAAACTCTAGTATAAGCTATGTAGAGGATCAAGGAACACTACAATAAATAGACAATCATTGACATATATATGGAAAGGAAACACATAATTTATTATTAATATAATTTTAAAGAGATAAATACAACCAGAAGCCTTGATTTTGGATGCCTCCTTCATATGAGACTCCAATTCTTGGCCTCAAGTCTTCAAACAACTTCCTCCTTCACAAATGGGAAGAAATGTGGCATGCTTCAGCTCATAGGATGGAAACCAACCATTAGTGGATGGTAGGGGTTTCATTTATAGGGAAGGAGAGTGAGTTGAGGATCCATAAAAGGTGGGTGGAGTTCCACATAAATATGGAAATATCCATGGAAAGAGGATCCATGGCCATGAATGGGAGGTCTTACTCCTACCATCAATAACCTGAAACTTTATCATCGTTCTTGATGTAAGGGAAGCTTCTCCTTCATTTTTGGGAAAAATTATTGAAGAGGACCAATGCATATTTTCCTGATTTTTTTTTCATTTCCAGTGCTAAACAAATGTGGTGTAAAAGGTGACAAGTGCGGGTCATCAATAGTGTAGAGCATGTTGGGCTTCTAAAACAAGGTTTTTGACAAGATTTTCAGAATATTTTTAAATCAATTCTTCTGCCACTTATTAAGGAATGTTCTACGCATGTTTTCCTGAGAACATATTTTGTGACACTCATGGCATGAGAATGCAAAGTGGAGTGTGAAAAAATATTTTATAACATATGCCCCCTAAAGAATGAAGTCATAAAGGGGAGTGATGGCTAAAGTGCCTTACAAGTAAAGGCAAGTAATTTAGAGAACCATTGTCAAGAGACTTGCAAATAAAACATGATACAATATATATGAAATCTCTGATGTAAGTAAGCCTAATAATACATCTCTGAGTAGGCATATACAAATACATGGATCCACGACATGGATGCAACCATCCAACTCAAAAGGATCATGAATATATGAATACATGAATACATGGCATGGGCACAACCATCCGACTAGAAATGATCATGTGTACAAACATGAATAACTCAACGCAACCTGGATTTATCAAAGGAAACCCAAGGTCTTCACCTTTATCTCAACCAATCCAAAGTAAAAATATGACCATGTGAATAGATGTGTTGAAGTCGTACATGGTAGAAACACCTGATTATCGGTCAATAATGTAAGCTGTTAACAGGCACGAGAGACACAACCAATGATTACGATGGCTCTCAAGCTACAATAGTACAATATATGGGTGTGAACAATGGAGGTTAAGTCGCACACTCACAGAATCATTTGATCGAATTCCAATGATGTGAGTCTATCGTCGAATGCAAAGAACCTGCCATTGAAGCATGCAAGCTCCAAGGTACTAAAAGGGAGTTTCTATATCGTCTTCCTCGATAATGAGCTAGAGTTGACAGGAAGTGATCCATCGAAGGAGGGCCATAATGTTTCCCACATCATCGACACAAAACATAGGATTTTAGAGTTGGTAAGAGTTATTCAGGATTGATGTAGAGAAGATCAAATAAGGTTTTGAATTTATAGAGGGGAACTTCTCTTGAACATATCGATGACACGACTCCAAAATTTGGTAGAAATTGACTCACGATAGGATCATAGGTCATCATGACAATAGGATATAATCAAATGAGAGGAAAATGGATTTCCCAAACCTGGGAAGACAAGTGACAAAGTGAGGATGTCCCAAACTTGACAAGAGATAGGTAAGTATCATGTTCATGAGCGACATACTTCCTTTCACACAAAATATACGATATATGTTTCCTTCCAATTTCCCCCACTATTTCTAGTGAGTACCTCTTTATTTTTTATCTCAAGCTTGAAGATGATACCATATGCTTAGCGTATAAGTTCACCCTTTGGATGAATCCATCCTAGTATGTTTAATGAACCATAGGAAGGAGTAACTCGATCCTGTCATGGTGATAATTCCTTCGTCATTTAAGTTTTACGAGTCCAAAGGAGGGGTAACTCGACATATTTTTCATGTTTGGGGAGTTTGAAAAATAAGTGGAAAATAAAACTCCAAATGTCCCTTTTCGGAAATAGTCTCTTGAATCTGAAAAGGTACAAAACAACATCCAAGAGAACCTCCTACTCATGTTTGACTAAGGTATTCCTTTTTCTTAATTATTCTACCTCAGTCTGGAAAACGATTAAACTTACATTGAGTATATTTCATTTCATTTAGCTTAATGAGCTCGAAAATACAAGTGCTCATCAGTCTTTTCATTTTTCGAGAGTCAGAAAAGAGTTGAAAAATGAATTCAGGGGGTTACCTTTTTCGTTTATTTTTTATGATTCTGAAAAAGTGATAAAAAAAAACTCATCAATTTAGAACAAGCATAACACTTTTCAGGTAGAGCCCATTTCAGGGATCAGATACCTTATTTCCATCATGAGTAACAAAAATAAGGCTAGAGTTTTACCATTGGCATTGTATGTATGCATTGCCTTGGCCCATTTTCTGAAATCAATGACAACAAACCTATACCCATGTCCCCTAGATGAGGGAGTGTTACATGCCATGAAAAAAACTCCCCATTTGGAAAATGGGTGATCAGTAATAACTAGTATAAGGGAGTCGGTGAGGCTCCGATGTGAATTTTTTTGACTATCCCTAGTTTTAGAAAGATGTCGATGGTCATAGTTGTCAAGATATTTTCCATATTTCCTTCAAATAGCACATCATGGCTGTGAATGGAAGTCTTAAGGGGAGAAATCATTGCAAGGGAAACTAATGAATCCAGATAGGTAGAAATCGCCCCAAGGCGAGGAAGAAAAGAGGAATGATAATGGATATCATTCCACGAGTTTCTTCAAGAGACATGACTTTAAGGATGCTTTCGTAAGCTAGGAAATTCTCATTCAAAATATCATCAAAATTCAAAGAACTAAGCCAAGAAGACTGTGAATACACATCTAGTACCGTACCCAATCAACCATTAGTTTCAGATGCAGCCGCGAAAGCGAAAATGATAGCTTAATAGGCTTGTTCAATGGGGTTAAGCAGCATGGCGTTTCCAAAACGGTTAATATGATCTGGGTTGGGTATGATCCATCTGTCATGGGACAAGATCATATTAACTAAGGAGACATTGGGCATAGGAAAGGAAAAATTTCCCATTAAGGAAGAGTATTTAAAAAGGCCTACTCCGACACTTTCTTAAGGAATGGTTGTTTTCCCAACATAAGGCACATTACGAGTTGAAGAGTCAGAGGAAAAGAAGGATAGTTGGTCTATTATGACAATATTACTTTGACGGGGGAAATGAACTATGAAAAATAGAGTAGAAACCACACAAACCATTGTGTGAGTCCAACTACGGCCAATTAGAAGGTTATAATTGAGATTTGTGTCAACAAATTCTACCTCCATATTGACAGTTTTACCTTCTAACTGGACGGGTAAGGGGTTGAGAATACCATATGGATGGAAACCTCTACCATCGAAAGCTTATAACGTATTCAAGGACTATTTTAGAGGTGGAGAGCCAAGGGTTTTCCAACATGAGATGGACATGATGCATTTGGAGGCTCCTTCATCGACAACGGTCCTATGAATAGTTTTTCCCATAATGAAAACTTATATGAGAAAAGAAAGTTGAGGTGGTATGCGAGGAACATGGTTTTCAAGATCAAAAGTGATCAAGTTGGAATCTGTGGGATCAATTCCTCCAATGGCGGATAACAAACCCTTCCTTTGTGATGGAAACATCTGAAGGACTTCCAAGGCCAACATCACTAAGGGTACTTGATCCAAATCTTCTACAATAATGTAGTGTTGGGTAGCTTGTGCATTCAGATTAGAAGACGATTTCCGAAGAACACCTTTAGGGGGTGGTCGGATTATGGAATCTATAGAAATTATATAACTGATATGTTATATGTCTAAGATTCACCTGATCATAAAATATTTGACTTCATGCACAATACAGAATCTATTCCACCATTGATCATCATATGCGGAAATTTAAATCAATTGCATGCACACATTAAAACCATAAAAATTCACACACATTAACACAGTGATTTATGGGAAATATTAAAGCTGAAAACCCCCAAATATATGTATAATATATGTCATAGAGATCATGTAACAATCATCATACAAAGCTTCTCACAAGCTCTCAGTACAATCTCCAATCGCTACACACTAATTAGGTTCGGATCTAGCAAATCCATGCACCGATCCTCTGCCACTTGCTAGCCTACCTCTACTGCGCAATCCCTGCTAAATATGGGCTCTGAATGAGTTCAAATCCACTTAGCTTGCACTGCGCAATCCTCATTGGCATCTCCATCAATGTGTGGTGCAAGATCATGCACCAGTATAGTCACAACTGATAGTCACACTGCTCTTTCACGTACCTCTCCACTGGTCTCCACTGAAACTATCCATGCACTGTAGTTAACTGATGTATTCTTCAGTTGATTAATGAGTTAATAATTAGTGAGTTAATTAACTAATTAATTCGCACCACTCTCACTAGTGTATCAATCAGTTAGACTAGATAAAACTAGCTCAACTGTGTCTAACTGAGTTAAACTGAACACAACTCCACCAACTACCTCAATAACTCCACCAAACTCTATCACATGAGTTATAACTGAAGTCTCCATGCAATAACTCCACTTAACCCTCAGGAATAGTGTAATTCCTTCTGTCAGCTCCTGTGCCACATCTGTGCACTTAACTGAAGTGCTCCAAGAGAATAAGATAATGTTTATAGTCCAAATATTATTAAGAGATAATAATATTCGACATATCTATTTTTAGTCTGGAAATATAAAAATAGATTCCGCCCAATATGTCTAAAAATAGAAGTCCATCTATTTTTCCAACTTGACCAACCATCCAAAAATAGCATCCTGCAACTCATAGAATATGATCGACATGTCTAAAAATAAACATAGTCTAAAATTAGACTTGCGCCAAAAAATAGCCTACAGGCCCACTTAGTGCAAGCGAATCTTTTCACTAAGCTCATCATATTGTTGCAATCTCAACACTCCCTCTCAACAAGATAGGGATTATCTGCCACCCCAATCCTACCTCTATGGTATTCGAATTTTCTCCTGGTGAGCGCCTTCGTCAAGATATCAGCGTCCTGATCCTCTGTAGGAATGTAAGAAAGTAACATGATATTCTGCTGCACAAAATCTCTGATATGATGATACCGGATGTCAATGTGTTTAGATCTATCATGAAATATTGGATTAACCGAGAGTTTGATGCAACTCTGATTATCACAATATATCACAGTAGGATATAAGTGTGAACCGAACAACCCGACCAGGATCTTCCTCATCCATATAGCCTTGCATGCAGCCAAAATTGCTACCATGTACTCAGCCTCCCCTAAACTGAGTGCCACGGATCTCTGCTTCCTACTGTACCAAGAAACTGTTGTCGACCCAATACTGAAAATCCATCCAGATGTGCTCTTTCTGTCCGTTGGGCTCCCTGCCCAATCTGCATCCGTGAAGCCACAGAGCTTCACCTCATCTGACTGTCTCTACCATAATACATATCCCGATGTGCCTCTGAGATATCTCAATACATGCTTCCCCCCCTTCCAAAATAGCTTGGTAGGCTTAACCATGGCTTGTGAAAGCTGGTTAACTGCGTAGCATATGTCGGGTCGTGTATTGACTAGATACATAAGTGACCCCACCAACTGTCGGTAAATAGTGGCATCCACTACCTCTTCCGATGTAGCATCCTCTTTCCTCCAACCACCAGGAAGAGGAGTGTCGATAGGCTTGTAGCCATTCATGTTGAACTTCTCCAGTATCTCCGGGGCATACTTGCCTTGAGACACAAACAATCCATCACTGCGCTGCCAAATTTCCAATCCTAGGAAATAATGAAGGAGGCCCAAGTCCTTCATCTCAAACTCTTTTGCAAGATCAGCCTTGCATGAGAGTATCAATTGTTCATCACCGATCAGTATCAAATCATCTACATAAAGTACAATGATTAGAAACTTACCCTCAACCAATATCTGGCACAGGTTGGGATCCGCCTCGCTCTTGGTAAAACCAAGTCTGGTGAAATAACTGTCTATCAGTGTGTACCAAGCACGAGGTGCTTGTTTCAACCCATACAACGCTCTTTTGAGCCTGCACACATGCGACTCACTGCTAAAGATCTCGAAACCTTCGGGATACTCTATGTACACCTCCTCCTTAATGACTCCATTGAGGAACACAACCTCCACATCCATCTGATGAATGTGCCACCACATCTGCGCTGAGAGAGCTAGGATGCTCCGTATGGAAGAATACCTTGCGACAGGTGCAAAGGTTTCTTCATAGTTGATCCCCTCGATCTGTGAGAAGCCACAGGCAACAAATATTGCCTTGTACTTCTCGACGCTCCCATCAACTGCTTGCTTCACTTTTTAGATCCATCTCGAACCTACCACTGATTTCCCTTTCGGCTTTGGGAAAATCTCCCATGCACTATTTTTGACAATCGAATCATACTCTTCCACCATGGAATCTACCCATGCAGGGTCCTCCACAACTTCCTCGAAAGAGGATGGCTCTATCACGATACACTTTCTCATCAGAGCCATGTATCCAGTATATCGTTCAGGTGAATTTCTTTGTCTGCGCTATGATGTAGGTGTTCCTACAATCTTCTCTGCATCCGGATTCAGTCGCTCAACTTCTGTAGTGCGCTTCTGCCCTCTGATGGTTGGTGTTGCATGAGTGGTTTCTTCCACTCCATGAACCTCCTCTTGTGGCTGATCCACATCCTGAGGCTCATCCTTAGGAACTAATAGCTCCTCATCTACATGTAAGTGTGGCTCCCTCTCGAGCAAACACTTCATGGCATTCTCCTCATGAAATTTGATATCTCGTCGCACAACAGTCTTCCGACTGTCTGGAAAATACACACGATAGTTGTGGGGTGTTTCTGTGTACCCAAAAAATATCCCAACCTCTGTGGTCAGCTCCAGCTTCTTCCTGGCATCCTTCATCACATGAATGTAATAAGGTGAGCCAAAAATCTTCAAATGAGAAATATCAAGCCTCTTACCAGAAAACACCTGCTCGGGTGTACTCATGCCAAGTATCCTGTGAGGACAACGGTTTTGCACATAAACCATAGTATTACATGCCTCAGCCCACAAGTGTATGGGAAGAACCTAATCATGCAACATCGCCCGTGCAACACCCACGATCGTTCTGTTCTTTCACTCCGCGATCCCATTCTACTGTGGGTTATGAGGTGCTATGAGCTCTCTTCGAATTCCTTCTGTGCTGCAAAAGTCCTTGAATTCGCTAGAGATGAATTCACCACCATTGTCACTCCTAAGAGCCTTCACCTGCTTCCCTGAATCTTTCTCCACCAGTGCCTTGAACTCACAGAACTTTGATTATGTCTCACTCTTCTTCTTCATGAAGAAGATCCAGCACTTACGAGAAAATTCATCAACAAATATCACATAATACCTGTGCTTTGCTGTCGAAGCTACTGAGAAAGGTCCACACACGTCTATGTGAATTCTCTCAAGGATCATCATGGCGCAACTATCCTTCTCGTGAAAGGTGGCTTTCACAAATTTTCCCAAAGTACATCCCTTGCACTGATCTGACTACGCAAGTGTACCTTTGGGAAGCCCGGTAGAAATATGCTGCAAAATTTTCAAAGCACCATGGTGAAGATAGCCCAATCTCCTATGCCATAGGTCGCCCTCATCCCGGCTTACCACTCCTTCTGCCTTGCCTACCATTGCTGTGCAGCCATCTACCTGCAACTGATAAAGGTTCTTAACTCAAACCCCTATCCTCCGGGTTTCACCAGTTGTCTTACTGCACAGGAAAGACTTTCCCTCGCTAAAGACAACATCATATCCCTTGTCTTCCAACATGGCCACCGAGATTAGATTCTTCTTCAATCCTGGAACATGCATGACATCCTTAAATATGAAAGGTTTACCAGACTCCCTCTCAAAGGAAATGGTCCCGATACCAGTTGCAATGTATTTACCATCATCACCCATCTCGATGTGCACTCCAAGATCCTTCTCATCCAGATCGCTAAACAAATCTTTGTCTCTGGTCATATGAAAAGATGCACCACTGTCAAGAAACCACACTGAACCCATCACACTTGAGACCAAGCATGCGATCAGCGAAAAATCCAGCTCAAACTGCGAGGCTAAGGCCTCTCCAGCTACGGATCCAGCAACCTGCTTATTTTCCTTCTTCTATGGACAATTAGTGGAGTAGTGTCCGTGTGGGTGACAGTGAAAGCACTTCACCTTGGACATGTCCTGCTTCTTGCCTTTCGCACCGGATTGAGAAGTATTTTTCTTGCTCATCCCCTTCCTTGCTTTGGCAGCCAAAGTGAAATTTTCTTCATCTTCATTCTTCTATGAAGATCCATCCCTGGTACTTCGCCTTATCTCCTCCTGCACAAGATCCGACCAAATTCGCTCCCATCCTGGCAGTTTCTCCTGACCATTGACAGAGTCCTCATAGGAATGCAAACTCTTCAGAAGCCCAAGGAGAGCCAAGCTCACCAAGTCCTCTTCATCTGTAGTAACCTCCACACTTTCCAGTTCATCCCTGCACTAGACGAACTTCGTGAGGTACTTGGGTATACTTTCGCCCTTCTCCATTTTTACTTTCTTGAGCTTATCCTTGAGCACCAAATTCCTCTGGTTGCTCTTGCTTTGGAACAAGTTTGTCAAAGCTTTCCACATCAAGAATGGAGAAGCTTTACCATGAAGGCTGGACACTATGTGATCCTTCACACCTTCCAATAGAATCCTTTGACATTTTGCTGTCTTCTTTTGCCATGCGTCAAGTGCGGCAGCATCACTAGAAGCAGGTTTTGGAATTTCTACATCTATGAACTCCTTCAACAAATTATCCTCCAGCACTGCCTCCATCCTATCCTTCCATGAAATATAATTCAAGCTACCCTCAAGGGCATACTCCAATCAAAATCCGTTGAAAGACAACTCAACCTCGACACCAAGAAAACACTACTGCAAATTCGAATTCCACCAGCACAAAACTCAACCGCTTCAATGCTTTGCAATTGCTCCAATGATCAATATCGCTCTGATACCATGTATAAATTATATAACTGATATGTTATATGTCTAAGATTAACCTGATCATACACTATTTGACTTCATGCACAATACAAAATCTATTCCACCATTGATCATCATATGCAGAAATTTAAATCAATTGCATGCACACATTAAAACCATAAAAATTCACACACATTAACAAAGTGATTTATGGGAAAGATTAAAGATGAAAACCCCCAAATATCTGCATAATATATGTCATAGAGATCATGTAAAAATCATCATACAAAGCTTCTCACAAGCTCTCAGTACAATCTCCAATCGCTACACACTAATTAGGTCCTGATCTAGCAAATCCATGCACTGATCCTCTGCCACCTGCTAGCCTGCCTCTACTGCGCAATCCCTGCTGAATATGGGCTTTGAATGAGTTCAAATCCACCTGGATTGCATTGTGCAATCCTCATTGGCATTCCCATCAATGTGTGGTGCAAGATCATGCACCAGTATAGTCACAACTGATAGTCACACTGCTCTTTCACCTACCTCTCCACTAGTCTCCACTGAAACTGTCCATGCATTATAGTTAATTGATGTATTCTTCAGTTGATTAATGAGTTAATCATCAGTGAATTAATTAACTAATTAATTCACACCACTCTCACTAGTGTATCAATCATTTAGACTAGATACAACTAGCTCAACTGTGTCTAACTGAGTTAAACTGAACACAACTCCACCAATTACCTCAATAACTCCACCAAACTCTGTCACGTGAGTTCTAACTGAATTCTCCATGCAATAGCTCCAATTAATCCTTAGGAATAGCGTAATTCCTTCTGTCAGCTCCTGTGCCACATCTGTGCACTTAACTGAAGTGCTCCAAGAGAATAAGATAATGTTTATAGTCCAAATATTATTAAGAGCTAATAATATTCGACATATCTATTTTTGGACTGGCAATCTAAAAATAGATTCCACCCAATATGTCTAAAAAAGAACATCTATTTTTCCAACTTGACCAACCATCCACAAATAGCATCTTGCAACTCATATAATATGATCGACATGTTTAAAAATAGACATAGTCTAAAAATAGACTTGCACCAAAAAATAGTCTACAGGCCCACTTAGTGAAGGCGATTATTTTCACTAAGCTCATCATCTTGTTGCAATCTCAACAGAATCAGTTCTAGGTTTCTCGATATGGAGAGGACCATAATTGGGTGGAATGGAGGGATAGGGTATATCAGTGGCATTTTTCTCCACCACAGGTTCTTAGGAGTCTAAAAATATTTTGATATGGTGGCTAGGTGAATAGGTTTCATGCCACTCATGAACACTTGAGAGATTCCGGAGGTCTGACCTTGAGATTGGTCTACCAATTTCATCTACTGAGATGGGAAAGGTTCCTTTAGTATAGTTGGTGTCCCTATAGTGCCTTTCAGGAGACGACTTACTTCAGCACGACAGGGGAAATCCTTAGTGTAATGATATTCATCACAATTAAGGTAAGGATATTTAGGCTTTCGCTTTGATGAATCATGAACAGATAGCTTCGGGGAATCCAATTTTGTGGTGTTGGCTTAAGGGGTCTTGACCTAGGTTTAGAGTGTTCTGAGAAGCCAACAAAACCTTCCAACTATTGGCCCTTTCAGCGGTGATCTACTTGCTCAGAACAAACTCTCACCTGAAGCATTATGGGGGGTGCTGGAATCAGGTTTCCCCACCCTGAGGGAGGAATATGTTGTGGATCTAACCCTTAGCATAGATGCAGTTTTGCATAAACATAGAGATCTATTCGTATTTAGATCTAAATTAATAGAAAATGATATAAACCTTGTGCAATTATATAATTAACTCATACAAATACGCATCAATAATGTAAAGTGAAATAGATCTATAAGTAAATCAACACATTAATTCATAAGACAATTGTCATGCAAGTAAACTAATAATATCATCGAAACTTCTCCTTATTAAGTCAATATTCAATGACTACAATTACTTCCCTTGCGCACATAGCCACAGAGTCCTCGCACATAACCACAGGAGCCTATCTCTACTCAGACTTATCACAAAAACTTGCCCAAAATCACATACATAAAATAAGACGATCTATCATGTTATTATTGACTTGACTCATACATGCCCTTTTCATATGACTTAGACACGCAAAAACCATGGAATAAAACCATGGTTTGAGCCCCATGTTTTACACTTTTACCTGTTACAAAAGGAATGATATTTGACCCACCCCATAGCCCCTTGACATGTGCACTGCACTTTTACAAAATAATAAAATTTACTCAAACTTAACCCTACAGGACACTAGCCCAACAAGCCCGCAACACAAACTTGTGACTCATCCTCAAGTCACTCTAGTCTCGATTCCCAAATCTTGGATTTAAGTTCTTGGATGGATTCTTTTAGAGGTTGTATGGTCTCATCACTTTGCATGGTAGTTCTATATGCTTCCTTGACTAAATTTTCTATGGTCATCCTCTTTAATGCTAAGTTGATGTTGTGATGAGTCTTGCGGAGTCCCTTGAGCACACCCTCAATTTTTTGTGAAAATTGTAGTGCTTAATTAGCCCAAGGTTGGGTCCTTGCGGTGAAACATATCCATGTCATCCTGAATACGTTGGCATTCCTGCAACCGGAATAATCTTTGTGCAAGAACTAGGGTCCACGCCGCGACCCAAATTTCATCAAAATGTAGCTGCTTATCCCGAATGTTTGTTTGCAATTGTTGAAGTACTGGATCTTCCTGGATAGAGGACCATATCCCTAGTGGGACTTCAATTTTTTTTTGTATTTATATATATCGGCAGTAATGTTGGATGTGGACTCTTGAAAAATGGCAACTCTTTGTACCTAGACTTCTGGTGGTGTCCTTGGTTGTATCATTGTCTATAAATTTGCAATATTTTGTTCCGAGTCTGCGTGCACTATCTCCATTTTTGAATTTATAGATTTCAGCGTGGCTGCAAGAATCTCGAGCTTTGTAGTGGCAGCAGGTTTATTTTATATCGAAAAACCTGGAATCTCATAAGAGAGTCGGTTGATGAGTGTTTGTAGCTGCGCGTGTTGGACCTCTATGGTGCTTCGTGCTTGATTGACTATCTGCTGACCCTGCTATAACTTGTTAGCCCTATTTTGTTCTTATGTCATTGTGAATGATGCATAGTACTACCAGTACTGAAACTCATTGGTGATCATGGTGTGTAGTGAGTGCAACAGGTCACTTGGGAGCGGAGCCAAGTTGACTCCAATCTCCAGCCATGAGCGAGACGTAGCGCATAGTCCTGGATGCAAAGAATGGAGTCCTCTGTCAGGAAGCTATATTATTGTGCTCTATGTGGTTGGCTATGCGACTAGAGTGCTGACTCAAAGCGTTCTTTCTTGAATTGCGTCCTCTTGTTTCACGCTCACCTGCATCTCTCTTGCTTCAACCCTTAGCTGTTGGAGGCCTTGCTGAACATCATTAAAGATGGTCTTGTATTATTTCTCAATGATGCTCCAAGATTCTTCAGTGACAGTCTTAATGATGTTTCAAATTTCATAAAATTCACCTTTTGTTAAGACAAGGGGCTCAGTCCCTTCCTCTTCGTGTGCAGGCCTAATGGGGATTGGGGCCCTATCTTGGTGCCTCAACAAGTGTTTGTCTATGTTGAAGGGGTGTCGACAATGTCTCCCTCAATTTCCTTCAACTCTTCATCACTGTGAACCTCCACAATGTATTTTGGATGCTCCTCCATATCTATTGTGGTCATAGGCTCTTGTGTATCTTTCTTTGTGATTTTCATGGTGTGCAGAATTGATGCAGATGACTACTTTTGGGCAAAAGAAGTGGCACTGATATATATTATGGAAATTAATTGGAAGGATGCCAATAGGTAGTTACTTGGATGAGGTAATATTTCGTGATAATTTAAGGCAGGTCATACCAAACATTAAACATATCTGCCTTCACATGAATGTGCATGTTGTGAAATTACACCTTAAAGTCTGCAATGCGCTTGAATTGATTATAAAGTGTGGGCGAGATATGTGGCTTCGACGGAACAAACTGGTGTAGCTCTATCTGGAACAAGACCCAAAATATCTTATTTTTTTGTCAACCTTGAAGATTCTTTGTCACCCATAGAGATGCATAGCATGCTGCTTCGCATAGGCCAGGTTCAACGTCAGGAAGTTGTGACTGTGATGGTGTCTTCCATCCCACTAGAAAAATGAGCAACAAAAGCCATGTGTAGTGGAAAAATTATCCTTCTTCATGCACCTCTCGAACATTATCCATGAACTCCTAACATAGATACTTTGCCCAATTGTGCTAGACACCTTTAACGCAATGTGCATCTAGTGCAATGACCAATGCTAGAACTTCTTTGGCTCCACATTTCCTCATTAGTGTACAGGCCAAGATCTGAGTAGAAAATATAACAAGCGCGTTTTCGATAGTGCTAAAATAAAATCCCCTTGTATTTTGGAATGCTCTGTATTTCTACTTCATATTCTTTGTGACTTTCTTCTCTTGGCCCTTCCCTCCAAAGGCTTCAGCTGGGTTTGCTCCTTGGTATGGAAATCCTGTGATTTGATGGAAGAGCATGTCACCAATAGGGATTCACATCCCCAACCATAAGTAGTTGGCATGCACCAGAGCCAGCAGCTGGCACAGACAAACATCATTGATGGTGTTACGCCCAAAATGGGGGATGTGTAACAAGCTGAAGATCCAGGCCTTTTGCAATCCCAAAGCCCATTGCATACTAGGCTCCACTTTGATTACGTGATTTGTCTTCATAGGGGGCTTCCTCCAAATATTGTGATGACACAAGCTAAGGGAGCTTTACGCAGTCCACCAAATCCAAATCCTCTAACTTTATAAAGGGGACCCATGTCAATAGATCACCCTCAAAGGCGACATCTTCAGGGAGCAGCGGTGTATCGACATGTGCTTTGATCTTATCAACATGCCACGTAACATCTATCGATAGCTTCTGCGGGGTCATATATGGAGGCAACTATGAAATAGGGTCACCCTCCTCAACAAATCCTTGTTTCAACATAGTTACCTCAAATTCTTCCTCAATATCTTCCATTGGCTGCTTCTATCTCTCTTTTTGGGGAGCCTTATTTTGCTTCAGGGTTACTTTGTGCGGGGACTTCTGAGTACCCGATGACTGGTCATTCTTTTTCTTCTTCGCACTACTAGCAACAAGCATAGTAGGGGTGGGCCGAGATGCTATGATAGCTTCAGGCACTAAATTTCCTAACCCTTGTTAGCGCAACATTTCCTCAAGTTTTTCCCAAGAAGCAGACATAAAAAAAAACTAACAGAGTGAGAGCAGAGGGAATACTTTGATCAGATAATACAGAAATAAAAGGGAACTTGTATATACCTTCATGCGATATTTAAAGTGATGTCATGGCCTTAACAACCTTATGTATGTTGAAGCAACTCCATTAATGCTCAAACAGACCCAAATATTGCAGAATCTCCTTCTTAAATGCAGGTTATCTGCTCCTATAAATGGTAACAAAGTTCTCATGTCTATTTTTATTGTTCCAACGGCTAGTTTCTAGCTTTCTTGTGATTGAAACCTCCTTCTGGCACAACCTCTGCATTGGCTTCACAGATACCTATGTTCTTGCAAACTTCGTTGCCCAAAAGTTTGACAAGATTTTTTTTAACCTCTAACAACTTTCTTTAAAGTCCTGCAGCCTCTCTCAACATTTCAAAGCGTTAAGACATTCTTCAAGCCATATAATCATTTAGCATGCACAGGGATGGGATCATCCATGTAAGCGTTTAGGTGACTACCATTACCATTTATAGGAATTAATTCACCATTTAAGGTCACAAAATGAACTAAACCTCCTTCTGTGATTTCCTTGATAATATAGGGCCCAAGCCAATGCATCTTGAACTTCCCTAGAAAGTGTGCAAACTTATTGTCATAAAGTAACACCTAATCCTCCTTCTTAAAAATATTATGTCTGATATGTTGATCATGCCAAGCCTCCTCGTGTACCTTCTGCACCTGTTGGTGAAAACCAAAAATGAATCTATCTTCTTACAACACAACAAGCTGTGACAACCACTCCTACATAATGTCTGGAATAGACATCTTGGGGAGTGTTGTGATCTGCAGACTAGGGGCAATGTATTCCATCATCATCATGGCCTCATGTCCATAGACCATCCTGAAAGGTGTTTGTACCATTAGCTTCTTGAATGTGGTCCTGTATTCCCACAAAAAAATAGGTGTGTGCACGTCCCAGTCATTGTCATTCACGTTGCATATGTTCGTGAGCACTTTTCCCAAAATATTATTGAACACTTCTAGGGTTCCATTCACCTGAGGATGATAGAGCATGCTCTTATGATGATGTACTCTGATTTTTTTTTCAGCGCCTGAATGGTCTCATTTAGAAAATGCGTACCCTGATCACTCATCAAAATTTTGGGGCACCCAAACCTTGTCAGAATATTCTCAAAGATAAGGTGCACAGTCGATTCTGCATTGAAATCTTTCATAGGTTGAGCCCCCGCCCACCTAGTCAAGTAATCTATAGCAGTGACGATATATCATGCTCTAGTATTCTTCCTTGGGGGGTTAATCGGTCCAACAAAATAAATTACCCACTTTTCAAAGGCATGTAAAGTTACTCGCGGTTGTAGTGGCATCTTGTCTCGGCACGAGGGTCTTCCCATCTTATGACATACATCACAAGCGCGACAATATTCCTTTGAATCAATGTGCACCATAGGCCACCACAACCCAACCCTTAAGATCTTCTGCGTGGTCGATTTTCCAACATAATTACCACCTGCAACGCCTCTATGTGCTTCAGCCAATATGATAGGTCTTTCAAAATCAGGAATATATCGCCTCAAAGCTTCATCAACTCCCATCTTGTATAATTGACCTGCGATCAAGGTGAAGTCTGTTGCGTGCGCGACCAACTCTTTATTCTTTTTAGTTGTATATTCCCCAGGTGCACATACAGTGGTCAAAAAATGGATGATATATGAAAAATTATCATCAACTATCTTAATAGCGAAAAATGGCGCATCTGATAATCCATCCTCTGAATTAGTTGGTTCTTCACCATTTTCAATGTGCGATAAGTGGTTAATTTTTTCGTTCAAACTTCTAGGCTTCAAAATCACCCCAAAATTGTATTTATGGAACAAGAGGAGCCTTTTGTAGATTCCGCCCCCCCCCAACATAGGCTTGTTCACTAGGTATTTCAAAGCGGAGTGATCTGTGAACATCTTGAAATGACATCTAAAAAGATAATGACAGAACTTTTGCCATGCAGACAACATTGCTATCCCTTATTGTTTTGTGGTTGAATAATTTCTCTTAGCATTTGACTGCTTCTGACTTTCAAACACAATCTGATGATCAATATCTCCAACACTTGGCTGCACTAATAAAGCTCCTAGTGTGATACATGAAGTGTCAACATGGACATGGAATTCCTTTGACCAATATTGGAATTCCATGATAGGCACACTCACCATATTATCCTTGAGTATGTCCAAGCTCTTCTGACAATACTCATCCCAACAGAAACTGGCATCCTTATTCAGCAGCTTCTCCATCAGCGCAATTGTCTTCTCGTAAGATTGAATAAACTTCTCATAATATCTAGTATGTCCTAATCAAGTGAAATAGTTTCACATTCGTTGTGGGATCCAAATTAATAATGAAAAAAAATTGGTTGGATCAACCATCAATCCTTGTTGATAGACAATATGTCCCAACAAGATACCAAAGGGGACACAGAATATACACTTCTTCAAGTTCAAAGAAATATGGTATTGTTGACAAGTGTCTAGCATCAAACGCAAGATGGAGACAAGTTTCTTCAATAGTCCAATCATCAAAGTACACTTCTAAAAATTTGTGGATATATTCTTTGAAAACAACATAATATAGTGGTCCTAGGTCAAAATTTCATGTTTTCAAATAAATTTTCAAATAAAATGTTTTACACTGAATGTTGTCTAGGTCTAAATGCTACTCCCTACACTCCATTCATGGTCATCATCATTTCAGGGTCATGTCATCTATTAATCATCTAGGGTCTTAGATCAGTCACCACACCTCCATCTAGACCAGGGTCTAGGTCTCTTTTGTTTTGCCACCATAAGGTTCAATCATGTCATGAAAGAAGGCGAAAAAAATCTCATTTTCACCATACAAGTCATTTACATTCAGAGTCAGCAAAGATAGGAAAATAAAATAAAGGAAATTTGTATTTCCTCAAATGAAGTATGCTACATGATCAAGTTGTTCAAAAATGTTTTTTTTTTCTCCAAGTATGTATGATTTCACTAGAAGACAAAAAAGCACATTTGGTGATGTTATAAAAGGAAAATGAAGTTTCTTGAACTCATTTTATCCATTGTAATTCCAAGTGTCAATATTGGAATGTGGAGAGTCATGATGTAATGTAATGAGTCATTATGTAAAGAAGTTGAATATTCATGAGGGGAGTACAAGATTCATACAGGGGAATGCGAAAAGGTCCCCCACTTTGTTATAAATATATCCTCATAACTCACCTAAACAGATTTTGGCTAGGCTTTGGCTTAGAAAGAGCTTGGGATTTTTGTGAGAGCCTTGTATTCTACATAGAATAGAGGGAGTATCCCTATTTGGAGGATCAGGTGTTGTTGACTTTACATTCCAATAGTGGGGCTAGGGGTTCATCAATGGTGTATGTATGATTGGAACTTTCACTTTTCATAAAATCTCACAGCCGGCACACTTTAATGCATATGTTATGAATATAGTAGGACTATTATTGTTGTATTGTAAATGTATGTTATTTAACTTATTCTTATGAACTATTTCATTTGCATGGGTATGAGTCTTGTTGAATGTTTGTTTTTATATTTAATCTTATCACTATTTAACTGTACAATTATTTTGATACATATCTGTAAAGGTCAATATGCTCATAAGTCTTTCTTCTCAAGTCAAGGTATCATTAATGTTTTAAGGGTCTCAATTTCTTTACCTTCTATTGAAACCTTCATGACTACACTTGAATTTTTACAGTCAAACACTTTCTTCACCGTCACTATGTACCACCTATATGATCATGTTAAAGCTATATCATCAACACCAAGATTGACCTACACCAAATGCTGTGAGGTATAATTACTTGATTTCCGCGTTTTGTGGAGATCCTCAATGTTGGTGGTTCTAGTAATCAATAATATTATTTTTGTATTTAAATGTTTTTTTTGATAGATATTTGGGTTCCTATTATCTATGCATGTGTCAAAAATGGAAACTACTAACCAATACATCCGCCTTTTTCCATTCAAAAAAATATTAAAAGTGTCCTCGAAGAGGATAAGCCTAAATCATATGGAATCCTTTAATTTCTAAATGCTCTTCAGGATATACTTTGACAACTAGGTCCAAGCCCATATTTGTACTACCTAGATGATGCTGTTTAATATTTTCATTGATTCCTCTTTAGAGAGGTGCAAGATCGATCTAAAGATCATCTGGATCAAGTATCTAAAATTATTTTTAATTATCCACAAGGTCGCTGATTATCCTATGGCTGGAGTAGAGTGGCCACACCATAGATGACTATATATATTGCAGAATTTGTCATTTTGCACACGCCTTTGATATTCTCTCTCATGATGTGGTTGTGATTAGGGTCTCATGGTGTTGCGATTAGGTATTTCTGCATGTGACATAACAGGCTTCTGGTGCAATGTTAGCTTCTAGTAGTGTTTTGAGGAGAATGCCATGAGCCATCTTGGGGTTGTTTGACACATTGGGTTGGCTGACCATGGAGACTTTGGCTGAATATCCCATGATCATCGCACACCACTATTGTTCATCTCTATTTTTGGCTTACCTTCCATCGATCTATTGTCCGTTCTATTTGCATCTTACTTTCATGTGATTGAGCCATAGAAGTAGCAAATTTTCATCTAGAATAGAACATATTTAGAATTAACATGGCATTCGTATTAAGGAGAAGAAAAGCCCAACGGAAATGGTGGAGATAAGGACTGCTTCTGGGCCAATAAGGTATACCTAGATGCTTGGAAGAATAGTGAGAAGAGACTTTCTTTAGGTTTTGGGGCCGTGTGGCTGGAAAATTTGTTTGGAGGGTGTCATAAGCCATACCAGTTGCCGTAAAGTGATAGTGTGGGCAGTTTTGGGGTTGTTTTGTGCCCTAACCTTCAACATGGAGGAGCCAACAAGGGTAGCGGGCATTTCTAAGTGTTGTAGGTGAAGGAGTGGGATGAAACTGGTTGAGGCATGTTGAAGGGTTGTTCTTGGGTGCATTTTCGTGTTAGGAAGAGTGCAACATAGAGTGAATGTGTTAGCCACTATTTTAGGGCATAATTGTAGACTGTCGGAGGGGGACCAAAGGTACAACACCGTTGGGGTAGGCCGTAGGAGACAGCTACAAGAGTTGAACCTCTTTAGGAGATGTGTCTAGGTGGACAGCAAGATTTAAGGGCAGAAAATAGAGGACCCTCCAATGTGACCCAGCTCATGAGTACAATGTGCTGAATTGCGTGGAGATTCGTAGTAGCGTGGTGTTCCCTTAACTAGGGTTGTCACAATGAGAAAAGAAATGCCAATTCAAATAAAGGTTTTGGAAGGAATTTTCTTGTGTTCATTTCTATTAAGGTCAAGGTCGATGTATTCACTAAATTAATTTTAAAATATGCAGCCTATTTTCCTTAAGATTGTGCTTAAAATTCCAATTCAAATACCTAAAAAATGGTTAAGAAAGAATAACAAATTTCAAAATACGTCATCAGAAAGAGGTCATATTAATATATATTTTGTATCAAACAATACACAGCAAGATTAGTTGTTAGTATGAAGCTTAATCACAAGGCCTAAAAATGGCTCACTTTAAAGCAGTACAAAAACAGCCCTAAAACAAAGATGGCTACCAATATCTTTAGATCCTTAATTAGGTGACCAAGATAAAGTCAAGAAAAATTCTAGATCTCAGGCATTAAAAGGGCAGCAAGAACAAAAGAGATGCTCCATGCATCCAATAGACAAGACAAGAATATGTTTAAATAATTTTTGTATTTAAAAGGTACCCGGAGGAGAGAACATATATATTAAGGTCACTCCTCCTCAATGGGATGGGTCTTTGTAATTCTCTGGCACCGCATCTTAAAATCCTCTCTGATGGTAGAAAACTCAAAACAAAAATGGAACTCAAAAGGAGCTCCTAAAAAAAATGATAGAAAAATATGACAATGATGGTGGATCAAAGTTAGACCAAAAGTATAGATCCAGAGTGATATTTAGGTAACAAAGGTAGTAATTTAATGAAACTTCATTTCTATGCAATAAAATATTTAATTTAGCTCCAGATATTATATAATTAAAATATTATTAACCAAATCAAGATCCAACTTTTAAGGGAATATTTTATTATATTTGCTGAAAAGAATTTCCTGAATTCTGGCCAAAACTTTATTTTTAAATAATAAATAAAATAAAATGATTTATTTATTTTAAAGATGTTGTTGAGTAATAATCAAATAAATAATGATTTATTTAATTAGTAGTGGTTGATTTGGTCATATTTAACAAGGAATATTATTTAAATAATTATTCCTAGAAAATAATAAGATAAATAATAATTTATCTAATTCATTTTCCTATTTTAATACACTGTGAATATTAACAACCGTTATTTAACTAATTATTCTGGAGAAAAATCAAACAAATGTAGATTTATTTAATATTTCCCCTCTTGGGGTTTTGCTTAGACCATAAACAACTTAATAAAGGTGGTTTATCAAGTTATTTTTCATATGAAAGAAATTTTACTTAGTGTAAATTATTCTACAGTGAAAGTATTTAGGTCCATCTAATATATGTAAATGTGCTAGATAATTCAAAAATGGTGTAATAGATGTCCCCCCATCAAGTAATGTTAGGAGCTAATTGTATGACCCAGTACGTTGTAAGAATACACAATCACCAGACACGATAAAAGGGGAAGTCAGAGAGAGAGAAATGTGAGGCAGACTGAGCGTGCCGGAGGACTAGACCCCGAGGAGATCGAGACTCGAGTGCAACAAGCATCTGTTGTGAGAGTACCAGTGCCGATAGGCGTGGGAGGCACCATGCAGCGCCGAGACAAAGTACAAATGGAATAGTGCGTCCAAGACACAAGGGACCACAATCCGAGCAGTACGAGATTTCGGCATAAACATGAGCCAGGCTAAAAACACGATGATGAGTCCTCACATACATATCGCCAGTCCGCTAACAAACCAGACTTAGCAAAATAATATCTCGAGTACATGAGACACAAATACAACCCAAATGCCCCCGTAAACGAAGGGGCTTCACAAAGTCCGACTGGATACATGCAAACACAGAGGCGCTGCAAGCGGCTAAGGCCGAGCATCATCAAACACACGGAGCTGCATCAAAGGCGTAGCCGTAAGAGGCACACCCGGGCATGTGTTACCTCACCGCAGTGGCCACTCCCTCATGAGGGCCGAAACATCTCACACACATGCAAAGATTTCCGCGTATCGTCTCGCCGCGTCACCGGACTCCGCACGCATACGGATCTCGATCATGCCGAAAGGAGCCGGAGCTAAGAAACTGGCAAGTCAGAGGGCAAAAGTAAGGGAGTCGCGGTCCCAGTGGGCACCGAACAAAGAAAGTGGAAGCCGGAACCAAGGTACAGCCGCTTCTCTAGTGACCGTGCTTCTGGAACAACGGATGTGCTGATGTCGCACAGTAAGGAGGTCCGCCGTAGGTGAGGCGATGAGATCCTCAACTAAGGCACGAGATAAAACAGTAGATAGACCGATGTATCAACACTATGAATGATGATGAAATGGGTGGTACCGAGAAAAGACGGATGAATTTTGTTAGACATAAAGGGCATGGATGACCCGCAAAACCGACACAATATCATAAGGATAGGGGACAAGAGATCAAGGCCATAATGTGTGACACGAGAGAGGAACCAAGCATTGAAGGAAGGAGGACTACAGTTTGATACAAAGGGTCTCTGGATAGACTCCATGGATGCGATGATGACTCAACGATATTTCAAACAAGGGTTTACCTGGCTGATAAGTTACAGAAAAAAGGTCCAATGGGGACTGGAAACATGAGCACAAGACAGTTTACCAAGACAAAATCAACACGAGCATGGACAAGTATGGAGGCAAAGTGGTGGCCCAAGTACAAGTGTTGCAAGAAGAAACGATTTGAGGAGGCAGAAGCGACCCTTCTTGGAAAAATGTGTCTCGTGAAGTATAAAATCAAGAAAACCACAGATACCCATTTCAAGGCTCGCAGAGCTTTCCAAAATTTTACAAGGTATTTATTTTTTCAAACTGAGCGATGGTTTCACGTAACAGGCTAAAGAAAGATCAAGGGCTTTTCTTTAATAAGGTAGGCATTTTCCCCTCCAAATTCACTCATTTGGAAAGTGTAGTCGTGGTGACCGTAGAGAGTAGAAAAGGCCCTAAATCTGTACCCATCAAAGGTGACAAAAACCGATCATTGAATCGAGATCCATCGCTGTATGTAAGAGGCCTTAACCCTACCCTTTTAATTGAGGGAATCAAAATTTTAGTTTAGGTATCCAGCCACGAACAAAGCAGAAGCTGTACCCTTGGGGTCTATTCTCTGCGAATTCGGGTAGTAGGTACTGAAGAAAATTGCACTGTCCCAAGAAATGACTTGAAAAGTGTGACCAATGTGTATAGAAAGGGGAGCCAAAGATGAGCTTTTGGCTGAGATCTGGATTTTTTTATGGTTGAGGGGCATGGTGCCCCCATATATATATATTAAATGTATCTAGAGAAAGGGGAATCTAAACACATTTGTAATGATGTGGTGTGCCATTTGATACACAAAGTTGTGGTTATGCGCGTTTGAGAAAGGGAAATGGAGGGATTACCAATCTCTTTTGGTATTGCATATGTGGAGTCAAAACGGACTTTAAGTTTCCGGATTGGCATAGCACGGTGTCACTATCCCAAAAGGAGTGACTGGGACAGACAGTGAACTGGCGTCTCGTAGAAAAAGCCATAGGTTGGCCAACAACAATGTCAAAGGGGCGGCTGCGTTGATGTAAGATGAAGCGATGATGGGTATCGTCTAGAGTTTGATGCTGAAGTGATATGACTCTCAGAGGTCTCGTCTAAATGTGGAACAATCTGCCCGGGTACTAGAGTCAACACCACCACATGCACTAGGAGAGTGGTGGAGAATCGCGTCTCGTCGTCTCTCAAATGTGGGTGACTTACCCAAACATTGGGTGTAGATGAAATGGCCACAAGGTGCGATGTGGTGTCGACGCATGGGTTCGATGGCCGGTGATGGATAAAGCTCGGTGGTGGTGAATCAGTCTTCCATAATGCTCGTCATCGTGATAAGATGGGTGGGATCGCGCGGTGGAAGAAGAATCACTCGATGCAAAGGAAGCGCCCAGCTCATCATCATGAGAAGCGAGGTTCACATGCACATCGTCATAGAGGTAAATGAAGAACAAGTAGAAAGGAAGGATCCACTGATGTTGGGAGACTGTAGGCATTCGCTGAAGGGAGGTCGCGTAAATAGAAGGGGAAGGCCTCCAAGAGGGTCTTCCACGAGATGTCATAGATGATGAAAGGTAGTGGATAGTGGTCGAAGACTCTACTGTTTCTCACATCTCGGGAGGGGGAATATTAATAGGGGTGGATGTGTCTCCTTCCGGTTCGCCGAAGCAAAACACACAAATAAGGGATGTGTGTCCATTGTGCTTTGGCCTCAAATTCTCAGGACCAATTCCAAAGAGGAGAGGTACTCTTCTTACATGGGACAAGAGGTGAGTATAGTGGTCATGGAATCGCTGGCCGAAAGCACAAGGTTGGTTGGTGTGAATAGTCTTAGGTTCTTGGCGCGCTACCAAGGAAGAAATAGAGGCTTGAGGGATCGTAGACTTCCGTGAATGCAACACAATCCATGCACTTGATACGGGGCAACTAAAGACAAAGGGGTGGCATGACTGACGACATCACATAAAGTACAAGGCTTTGGAGGTAGAGGAGGAGCAAAGTCACGGGGGCAACCGTATCTTTTGATGTGGCAGTTTCTGCGAGCTTTTTCCTTCTTATCCAAATTTGTCGCAATAGGAGAGGGTCTCTGATGTAGTTATGCATTGTAGCAAATGAGAAGTCATAGGGATTCCAAGCTGAACCGGTCAAAGAAAGATAAGGTTTGGGCTGACTACGGAGGTAAAAATAGGGGGACTGCACCAAATGGGAATTCAAGGGTCGTGTTAGACGAGATAGGGTAGCCATGACAGTACCGGAGAATCACCCAGGAGGGGGAGTGAGGAACATTTTGACCAGAGGGGCATGCATGTGAGCCTAAGATGGTTAAGGCCTAGAGGAGCTGCTCCCTGAGGGTAGAGAGGCTCCTAATGTTTGGGTTGTAGGTGACAGAGGAGGAGGAGGTCCAAAAGGCCGAATCAAGGGCTAGGAGTAGGTCAGAGAGGGAGGCTACTATCATTATCAAGCGGGCCACGGAGGGAAGCCCAGGCACTGTGGCTGATGCAAACATGTGATAAGTCAGATCGGGGAGATAGGCGGAGGGCGATTGTGAATGTACTTAAGCAAAATGGAGTCTTTGTAGACCCGGTAGACACCCAGTCAAGGGTAAGATTTGCTGACACACCGAAGATATGATGGGACTCAGGGAGGTCCGAGAGTTCGGTCGTAATATGTCAACTGTCGGCGGTGACCAGTTCCATTATGGGGAAAAGGGACATCTTGTGTGAAACTGCTGATGGTACAACAAACATCACATAGGTGTAACTACAACCCAATATAATGTTGTAACTTGCTAGCATCAACAATTCTACGTCAACGCAAATAATCCTGCCCACAAGAGTAATAGGAAAATTGTAGAATAGGGAAGCAATGGGCCGGGAGGCATGGCCATCCCACGCTCTAGAGAGTGACTGTGAAGGGGTCAACTCAGATCCGAGTTACTTCAACCAAAGCATCACACGTGGATGCCCTCATCAATGATGCCACATCGTAGGGCCGTTGGCATTCCGAATTCTGACCGGGATTTGGAAGCGATGGAAGCAAGAAGATGAGGATGTTTTAACTGAGCCAACATCGAAGACACCAAGCAACTGTCCGAAGGACTCATGTTTTCCATGGCAGATAGCAGAGCTGCTGTGAAGGGAACGACCGGAGGAGTTCCAACATTGAGATGGCAGCGTGAGATTATGCCAAATCATCGGCCATACGATGGCAGAATGGGCATCTTTTCCGTAAGCAGCATTGCCAGAGGTCCCTTTAGGGATCTGCATGAACCCTGGGCTTAGGGCTGAGTGGATCTCCAAAGAACCATTAGTTGTCGAAAGAGGCCTATAGAACCTAAATAAGGGGACTCGGGGACAAATGTAGGGGAGGCTTGCTTGTACTAACGGGACCAAGTCCGAAGGTTGAGGTCTGCGCTATAGGTTGGTCAGAATTATCATGAGAATCAGTAATTAGAGGTACCAGATGGAGGAGGGCTGGGAGGGCACCGACCTTCACGTGTTGGGCAGCCACAAACTTGCCGAGGGAAAGGATTAGTAAACACAAATACGACTAGCGCAGATTGGGAAGGAAGGAAGAGGAGTGCCGTTGTCCCCGCAATGTCGCTGAGACTCCCACATCTACTTGGTTCGTGCTAAAAGAGGACAATCGTGGATGTATCACTATAAACACCACAACAAGAACAAGGCCCCCCCCCCCTTGCAAACATGCTCTGCCCCGCTGGGGCCGAGTGCCCTGTTGTCAAAGCAGAAAAGTAGTATGATTATCTTTATGGGAGTTAGGTCTAGGATGACGGATGGTGGATTGATTTTGAGGCTTTCCTTGGTTTTTGGAGGGAGGAGGATTAGCTTCACCCTTCGTGCATACATCTGCCCCCGAGGGGCGGTGGCTACCGTTGTGGGGTTGAGAAGGCAAGGGAGGAGGAAGGAATGCCTGAGGAGTTTTGGAGCATCTGTGCTACTTCGACACGGATAACAAGGAGGTTATTTAAAATTGTGTGTGCCAGGAGGTTGGGAAAAGGAGAAGGCATGTCGTATCCTCGGGATGCTACATGCTACCGAGAGGGCGAGAGGTGCAGAGGTGCTGTCCCTCAGGAAAACCACAGCCCTGCGGAGGGTTGAGCGGATGGATGAGAGGATGCTCCAATGATACCGTCGCGGCATGAGGTGCACGTGTAGGCGGCGCACCGGGGTGTGGGAAGATCGTGTAGGACGAAAGTAGGGATCATAACCCGAATGAGCGTAGATCAGTCAAACTTTTAACGACATTTGGAGGGCATCGACTTCAGCTTTGAGGGAATGGGATGCGACATCTTTCCCGATAGGGTCACAAAGAGATCTAAGGAACCACCCATGTAGACACTGGCCTTCGAAGGGAGCGATCGGCACAGGCTCGTCGTCTCCGCTGCATCTCTAGCCATCATCGGTAGAAAGGCAGGTCGTGCAGAGGATTTGACAAAGGAAGTCAAACGAGTTCGAGACCAAGTGTCACAACGAAGAGCGGAAAGCAAGACGAAAAAGCCCTCGGCAAGAGTCGCAAAGGTGGTGCTGGGAGGAAGTGAGGCCTGGATCAACATACCACTCTAGGAAGTTTCGCCGCAAGCGTGCGTTGAACACGCTTCAAGACGTACAGAGTCATCGGTAATGGAGGTAGGACAGGAACACCACATGTGGAAAGATCAAACATGATTTGTAGGATCTCTCCACCAGTCAATCAAACTTTAAAATGCCTGAAGGACTCCTTGGCCTGCAAGATAGCGGGCCAACTAGCATCATGGTGTATAGGTCAGATCAACTAGTTAAAATCGGGAAGAATGAGGCCCTGTTGGTAGGGGAGCAAGGGAGCACTGCAGGCTTTTGTTGCGGTCCCACTAGAAGTAGCTTCACATTAGGCCTACAGACTAGCGTTTAAGTCCCCGAAATGCATAGTGAAGGTGATGGTGGGAGAACCGCTAAAACCACAAGGGGAACCTAATGAACCCGTGTGTTGGGGCCGGAGGCAGTAATTTACAGAGGACTAACTAACTTACGTGGAGGAGTGTTATCTTACCGCAACTTAGGATGAAGGCCAAGAAGTCTCCGGGATAAACACCTTCGTGGCTCAATGGTGAAGGCATAAACATGGCACAAAGGGAAGAGAGACCAAGGGTGAAGAGGTGCAGGATCAACTGACATAACAAACAACAAGGGCAAAGAGAGGTAGCAAAGATCAATTTATTTCAATAATAAAGTCTTTTCGGGCAAAGATAACCAAGACTCTTCACTTAGGGTGTGTGTGTTAAGTGTAAATTTTAATTTTTAAAATCAGATGTTTGTAGAGAAAAATAAAAAAAGTGTGTTGTATAACCGTAAATAACCTACAGACACAAGAGAAACTGAAATACGAAAAATAAATGTACTACAATGTATTATTCTAAACCCAAGGAGGCGAGCCTCTCAACAACTAGTCTCAGGGTGGAAAAATCTAGTCAAAACACATTGAAACATTGGACACTGGTTGCCTGGAGGGACAGACGAGAAAGGTCGTATTTAAGTTAGAAATAGAGCAAAAAAAAATCGAGAAAATTGTTGTAAATGAGGCAGGAAAAGCCTAGAGGGAAATAGTGGGACCTAGAGGAAAACCCAAAACCGAGAGAGGCGGCTGGATGATAACAACCAATCCTCGGGAAGTGGATCTAAAGGTAAGGCATCGCATCTAAGGGTCTGAGTTAACACTTAAAATTTCCATAACCCTAGGCACAAACTCTTCCACAAAAGGTGGAGGGCATCGGGGGTTCCCGAGGGCTGTGGCTCCCACTTTGTTGAGTAAAAAGAAGAACAAGGGCAGTGGTCCAAATGGGTGGGAGACGATGTCAAAACCCCGACCAGAGCTCAGGAAAACCTATAAAATCTTCAAAAAAAAAATCCCCGCAAAAATTTTAGAATGCAGCTTTCCACCATTTCGCAAAGGTCTCAAGCCAGTTATTTTTCTACATCCTGGAGCTTCAGCCACGGTGTTATGGCCCAAAAGTGTGACTTGGCACTTCCTAGCACTCTCTTGGAAGCAAGTTTCGTAAGAATGTGTCGTCTAGTCGTGGTCGATGCTCCGCTACCTACGCAATAGGTCCGAAAACACACTGTAAGTTAATCTTCAATGTTTTATGGTTTTATAGGTTAAAAATAAATATCAAGAAAATAAAACAAGAAGCAAGAAAAATCCCGGGTTTGAAGAAGATGGATATGTAGGGATTCAAAAACAAATATGTCGAATTCAAACCCGTGTGAGTCACAATAATAGTATTAACCTTACTTGCAAAGTGTACGAAAAGGCTCACTTTTAGCTGCATAACAAAACCTTAACAACAGTCACGTGGTTGCCAATATCTTTAGATTTGCACTTAGTGACCAAGATAAATGCTACAAAAATTATATCGGCAATAAAAATATCGTCAAGGAAGAATAAAAAACAAGAGTTTCTCCATGCATCCAATAGACAAGACAAGAATATGTTTAAATAATTTTTATTTATATAATCTTTGGAGGAGGTTATAAGGATATAACAGCCCCTCCTCAATGGATGGTTTTTGTAAGTCCTCAAGACTTCAGGATCTAAACCTCTCTTGATGGTGTAGAAAACTCCGTAAAAAATGTAACTCAAAAGGGAGCTCCTAAGAAAAATGGTAGCAAGCAGTGACAATCATGGTGGATCAAAGTCGCATCAAAATTATAGATCTGAAGTGATCTATTAGGCAGCAAAAGAGTGATTTAATGAATGGGAAAAATCTCACACTATTTATAACAAAATACTGACGTTCTAGATCTTGGTGCATGATTAAAATAATGTTAACCAAATCAAGATCCAACTTCATGGAATATTTTATTATTATTTGTTGAGGGAAAAGGGTGTTTTGACTTGGGTCAAATCCCTTGATTTAGTGAAGAATAAATAAATAAATGATTTATTTATCACTTTTAAAGATGTGGTTGAGGATATAATCAAATAAATAATGATTTATTTAATTAGTAGTGGTTGATTTGGTCATATTTAACAAGGAATATTATTTAAATAATTATTCCTAGAAAATAATAAGATAAATAATAAATTTAACTAACCAATTTTCCCCGTTTTAAGTTAAATATGACCAAGAATATTAATTAAACCTGTTTAACTAATTATTCCCCGAGGAAATCAAACAAATGTGGATTTATTTAATATTTCCTCCAGGATTCCCCGTTTATACCATAAACAACTAATAAAGGTGGTTTACTAAGTTATTTTTCATAGTGAAAGCTACCTACTAGGCAAAATTATCCATTATGGTGTACTTAGGTCCATATAATAGTAACATGTTAGATGACCAAAAAATGGTGTAACATCAAATTACCAAAATGCATGCGATAAAATTCCTAAACTAGTATTGTGATTATTATGTAGTGCTCAAACTCAAGTAATGTTACTTAATGATTTAAGGTTCAGCTTGTTGTAAAGAGTTCAAATGAAGTGCTGTGACACCAAAATAGGTGTTGGAGAAGAATTGTTGACAAGGAAAATGTAGCCTTATTTGGCGCGTGGTGTATCAAATGCAAAGGACAAGTGGCCTTCACTATACAAGGTACTCTTCCAAGAGTGCCATTAACTCCTACACCCGCGTAATTAGCTCTCGAAATACAAGTAGAAAATAAAATTGTAAAGCGCCTAGGGCTAAGTTAGAAAGAGCATGAAAAACCCTCGCAATTTACCCACAATTGGTTGCTAAACAAAATGCAACAAATTTCTAGATTTCTCGAGCTTGATTAAGCCCTCGGCCCGACGCAAAATATCCGATGATTCTTGAGCTGTGGATATTTTTCTTTGATGACTAATGAATTGTAGAGAAAGCTTATTTCATGTTGGCTGGTGTATGGTTTCATGATGGCACCGTGCTGTGCACGTGGAATTGATTTGGAAAATCAATTATTTGGAGGCCAGAGCTGTATTCACAAAGGAGGATGAGAGTCTCTTAGCGGTGCAAGGATGATGCATTTTTTGTCTAGAATTGACACTGAAACCTGTTAACCCAAGCCTGGAGGATCTACCTCACGTAGTAGTGGGACCGACATTTCTTTGAGGGTTTTCCATTGATCCATGAATTTTCTAGGGAGATAGAATTATACGGAAAATAGGGCAAAATTTGGCTTTGTGCTTCATAAGTAGGACCAAGTATTGGAAGACATTAGAAAGAGGCATGTATAATTTTTCTTACATGGAAATTTTGTTAAAGTATGTCTCTGTAATGTTTTTTTAGGGAAATCTCGGGGATAATATCAATATTGGTTTGATGAGCCTTAGAACGTTGACATATGGCAAGTATATATGACTTCAAATGCATGTGGTAGAGTCTAGCATGAACTTGATTTGTGGTATCTTCAAAGTGGGCATATGGAAAAATTTATATGCAACCATGAATTTTGATATCTCGAGGTACTATATGGCAAGTATGACAGTGATGAATATGATAGCGATGTATGTATGACATGTATATGGGCAAACACTGTACACTAGTGATATGGCGGTGTGCATGATACCTGCCAAAGATGTATGAAAAGCATGTATGATAGTATATGGCTATGATACTTGTATGGCTATAATTCCATAAAATAAGCCTTGACAGTGGGTGGCAAAATTGGAACCTGTGATTACAAGGTCCTTTCTCAAGCAAGCGAATTTGGTATCCGGGATGCCCAGGTCTAAAATAATCATGAAAGCATATGCTAGGCTGTGCCGAAGGAAGCATACGAAGAACCCTCAAGTGTCACAAAGACATTCATAAAGTAATACAAATTGATACATTCTAATTTATACTGATATGCTTGGGAGCAGATGTCTCCTATTTCATGACTTGCATGGATGACTTCTCTCGCGAAGGCCCGAATATGTTTTTGCAAGAAGAAGATCAAGATTTTGAGGACTCGACAATGTGCACCGAATGTGAGTCATCGCGGAGTTCTAAGCGAAACTTTTTAGAGGAGCCTGCGCACTAAAGGAGGAGACCGAAACCGTATATGCTCCCGAGAAAATGGTGTTGCTGAAGAAGAAAGAAGAGAAGACCCTCATGGCTCGGGACATCTGCAAGAGATGCGAGAGACATATGGCACCAAAGTGCATGGTCTCCGAGGAAAGCATGAAGACGGAATAGATACCAAGCATCTAGCGGCCATGAGTGCAGCTGTTCAATCTCGAGCTCCGGGATCATTTGAAGAAGCTAGTAAAGCATCGAGTTTGGAAGGATTCTATGCTTTCAAGAGTACGGAGTCACAGTGAAAAATGATGTCTCGAAATGTGGTCCTCAAGATCGCAGGACAAAGACTGTTGTCACCTTTGCAATGGCTCTGTAAGATCAAGCATGGATCCGATGGGAGTGCCGAAAAAGTACAAGGCAATATTTGGTGTCTGAGGCTTCTCTCAAAAGGGAAGGCATAGATTATGATGATATATTTGCACCCGTGATCTATTGTAGACCCTTTGCGCCACGCGATGATGAAATCTCCATCGTGATGGATGTGAAGATCGCTCCTGCATGGTCTGCGAAGTGAAGAGGTGTATGTGGAGCAATCCTCTTTGGGTTTGAAGTCCAGGATAGAGACTCTCATGTAATCTTGTAGCTTGTACTTTCATTTTCATATTTAGAAATCAAAGGATGTAGTCGTTGGTATTCTGGCTATCTGCGGAATTCATGTGCAGTGAGTTATGATCATGTATTTTTACTCTGCTATAATATTTAATTTGAATGATATATAGCTTTCTTTTTTCCATATCTTGCATTCGTGTTTTGGTCTCAACCTAGAAGTCTCCTAAATTGAGTTCATTTTAATTTGTCAACGAGGGTTGGTAAACCGCAGCAGTAAAGTCACTGTATGTGCCTAAAGGTGTCATGTTTCTTAATGCATTGTGTTTGAAGTGTTTTATGATGTTTTTGGTCTTTTGATGGATTTGTGTACTGGGTGAAAAGAACTAAATGGCTGGTGGAAGAAAGCCTACTTGGTTAAAAACAGAGTGAAGCTCAATTTGTTGATGACAAAATGACAAAATAAAGATACCGAAAACATAATCAATCCTAAACTATGATCTAAGCGAGAATACAAAGCTTTAGATAATGGCTTCAAGAAAATGAGATCGAAACATACAAATTTAACTTTCTCCAATTCTTTCATTAGAGGTATTTTGGGAAGAGCTTTGAGAAGTAGCGACTAAGTATACAAATTCTCCTAACTAGACGGCTTTAAACACTCGACTTTATAATGATACAACATCTTATCCACAGATTAAAGATTTGATGAAACATATTTGGAGAAGAACATTGGTAACATCATGAGATTCTTTACACTGCAAGACTTAGCTCCTAATTCTAATCCGCAACTTTAATTTAACATCACTAAGCTTTACTCCAAAAGCTAGTAGATAAAAGTAGTCTTTTGAGGAAAGGCTTTGTTTTATGAAATGATAAAGGAAGTTGCAAAAGTACTTCTGAAACCTTGGTGACAATCTTTCTGTCATGTCTCGGATGATTATGAGTCAAGTATGACTTCGAACGAACAGAGTTTTGTAAAGGAATTAACCTATGGGAAAATCAAATTCAATAACTAGTCAAGTGAATTAAGTGCAGTGGATAAGCAACTAATCTTGGAAATGTGAATGCGGTGAGCTAGGCTAAAATCTAGGTATGAATACGCTGAGCTGTCGTAAAACTAAACTAAGTATGTCACTAGTCTACGATAACGATGCAAGCAACCACGGCGTATCAAACCTAAAACGAGCAATGACGGAGGCATGAATTGGATAATGCGATTTGAGCTTGAAAGGTACCCTAACTAAGTTATCGTGCAAATTAATCTATGGGATGTCCCAAACCCTATTTTTTCCATCATGAATGGTATTTCTGGAAGAGCTTGTTAGAACACATCTGATTTGTACATATACGCGCAAGTACGACACATACAAGACGAAAGCAATTTAAAACTAAGTACATCATAGCTACATCTCCCGCCTCATCACATGATATTTTGGAAGAGCGTTTTAAGGGGTAAGATCAGCTATGCTACTTAGTGCAAACGAAACAGCCGAAACATTCAAGATCACGGTGCCATGCCTTAGACATACCTAAGGATTTTTTGGAAGGAGTTGTTTAGTATAAGTTCAACCGTGATAATGGAGCAAAGAGAAATTACAACATCCTACAACACTACAGCACATTTCCCATTCATTATCATGATCTGTTTGGAAGAGTTTCTTCTTTTGGAAGAGTTTCTTAGAACAAGGATAACTGTCGAAAGCTATAGTAGCTAGCAAATTAACTATGAACTCAAACTTTCAAAAACATGAAAACAGCTTCAGATACTTCATCTCAAATTATGAAAGTAAGCTGAGTAAGCGAGAGGCGGGGGCCCTCTACCACCAAGACTGAATCTCAGCTTCACCAAACTCAACGTCGTTCGAAAGCCATGTTGTCTTCTTCATTTAAAGGAAATTAACTTTAAAGCAATGTATTCTTTGCCTTCAGTAAATATAGCATAAAAATCTAAGCAAAATCTAGAGCTTTGTCTCTCGGTTTCTAGAAGCGCTTTTTATAACAAATCTACATAACGTAACATGCAACAATACGAGGATCATTGTCTTTCCTTTAATCAAAATTATACTAGGACTCTAAACATGGCGGCGTAAAGAGAACGAAAGGACATTCCGGACTAGAGGACAGTCCTATTAGAAGCCCCGCCCCTCCTTGAATGAGTTCTATGTACCAAAACCATCGTGCGAATCTGGTTCATTCTTCATGGTGAGCAACGAACGATGAGGACATGATGTGGAATATGCCCATGCAGGGATTTCTCTCGCGAGGGACACGGAACATACTTGAACGTGAAGGCAGAAATCGGCTGATCTGCCGATTAGCTACTTTGAATGTCTGCACAGTCGACATGGTTTTCGGTCAAAAATGCATTACGATGACAAAATCACAAAACTTAGCAAGTTAGCCATGTTAATCACTCTAAAAGTAATTTTAACTATTTTCATTGATCAATTTAGAGCTGCAGGATAACAATGGAAAAAGAGGAAAATGAGGTAAAATAAGATGAGAGAAAAGCACAATCTTGGCTCAACAATATCTACAATGGCTTTCCTTACAATTCGGACGCCAGACTCTACTACATCTAGATATATATGTCTGAAATTTCATTTTTGTGTTTCATGCTTCCATTTTTAATGAATTCATGATTGAACATGCTTTAATTAAATACTTTTCTACCTTTTCACAGGACCCTCCACCATACGAAAGAAAACCCCAGCCATCATGGATCCACTTGTACCTTGATCCTTTGTATCTTTGCGCGCTCTAAACCCTCTAATACCTAGACCTAGAGCTTGGTTTCTACCCACGATCTAGCATCCAACCCAAAACGCTTAAAATCTCACCCAGAGCCTATCATACTAGCCTAATATGCTTTCATATCATAAGTCGATAACTTTCGAGCGAGATCTCCATAGCAGATGAGCCCACTCTCGGCGTGATTATGAGCTCTAGCTACTAGGTCAATGTGGCATGTGGTTACCTTTTTCGATCTCCTTTTCAACCTCTGAAGAACTAGTGGAGTGCTAACATTCTGGCATCGTTGCCAAGGAGGAGGTGGACGGATCTTCCCTCGGGAAAGAAATAAAAGGATCAGATCCGATTGCCGATGGTTAACGGTGATTGAGCATAAAGATTTAGCTTGCATCTTTCACCGGCGACTCGGTCGTGGAAATACTGAGGTTTAGAATTTTCATGGCTCTGCTTTTCAAGAAGCTGTGTAGTTTGAAGAAATTCTTGGTGACATCACTATTTTCACGATGGATTCAACTTCTCTAAGGTGCATGCTCACATGAACTCGAAAGTCTCCATATTCCTTGTTTTACTGAATTAGGATTCCTTGTATATATTGGAAAACATGATCGCCAAGAAAGTTTAAAAGGCACGGGATGGAGAAGATACTAGTTTCGGATTTGGTCGGAATTTAAATTTTTTATATTCACGAAACTAAATATTTGAGCTCCTGAAGTACTGTATGAGTGAATATGTTCATGGCTACCTTGGAGGAAAACGTGAAATCATGGTACAGAAGGTCTACCATCCTGCTAGTTTTATATTCTCTAAGGTGTCAATTTATTTAGTCTTTCAATATTACCACAGCTCTAACTCTTCCTTGCTCGATGATTGATAGTCGTTGCTAGATTTAGAAAATTTCATTGGGTTTTCTTAAGAAATTTTGTATGGGGATGAAGAGTGCTACAGATGATGACACTCGCAGAAGTCTTGTGATTTTCCTCCCGACAAGAATTATTAGCTTCCTCTCATGATACTGGAGCGATGGGGACCAAAAATAGAAATGCATATTCTATGATCTTGAAAAGCTAGAAATCATCGACCACATTAGCTGCATAAAAGTCGATGTTTTTCCCTCACATGCTTGAAGACAGAAATATATAAGCTCCCGAAAATTCATATTATAGTCTCCAAGCTAGTGCAGGTTTTCGCATTCACATAGTCAAGAATGCGTTAGTGAAAAATTCTTCCATTTTTTAAAAATAGAAAATCTAAGTTTAAATGATGACAATCACTGAGGCCATTGAAGAACTATATGGGAATTTTTTGTGAGTAATCCAATTTGTGATGATCATTTCGCAAGAAGATCAGGCCACGGGAGGCCCAGCTTTCTTTCATCGAAGATGATAAGGCTATCATGATTAACAATCTTTAAGAATGTTCTATGTTCAAAGATGACTTAGACTATGAATGGAGAGGAGAATGAGCCCGAGAGTAGATATTATGCCAGAGATAGAAGCTCGACGTTGCTCATAAGCTGCGAGAATTTATAGCAAACACTCGGGATAAGAGATGGTCATACTTTCCCTATGCCTTTCCTATGAGATCCAACAACCAAGTATTTCGGATCAAAATGAAGGGGGTTCTTGCGTTTTTGCTGGATACTACATAGACAAGGTAACATTTCATCCTTTTGAACATCCATTTACTTATTTTCTATAGTTATCGGGGAAAGATGTATTTTATTGTTTCCCAGGGACCATGCGAACAGGAGCATGTTTCAGTGACACTTGGAGTGGCCTAGATTTTACATCTCACCTTGCTTGAGAAAGTGAGAGTATAATCTCAAGTGTAAGTAGCCATCTCACGTTGGATTGGTTGCGCTTGGAAGGACTCACTTCACGATGACTGTACATATGTCTCTAGCAGGTAGGGTGGTTTTCACTTCAGAGTTTGAAGCCCTCAAGTCTCGGTCATATGCTTCCATAAATAGGTCTTTTGTATGCTGGAGTACGAAGTCGCGTTTTAGTTTTGATTCGAGTTTCTCATTATTAAGTCTCGTCTTTATTTTGATTTCCATCCCCAGTGGTAAGGCTACTTGGCTCCACGGTGTTTCTTGAGCCTCCAAGGATTTGCCATCCTCAACCGGAGCCAATGTTAGTGCGCAGTGGCTTTGTCAGCCTAATGTAATGATCAAATATCCTCTTATAATGTCTTGCTAGCTCCTCAAGAGTCAAATTTTTGTCATATCATTAGGTCTTCAAATAGTAATTTGGGTCACTTTGGATAACGTGTCTGGGGCTATTTCCACTCCTTTAAAAAAATTTCACATGTTGGTCCTTGTCATCACTCAGCTTGAGGTGTCACCACCATTGCATAGATCATCATCATCGCTGGTTAACATCATCATGGCTTTCATTCCATCTCACTTTGTCACCATTAGGTCATTAGGGACAAGGTCACCAAAATCATCATTATTCCATGTATAACATGACAAAGGAATAGTAATAGGTGATTGTTCGATGAAATTTAGTTTCTGCAATTGTAATTTATGAGTCAAATATGTAATAAGTTCTAATGCTCCTGGAATCTCAAGCAGCAAGTTTCTAAATCTACATAAGTTTTTCAAAGGACGAAAAGACATGTAGTGGTCCATCCAGCTGCTATGAAAGAAAATGATTCTAAAGACAAAGCTGTACAGTGATTCAAATTAATTCATTATTTCTCATCCATCTCATTGTTCAACATCTCATACAAGCTCAGAAAGCACCTCCAATAGTAATTCCAAGGTTTGAGCACACTTCAGAAGCTGATGCAAAGGCAACCAACTTCCTTGTCTCAGCCCCTACACCGCACTACTATTCCTAGGCACGCGCTTTTGGGAAGCCTAGGGGTTTGGACCTATGTAAAAATGATCTATCCCTATTCCTACTCTTTTAAACTCTCCACTTTCCTGCTAATATCCCTAACATACTTCCTACCTCCTCGATGTTTCTATGCGTATCATCCCTACTCCCTAACCACCCATCAGTATCATCTCAGAAGTTACCCAAATTCCCATCTACTGCACTCTCTAGAAAACCTTGTTTTTCCCTCATATTGTCCACTAGGTCTCTCTTGCCAATTTCTACTACCTGATGAAAGGAGATAAGAAGACTCTGCAACATGGAGGGACAAAGGCATCTAGTGTTTAAACCTATAGATACCCGACGACTTTGATGTCATCACCTTATGCCAAACAATCCTTCCTAAAGAGTGAAATTATTTAGGGTTTTGTAAGCAAAGTTGAACAAGTCACATTATCATGCCAAATTGACTAGTTTAAGTTTTCCACTCACCTCCAAAAATGACCAAGGTCATGATTTCGTTACATTTATATATCAACTAATGTATAGTAGGTAGAGGCCATAGAGGATACCCAACCAAGGTGAGAAATGGCTTTAAGAACCAAGACTCTAGAGATTCAAAACTACAAACCCTAATCAAGAAAAGAAAAAGAAGAAAGTTGGTTTTTACTTTATGATGCTTCCCTCATAGAATAATGTATATATTAGGTCGCCATGAAGCAATTTTTGGAGCAATCTTGAGGAAATTTGGAGAAAACTTTGCGAAATTTGAAAAATCTCGACAGGAAAATTTTCCCGAAATGTCCGTCATGAGTCATTGTTTTTCTGAAGAACATACTAGGTGGCAAAAAAAGATAAATTTTGGGAAACGGAAGGAGGTTGTTGTTCCTAAGATAACAAAGTAAAATAACCTCCTTTCATACAGGTATTTACAAGAATGAGATATCCCTTCACATGCTCGCATCTTATTTCTCTAACTCTACAATGTCCGTCATAGGTCACCTAGGCAAAGACGTAATGCCCAGAAAATCACGAGAAGAATACTAGGAAACTAGAGAGGATTTTTTTGTTTCTTAACATGCCACAACAAACAAAATTGCCTCATGAAAAGTTTCATTTTTAGGAGAGATATTACTCCATCTTTGAGGCCTAGGTTTTTGCGAAAAACCCAGTAAATCTTGCAAAATATTTGACCAAAAGCGTGGCGTTGTGGGCCACACTTATGCTTTTTGTTTTGGGAGGATCCACTGGATGAAAAATTATGGCATCGTGGACTTCCTCTTGATTAGTACATCAATCCATAATCAGTGCGGAGCCAAGTCAGCCATTTTTGGAGGGTCAAAATGCCTAAAAACATGTAAAAAAATGGACCCATCGCCCTCCCGTTTTGGAGGCACTGCCAGCTTTACGAGTACTCTTGGGAGAAATGGAGTTTTGGAGGGTTTGTGGAGAGCATAAGTTTTGGTTCTTTAAGATACTATAATGTAGAAGACATCCAAGGCTTTCCAGATCGTCTTTCACATCCAGCATTTTGACCACTGAAATGCCTCCAAAAGCCACTTCTGCAGTTCTCACTACGATTTTTCCTCCAGGCAACGTTTGCACTTTCTCTGAGTCCCGCGCGCTTTCTCCACCAGTGCCTTTTTCATAGGTGCAAAGTGTGACCTAAAGTTTGACTTTTTACATATGTAATTTATGAATGATCATGATTTTATGATTTCATGAGGTGTAATTGATCCGGTAAATAGTGGAACAGGACCTAGTACACATGCTTTGCTAGTGTAATTTTGGTCAAATGTATCTAGTTTCCTATGATGAGGTGAATTCTGTTGACCGTCACTAGACATTAGTGCTTTGTTGAGCATATCATGTAATTAGCTCCAAAGGCTCGATGGATTCGGCTCTCAGAGAGGGGACGATGTTGTCTTCGTCTACATCTACCATTTTTAGAAGAGTCATTTGACCTAGAAGGACATGAGAGGATTGTAGTCGTAGCTTGTAACTTTCACTTTTCATATGCAAAAATCAAAGGATGTAGTACATGGCTATTATCTAGGAAGCCATGTGTACGTGAGTTTATGATTATGTATTTCTCTGTTATAGTATTTAATTAATGAGGTATAGATTTCCTTTTCCATATCTTGTATCTTCGGTGGCTTTCCTGGCCAGTTCACAGGAATAATTCTATTAGACTTTAGCTCTGCTTTATAGAAATGTCATTTTGTGTTTCATGCTTCTAGCTTTAATGAAATTCATGATTTAACATGCTCATTAAATCCTTAAAACTTTTCAAACCCTCCACCATACCTATAATACCCTGTGCTGCCATCATACGTCCACTTTCTACCTTGCTCCTTTATATATTTAGAAGCTGTAAACCCTTTGATACCTAGACCTCAGCTACTTGGTTTCATCCCTTATCCAACATCAGACCATAAAACACTTAAAATCTAATCCAAGCCCATCATATCTGGAGCCTAATATCCTTCATATCACACATTCGATCCTTGACCGTGATCTCATAGCAAAGAGCTCCGTCGGCCTCGATGGGGCTAGCTGTTTCTCAGGGTCGAAAGTGGTCTCTCGGTTACCTTTTTCGATCTCCTTTTCAGTCCTCTCGGGCGATGGAGTGCTATGAAGAAGCCATGGCATGTCACTTCTAATGCAGCACCCGCTTGAGACAAAGGTTATGAGGAAGACACTATAAATTCATGGGAAGCCCTGTGGTGGGTGCACGGTCACGTATGGTCTATTATCCTCATTTACCGCGAGATCAATTTACTCTAGTGGATTGTATCAAGCAAGGTTGGGCTAAGAAGAGTCAGAATTGGCGGCGTGTTGGTAAATTTTTTCAGGGAGTCACTTTAGTCACCATTTGAGAAAGATCATAGAGAGACGATCGGGAGATGTGCGCAGTTTTCTCGGTGTGAAGAGAAAGAATTGTAGCTGTTCTCATGATTCTTTGATTATGTGCTAATATAGTGATAGGAGGGTTTTTGAGCAGGTCTCTTTCGAGAACATCTTGTGTTGTGTGATTGGTAATTTCCTTCTCTAGTACTTTGCATGTGATTGAGCGATCATGTTTTATATTCCGCGAAATATAGCGCAAAGGATCTACGGTATCTCTGTTTTTAGTACATTACATGATCTGGGATTGAAATCCATTGGTATAGAGTTTCTATATAATTTATACATGATATCGAGCGCCAAGAATTTAGCTAGAAGAGAAATGAACTGAGTTTTTCCTTTGATCAAATTCAAATTTTCATATTTATTTTTCGGATCCAGCAGTAGATCCGGATGTATTACAATGTCTTGAGACTCGAATTTTCACTCGAGGGTAATTCAATTAGATTGCATGGAAGAACGAGGATGGAGGCTTTTGTTGGAGGAAAACGAGGTTGAAGGAATTCATAGATTTTGATATTCCCAAGCCCATAGCAGACAGATTCCAGCTTCTTGGTGAATGGGAAAAGAAAGTAGAAAAAGCGAGAAGGGATCTTGTTAGAGAGAGTTAAAGATCATATTTTCTGCGGTCTCCATGGGAAGGCGACTCCATATGCTATGTGGAAAGGCCCAGATAGATGCCGTTTCCGTAATAGGAGCCACCGAGGAAGAGTTTGGCACCATGGAAGTACAAGCTCAAACATATCAAGAAGGAGGAGGAAGAGATGGTACCAACATACTTGCGAAGTTCACTCCACTTTCTGTGATGAGGCCGGGAAGTGTTGGTGTGACCATAATCGATGATGCACTTGGTGAGCCTAGCAACTTCTGGGCCTTCTCCAAGAGCTAGCATAGTTACGAACTATGTGAATGGGAGGAGAAGTTACCGGACTAGGAGCATTGTGGTACGACTTTGGTAATAGGTAGTGCAAGGCGGAAGCACCGAAGTCAGGACCTCCGACCACGAAAAGGAAGAATATTGTGCATTGGTCAGAAATAGGAAAAGAAAGCCATGTGGAAAGAAATCCTCAAGGCAAAGAGGGCAAAGAAGGGAACTTGTCCAAAGATCGGATGCTTTTCGCCGATCATGAGAACTGAACTATTCTTTGAATTTGTCCACAAAAGAAGGCAAGCAGAAGGATTCTACATCATGCGGCGGGTGGGGGCCATTGGCTTCACATTTCGAGACTTGGTTTTCTTTACTCTCTATTTGCTGATGCATGGACAAACACTGTAATGGGGATTCATGTGGTACCAGCACATCGAAAGCCTCATTCTATATGGTGGGAAGGAATGAGATCTCTTTAGTGACTTGGAGGAGAAGGACCTTCGATAGAACACGTAGTTTTTGGAGATGACGAGAGGCATAACATGATCCACATGGGTACGATTACCTTTCAGTGAGAGCTCTATCTCCCATCTCCGACTAGGAGTATGTTTTGTATTTCCAGGAGCCTCAGGAAGAATCTAATCTACGCAGTCGGTATTTCGAGGAGCTTATGGTTATAAGGTGATGTTTAGAAAAGGAAAAGAAAGTTCCTTAAACACATAGCAGATGGGACAATTGAAATAGATCGCTGCTGAGAGTCAAGAGACACATGCAGCTCTCTAGGTTGAGGATGCATGCAAAAGCTTTGAGGAGACAAAGCAGTGGGTTAATGCACTCAGAGAGCTTTAAGAGGGAGAGGCGTCTCTCGACATGCAGCCCTAGAAGTACGGTCTCGGAAAGCTGTGGAGCAGCAAAACTTTGAGAGGCGGAGAGGAGATTGAGTGGAAAGGTCCACTAGGGTAGAAGGTCCTGAGGGAGAAATTTTGAAGCCGCACGGCAGTAGGGACAAGCATGAAGTTATACCTCTAGGTGAGAGAAGTGAGGCGATGTGTGAGATATGCACCCCAAGTAAGATTTGGAAGCGGTCCAGTGCATTGAGATGGTGTGTCTCATGGATCGAGCTTCGCTACAAGGATCCTTAAGGGCGATGGCTATGCAAGAAGGATCACTTAGGTTTGACTCGGTACGGTTACAGGAACACATAATTCAGAGTGAAATATTTCGGATACCTTTGGGCCTTGAGATCATAGTTGGCAACAGTGCGGTGCATGGAGTGCTGATCCAGTCTTGGCAGAGCGCGCAGTGAGTCGTAGTGACACGGTACGCCAGCTATAAGTAGTCACAGGACCTACGATCACGAGACTGGCCAATCAGATACTAATTCAGTTGTTAGTAGTCTATTCATTTTCAAGAGAGTTGCGATGTGAAAACAACACTAGAGAAGTGTTGCATGCGAACATTCCTAATGTGTACTGCCAGATCGGGATAAAGGTGATTAATTTCCTTTCGTCATTGAGAGGGTGCTGAAATTTCTGCGCAGGAAATAGTGAAATTGGCATCCAGAAGGAAAATGGACCGGACACAATGGTGTGAGATTCCGCTCATGCATGAGTGAGGAATTAAAGTTACACGAGTAAAGAGCTAAATGTGGGTGTCTAATTTATTTATCCCTTAAATAAATTGGAAAAATAAATTAGCAATGCGTCTCATGAAACTAACTTGTATCAATTACCTAAGCCGGAAATACTAAGCTATCTCAAGAAATTCGAGTTGAGGTGTCTAACAGAGGCAGGCATGTAGAGTGATCCTAATATTTGGGGGTCTGAGGTGCGGTTGTAGCACTAGTGTGGTGCGTGTAGCCAGTTAACTTAAACTAGTTGAGATAAAATCAGCTAACTAGTTCTAATCGAAATGAAGAATTAGTGAGAGGTCCGAGAGACTTAAATTAGACTTTAATTCTGAAAGTAGTGATAAATCGAGATAGCGATGATCTCACCATTACATAACATACGTACATGTCAATTCTGATGAAGGCCCAGTTGAGATAGAGGTTTGAAGGGAAGATAACTATCATTTGTATTATTAGCAAATCTGCCTGAGCGCAATAATAAATTCATGGGAAGCCCAAGCGATGGATTGTAGTAGTCAAGGAAGTTTTGATCATCCTATTTAATATGGGATTAATTAAGCCTAGATCTCGTGAGCGAGGGCTGGGCTAAGTAGGGAACGGAAATTGGCTAAGTGTTAGTCAATTTGGCCCGAGGAATTTCTAGTCGAGCTCGACAGGATCGAGTGAGAGAGTGAGGAGAGTGCATGATTTTCTCGGTGTGAGAGAGTAATTGTATTGCCTGTCATGATTCTTTTACTATGTATATATATATGACAGAGGGGTTTTGAAGCCAGTGACTTTTCAAGAGTATCTTATGTTGTGTGATTAATAAGTTCTTTCTCTTACGGCGATGTCATTGAGCAATCTTGTTTTATATTTTCGAAAAAGGCAGTAGAAGTATCTCAAATATCTTGTTTTCAGTACATTACATGATCGGATTGAATCCATTGGTATAGAAATCTCTATATAATTTCTACAATATTCTTCAATATACACATGCTTATCGCTTCTCTTGCCTTATGTGTTTTTGTTTGTCTTCTCGAGAATGAGTTTAACTTTAGTAGTCGTTGTTAAGGATCCCTTACTCAAATCACTATATATCATTTCACCTTCATGTGCTTGTATGCGAAAATTAATTTTATCGGGGAAAAGGAACATCACTTATATTAATTGAGTAACTTTATTGCTTTAAATTCAGGCTTGCGAAATGAGATGGGCTGAGTGGTTGATGAATGAGAGACAACTTTAGCTTGGTTTCTCTCTAAACCAATGGAAGAGAAAACTTGCTTTGATGTCCGTATACTGATTAGTGTTTCACTTTGAGCTGTCATTTCATTTTTTAATTTTACCACTCACTTCCCTCACTTTATGGATAGTTTTTATTCAAAACATCTATTTAAGATGAGGTGCTCATCAATGTTGTACATCGGTAGCAGTAGAGGGAGAATTCTAGATATTTTCTAGTTTGCATTTCACATCTCAGGTAGTTTTGAATGAAATTATTTTAATGTGTTATGTATTTCTTCTTCACTCCTCTTCTCCTTGAATCCTAGCCCTTTTCCCTTGTTCAATATCGTCCATTACATACCCTTGTTATCGAGTTTTTCTCTTCATATATTTGTCTTTGACAACAGCGTGTCAATGTTCATTTTACGTGACAAAGTTTGATCTTAATTGGTCACCCAAACCGCATTTCTTGGTTTTACATTCTTTCAGGATCGTTTTTCTTTCATGAGGATAGGGTGCAAATTGGTTTCCATCCTTCATTAGAAATTCTATAGAAAATGTACAATTCACTTTTCTCCCTTTTTCAGTTGGTCGATATCCTCTACTCTAGTTTCTTCGACCTAAGCGAGGCGCATGTCTAGTATTTAGAATGAACGATCCAACAATATTCTCTCCAATTTGAAATTTTATCCCTTCTTCTGGGCGAGAAAATTTGGTAGGTAAACGATGGATACACCTCTACCCCATACAACCTTACTTGCTATGAAGTCTTCAAATAGAAACCAGTCACCTACTCTCAGCACTGTGCTAAGTTGTACAAGTTGTTTAGCTTTAGGTGAAATTCTTACCGAGTTGGTTTGACTTTATTTAGAATGATCACAGCACCAGTAGACACATGAAAGATTACAAATATTGAAAAAGATATTCATTGTCTAGTTTTCTTCTTAAGGTGACATGAAAGTCCATGCTCGAGTTTTTCAACGAAAGAAAGCGAGGATCGCAACCAGAAAGGATATTGCACACATACTAGTGTGGGAGTCTTTAGTCACACATTGGTGAGAAATTCGATTACACATTAGTGCAAAATGTGTGTGTCTAATTTATTTTTCCCTTAAATACGTTGGACAATGATATGTACTATTCATCTCATGAACAACATATGTACTCTACGACGAAGTCATGAAGATTGAATTAGCTCGAGAATTTCTGGAAGTTGAGGGCCCAAGATGAGGCAAGGCAGAGTGATTCTGTCATTTTGGGTCCAATTGCGGTTGTGGCACTCAGTGTGGTGTGAGTGTAATCAGTTAACTCAAATTAATTGAGTTAAAAATCAGTTTAAATAGTTTATAACCGAGTTATGAGCTAGTGAGAGGTCGAGTGAATTGCAAAGTCCGATTTTAATTCACAGAGTAGTGATTCAATAAGATAACTAATGATTCACTATTAATAGTTGCATGCATGTTAGTTCCGGTGAAGGTACACCCTATGAGATAGAGGTGACAACTTATCGGTTGTATTATTAGACAGGTGCCCGGTGCGATTATAAAAGTCACGTAGAAGGACATGATGGATTGCATGATCGAGGAAAGATTGGAATTCCTATTTAATAGGGATTTATTTTCCTAGGAATTGCATGAGAAAGGCGGTACCGAAGGTAAGTAGGAAAATTGGCGATGCAGTTTGCCCTATTTTTCCTAGATCGGTGTGAGACGATTGGTAGAGTACATGAGATTCTTGTGACCCGAGAATGCATTGTATTGTTTCATGATTTGGTTGCTTATTATAAAATAGAGATAGAGCGGGTTTTGAGCCATTTCTTTCCCTAGGAAACATCTTGTGTTGTGCGATTGATTTACTTCTTTCTCTTACTAGCATGTGATTGAGCGATCGTGTTTTATATTATGCAAATATTGTAGAAGGATTCAGTATCTTGTTTTAGTACATTGCATGATCGGATTGAATCCATAGGTATAATTTCTACATGGTATAAAGCTTCTATATAATTTTTACATGGTAGTAGAGAAGGAAATTTTTGGTCGGTGACTTGCTAAATAACGTATTTGGATTCCTCGCGAAAAAAATACCCAAATTGAAAAAACAAATCAGTCGAATCGAAGCTCGCATGATTTGGAGATATCATCGATTTAAATGAAATATAGAAGTATCTTTACGATTTCGGTGTACCATGTTGCACTGCATGATTAAAAAGAAACGTACATGCTTGAGGTACGAAAGATGCATGGAAAATATTTTGAGGAGAAAAGTTTAGATGGATAGAGACTTGGTGGTTGAAGAGAGCCTCTCCAACTATACGATCTCGAAGCCAGCTCTCGAAGGTTGTGAAACCACGGTTGGGAGAAGCAGAGAGGAGATTTTCTGAGTGGAAGGCATCCACTCATCAGCCAGACCTCCATGAGAGGTGAGAGTGCAGAGCAAAGATGTGTTGCATAGGGAGTACATGCGGCTATGCACCTCCCGAGGTGACGAGTTGCAATGTAGCGTGAGTATAATCCCAAGAAGAAATTTGAGCGCTCCACTGTAGATGGTGTGTCTCATGGATCAAACCCGTCACTACGGCAGCCTGCACGATGCGACAGAAGTAGTGAGAGTGATCGACAGAATTCGGTGTGACGGATGTTAGGAAGAAAAAAATCATAGTGACATATGTCGGAGATCTTTTAGAGCGCAGGATGAGAATTTGGAGCGCATGTAGATAGGCACTGAAATGCATATGTCATGAGAAACACGGACAGAGTCCAGATTGTAAAAGCACAGTAGGATCGCGGTGAGAAGACTGCGATGACAAATGCATCGACGCGGTTCGATGTTGCTGACGCTTATTCGAGCTAGGAGTTGCAGGCACATACACTATATAAGTGTTGCATGTAGAACATTCCAAAGGCACGGATTAGGACAGATTGGAATTCCTATATTGAGGAGAGCGCGTGTTGAACGGTACAGCAAGAAAACGGTGAAATTGGCAACCAGAAAGGATTTCAAGCACACACTAGTGTGATTTTCAGTCACATATTTGTGAGAAATTGAAGCTGTGCTACATTAGTGCAAAATGTGTGTGTCTAATTTATTTTTCCCTTAAATAAATTTGGAAAAAAATTTGTAATTACCATCTCATAACAACTTGTAATGATAGTTAATCCTAGGCCATGAAGACTGATTTAGCTTCTCAAAAATTTTCAAGTCGAGGTATAATAGTATGGACGTAGAGTGGTTCTATTATTGCAATGTCATGGTTACTAGGTTGTAATCACTCAGTGTGGTGTGAGTGTGATCAATTAACTCAACACTAATCGAGAAAGAAATCGGTTGTAACTAGTTATAACCGAGCTGTAAGAGCTGGTGAAAGTGAGAGGTCCGGTGGACCAAATTAGATTTGACTCGCAAGTAGTGATCAATCATATAACTAATGATTCACTATTAGACAGTTGTATAAATGTCGGTCTGATGAAGACCCGCTGACCACAGGAGGTTAAAGGGAAAATATACTCTACCTGGGCTTTATTATTATGCAAATTGCCCAGTAGCACAATTATAAAGTCACGGCAGCGCCATGATGTGATTTCTCACTAGGTCGAGAAGGTTGGAATTCTTATTTAATATGGATTTATTTTCCTTCAGGAGATCTGTGTGGAGAAAGGCAAGTTGAAGGGTAGGTAGTGAAATTGGCTATGTGTTTGCCCAATTTTTCCGTAGATTGGTGTGAGACGATTGCAGAGTGCATAAGATTCTTGAGAGAATGAATGCATTTCTGTATTGTTTCATGATCTCCTTGGATTATTATAAAATAGAGATATAGGGGTTCAAAGGAAAGTTGCCTCTCTCGAGAAATATCTTGTACAGTCTACGAGTGATTTGCTCTTCTTACTCGCATGTGGATTGAGTGATCATGTTTTATATTCCCCAAATATTGTAGAAGGATTCTGATATCTGCGTACATTGCATGATAGGATTGAATCCATTGGTACCATTTCTACGTGTCCATTCAACCACTAACCTTCATTCTATTTTTTCAGAATCCATCATATGTAAATTGAGGTCCACGAACATTTCTTCATGTACATATAAAAATAAATGTACGAAATATGAAGATTACTTGAAATATATGGTGTTTATGAAGTTACGGAAACTAAAATCTCACTTTCTTGGGATAGACAAGTGGGAATCTCAAGAGCAATGTCAGTATGGAACATTAAGCTAAGAAACCATAAGGTCTATTAATATACAATTCCTTATCACCTTCTGGAAGAGAAACTAGATTTCAACTCAGGGTGTAAGAGTGGCTTCGAGAAATATGTTTACTGGGAGCAACTAGATGTTTGGCTTTGGGATTGGGGCTGCGGTATTGTACTATACAACAACCACTCCCTTTTTCTTAGTCAGAATAAAATTCGTTTAGAAATAGGGTCCCTTTTTCTTTTTATAGAAATAAAAGAATTAGAAATAAAGATTCATTGTTTTTGAAAAAGAAATCTCATCTTTGTTTGCTTTACAAACAAAATACAACATTCAAAAACCTCCAACCCGATCAAATATAAAAGACCTCGTCATAAAAAGACAAGTCAAGTGTAAAAGTCCGATGAATAATATCATATAATCGCAGATCGATCGGGACAGCAACTCCTTAGAGGAAAAATTCTAGCATAGAAACCCAAATCCTCAGGTGCGATTAGTTCGAGTACGCAAAACTTCAATGGTTTTAAAGGTTTAAGCATCTATTTTACATACCTCCGATGCGATGCGACCATCTGCAATCGCATGATCGGAAACACTTTTTAATAAATTTTCTTTGCGGTCGATTTAGAAATTCTCCTAGATGCTGCACGCGGTATTATACATCACTTTTCAAAAGGGATATTCATGCCGTTTAAATGAAAAAAACCTTTATATGGTAGAACTACGTCGGAAATCGGAGAAAGCACTAACAATAATATTTTTCCATCTGAAACTCGATTGCGTATCTACGGGCTCATCTAATCTGAATCGGAAAGAAAGTAATCGCACTTACGATCGGCAGTGGAAATATGCATTATGATATTTATGTACCATTTGAAAACTTTTACGATGCGATTAATACATAGCATTTATTACATTCGAAGAATTCAAGATAGGTAAATATTATAATATTTCACAAGTCGCCAAATCTCCAATTGTACATCTGGTATCTCAATAGCAAATCAAAGTGAATATTGGTTTATGATTCGTTTTACAATACATGCAGTCGTGACCTAAAAGAGAACATTTACGTGTTATACGAGTCCAATAAATAATGAATCATGAGTTCATAATCGTTCCTTTCTTAGGCTGCTTTGCTGTCACGACTGGAAAGTTTGTGCTCTTGCAGAGATCAAGGAAATATCTAAACCCTTTCATTCTGGCGGCACAAAGTGGTAAAGCAGTATCAAACACGAGAATGTCGTAAGAGAGCTGAGAGAACGAGACTGATGTTCACTGTTGAAGTCAGTTGAGACTGCCTGCGACCTCAAAAGAAAAAGCGACAAAGAGCGAGACTAGTTATGAGATACATCAAGCCAAGTGCTCTGGAAGAATGACGTGCGAAGGAGTTTATAATCTATTGCGAAAGGAAAACCAAAGTTTCACAGTGTGAAAAGGCATCAGGCTCCGGATGAAGATAGCTCGGATTCTGACTGCGAGATTCTCTGAAAAATCACTTGCAAATTCAGCTCTCTACATCGAGTCAGAAAGTCAGAGAGCAAGCATCATGCCCTATTATGATGTGATTCGATGTCATCGATAGTGTGAAAATAAAGGACAAGAATGCCTGTTTCGGCTCTCGGAGTGTCTTTTGGGTCGTTTAGAGCATGAGAAGATATTATAGGCAATGTATCATCTTCACGATCACTTGAAAGGTTTATAACAAAGAATTTATCAAAGAGTTTGCGCTGATAATAATAAGGTTCAATCTGATCCTATCAAAGATTGGAGGAAACGGTGCGAGAAACACGAGAATGAATCATCCGTGGTGTCATCGTAGATTCCCTCTTACTTAGTATTGCTATAAGCCGCTGCACATGATGTGTTTAGACTCATTTGGTAATAGAAAAGTGTGTCTTCAGTTTTCTGAAGTACAAATGGTCCCCATTTGGATCTGAAGCCAGCCGTCCCGATTCGCACACTATGCGAGGCTGTTGATACTCTACGATAGAATGGCTAATAGAATACTCGAGTACGACAGACAAAGATAAAACATGTAGAAATTCCTCCTTTTTTCTTTTGTGCTTATATTCTAGACGCTCTTTGTTTTAATTTCCGAGTTTCCCTCTGTTAGGATGGAAATGTGACTCCCAAAGACCCCACCTCCGATTCATATATACTCGTAAAGCTTCTTTTGGAAGAGCCCAGCTCCACAGATAATGTGTATAGAATATGTCATGGTTTCCTTATCCTCATGTCCTTCGAGCCATTTTCTAATCGCTTCCCTCCTAGATTCTGCGACAAAGCCAAAGCTGACTTATCCTCAATAGGAGATTGGCTTTGGGCGAAGAAAAGTTTTCACATACATCAGATTTTTGGGGGTATTGTGGAACATGTTCTCCCTCTTTTTGTTCCGCACAAACTTCTCGCAGGAAATCTCCTATCAATTAACGGTTGAAGGAATATCCAGAGGCTCTAAACAATAGTAAGAAAAAGAATGTGGCCTCCATTACCATTCAATTGTGGTCATTTTACTTTGGAATGATTTCAAACAAGCGGAGAAAAGGAAGTCGCCAGAAATAAAGTGTTTTAAGTTTGCGACCATTCCGAGGCAGATATGATCCACTGATGGATAGACTTTTAACGTTATCAGTCTTCGGCTTTCGATTGCCTCGATTTTGAGCATGAACCGGATGAGTTTGATGATTTGTTTGTTTCCATTGAATGATTTTCTCCTCGAGTTTTTGGATTTGGCGAGTCCAAATTCCGCAAGAGGAAATGAACATGAATCGTGCTGTAGCTAGAAAGTCAAAGATTGTTGAAAGTTTCCTCTAGACTCAACTAAGAATTCCTATACAAGGGTCGAGAACAGGAGGGCATGCACCCGGAAAAACACCGGGAGAAACATCTCTTAGGTAGCCACTACACAATCATTTATTAACCACCTAATCGTACATCATTCGAAGCGGTGAGCATCGTGGCAGGCGATGTCCGGAAAGGGAATACTTCGATGGCAAAATCCGATATAAATACTCGATCAGCAGCACAAAGACTCAAACATAAAGGAAAATGCCACCAGCACTCGGGATACTAATGTGCGTAATCAAAAAAGGAGAATCGGATAGCGCAAAACCATTGAGCAGGAAAACAAACCTGAGGAAAACAGAAACACGATTGGAAGGAAAAGAAAATACCGACGAAAATTATAGACTTTCTGCCTTTGATCTCAATGTTTCCTCTCAATTGTTGACAGGCTAGTACCAGTCGATTCAAGCTCGACGAATTAGGACTGCAAGATAAAGATAAAGAGCAAAGAAGGTCGAGGATGTCGAAATCATTCCGAACATCCTACGTAGGGCGATTGTATTTGAGAGATTTGAGAGATGTTCCTCCTTTGGATGTGTTTGGCAGCCCTAAACATAAGGCTTTTGCTAGAAAACGAGAGAAAAGAAGGAAGATGGATCGGGCATCGATGTTTTCCACTCCACGAGGTAGGAATTCAAGAATATTTGTTTTACAAGAATACTCGAAAGTGAATCCATCCAGGGATCCTCACTAGAATTGTCCCGATATGCGCACTGCATAGGTTTAGCAACAATAGATAAAAGGCTAGAAGTTTCTCGCGATTACACAAAAAGATCTCCATGAGGCTTTACTTGAAGAACAAGCGAACAGAAAACTCGGGCAAAAGATTGTCTCGATTGGAAGCAACAATTACAAGATCAAAGAGCTCGAGGGTCTAAAGAGTTAGAAGAACGACTGGCCACGTAGAAAAGAAGAAAATTTTTGATGAACAAGTCTTAGGCAAACAACAACAATTGGAATCGAGCAGCAAGTTACAAGATTTGCTGCAAAATGAGAAGAATGCGAAGATCGATACGAAAGAAAGAAAGAATTTCAACGACTTTTAGATAGGTTCAAAGATTTCCCTAAACTAAGTGAATTCAAATCGGAGGCTCTTGAAGTTACAAAAGCACTATCTCAAAGCAATTTGAATGAATTTTGTGAAAAATTATCACGAAAGCGAGAACCATTTTTGTGATATCACATCATCCTTGATCCGGAGACATATTACTCTCGGACAAGAAATTGATGATGCTTGATGAAAAGTATTTACGAATTTCTTACTTGGCAAAGATACGTAAAAAGAAAAAAGGAAGAGAAGCTTAATCTTTCCTGAGAATAGAAGAAAGACATAAAGAAATCTTGTTTGGCGGAGATGGGAAACATCAGCTAATGAAAGTCGAAGAGAGCAACACTCAAGAGCTAGGAGCATGGCTGAGTAAACATAACGCAATTTATCAATAGCGAGCCTGTACTTCAATTAATCTCATTTCGCATTGTGTTCCGGGCAGACTTTGCACACACAGGTCGAAAGAAAACCGATTGCGGAGTGGAAAGAAGAAATGATGAATAAAAGTCAACCGGTCCAAACAAAAACTCACAGCAATATCTTGAGACGACATGTGGACTTATTTAATTAAGCCAAAACAACTCAACAAATGGCCATTAAATCCTTTCAAATGTCAGCTGATTGTTTAATTCCGCGAATCTTCCGAGGCCACATACGCTGGACGGCTTACGTCCGAGATGCTGAGTCGTCCACCGAGGCTCCGAAAGATATGCTGAAAATTTTGCAACTTGGCTACATCACAAAGAGACGGCAATGAATCGGTTTCATTTTTAAAATAGTATTTCTTTATTTTTTAATTTGATAGATTGTGGCAAATAGTAGTAGGATGCGTTTTTGCGTAATTTCTCACTTTAGATCCCTCTCATGCATTTAGAGTATGGATCCGGAGTTTGTAATATTTTTGACTTGACATGCGATTCTCAGTACTCCATTGCCTCTTATATTTTATAAAGGATCGCATCTAGTGATTTTGTGCTGAAATTATCTTTGAAGTGTTGCATTTAAACATGCCTTTGGATTTGATTACGCATCAGAATTATTGGATTAGAATATCGGATTTTCATCTGAAACTCTTCGAGATGAATGAGGTATTTCTATACTATTCACTTGCTGATTTCTTTTGTTTTATGATGTTCGCTACAAAATTTTGCTATCATTCTGCAGATATTTGTTTTCATAACGCTTCCCTTTATATATATCATTTACGAGTATAATTAGCAAAAGCGTTTATCTTTCATAAGTACATGTAGATGATATGTTATGAGTGAATGCAATATGTTAATGCAACTACCCATGTTTAATTTCTAAAACGGAGTTTATCTTTATTTGTTTACCGCACATTTCAATTTAATTGATAATACATTTTCATGGTTATTGTCAGAGATTGGACAATTTCACCAAGTTGTATTCACATATGATTGTCACGGAGTTAGTTTTAGAATTTTGTTATCGACATTTAGTTTAATTAGATAGTTTCATTTCCGCCAATCTAGTCCCACTTTCACTCATCCCAAATCAACCCATCACCAAACCCATTAGTTATAAGGAGGCGGTCCTTTAAATCCATTCGAGCCACCATACCAAACGGAAAAGGAGGCATCATCCAGATCGACCAGAGTGGTTTTCCCCAATGTGTGAAGCAGATATCTTCTGGGCTTCAACATTTTTGCGCAGAAGGAGGGCTTCGAGCTGCATGGAATGGCAAGTAAATCTTTACCTACGAGCCAAATTACGAGGAGCAAAAACACCCTCCTCGACTTCTTCGATTTCTAACACGAAATACAAAATCCTCTAGAAAGGAATTGAGAAGAATATCTCGGAGACACCCACTACGAAAATCTCGAAAACAATCGGACAATCGAAACTCCACCGAGGCTCCAAATAAGTTCAAGATTTAATTCAAGGGAAATTGAAAAGGATTCTCACTATCTCTTGATGAGTACTGGAAACATCCGAAAGCTAGTAGTAAGCTCAAAATTTGTTTTCTTTCAAAACCTCTTCACTAGGCCTGCAAAGTGAAAAACTTGGTATTTCTCCAAAAGAATTCCGGTGCACCCAGTAGAGCTAAGTCGAAAAGAAATCTGATCGGAATCGGTGAAGTTCTTCATCTCATATTCAATCATTCGTTTCCGAGCAACTCGAAGTCTGGAGGTGCTTTAGCATCGTCTTCTCACTATCATCTGCTCAATCATCATCGATCTCTAACATCATCTATCTCCAACAACCTCTGCTCCCATCGCACTACCGCTTTCTACTACTCCTTCAATAACAAGAATCTACAACAATGGCCCAAATGCCATGCGTCAGCATCCAGGCAGTCGTAATTCCTCGCTCCCTTGAGTCGCTTACCGGCCATCTGAAAAATGGCGCCTAAGCTTTGCTCAACCTGCAAACAGTCAAGTTAGCAGAAGAACATCACTTCGACTTTATGTCATGTCCATAAATCTTAATGGAGCTGTTAATGAGGATGCTTTGTTGTCCAGTCTTTTTCCCTTATACTCTGTGCATGAGGGATAAGTACGGATCATGGCATTTCTCTATTACCATCGGATCTATAACTAATTGGGATATTTTTCCAAGATCAATTTTTGACTAAATTTGGTGACGACGGGTCTCACAATCGACATTAATCTAGATGATTTCTGTCTCAATCTTAGAACTAATTCAAAAAGAACTTGTCAAAGATTTCAATCTCTCGAGTCAGATAAATTTGTTTAAACAAAATCTCTACTACTTCAAAGCCTAGTGATGAAGTGCAAAGTGAATGGTATATTTACTGCGTGCCATCGAACAGAGCAAATCTTTGCTGATAGGGCAAATAAAAACAACTTTAGCAGTGCGATATGAAGGAAGCGATAGCGATGAGACGAGTTCACCATTGCTTTAGAAAAGAAAAACGAAATGAGAAGAACGCGAAAGCCAAAAGGTCACTTTCTAAGGGAAGATCCAAAGAAAAAACAACCAAAGGATCCATTTGATTTAGAAAGGATTGCAAAGGTTTTCGAAAACTATGTCCGATGAAATGAGCTGATATCAAGAAAAGCAAGTGGCGCAGACCTTCCACCAAAAAAGCCATTCCGAAATTTTAAAAGAAATCAAGTTGAATCCAAACTCTCCCAATTCAATCTCCCACGCAGAATCGAAGAAGAGGAAGAAGAAGAAGATACATCTCCGCATCGGAGATGAAAGATGAGAATGAAGAAAATAGCCGGAATTGCATGGAATGTGGGTTTAATCTCCCTAATCTTCGATAGTGAGGTAGAACAAGAAGCCATGCCTGTAAGTACTGTGGAGTAGAATCTCACGGCGAGCCTATACACAAAACGAAGCCTCCTAAAAAGAAAATTCTCAACTCCAAGTACCAAAGACAAATCGCAAAGAAAGTTTCTCCATTACTCTACTCCAAAATCAAAGTCACTCATCTTCTAATCCTCCTTCATCAACAACAAAGTACTTTAGTTGTGTCGGATCCTATGGAGCACAACATTGTCGAAGACATGAAAGATCAAAGCCAACATTTCCTTACATGAACTCAGCAGAACTAAAACACTCGCAGCCGAGTTGCTATTGAAAGAATTGCACGTCAACTACCAATTGCTCCTCATGCAAGTAGTCAGTAGGTTGCGAAGAAGTGCTGAGGGAGCGAGTAAGCCACCGGATTAGGGTAGATGCTACGCGTCTGGTACTGCGGTTTGGAGAAAATTCAAATTCTCAAACTCCTCCTTTTCTTCGCACTTATGAAATGTACAATAAGAATGCGCATAATTGTTTGATTGATTTTAGGAGCTTTCCTCTCAATATAATGCCTCACTTTCTGTTTGTGCCAAATTGAATATCGAACCACGAAAATCAGTAGTTCATATTTGTTTCAATTGGATCGCTCTAAAGTTCGCGCTTGAGAGGAAAATCAACTGCCAGTACAATCGGATTAGCTTCCGATCCTTAGAATTGTCCAAAGAATTGATATTTTGAATCACGTGATACCTTTCACGAATTCTATGGATTACTCAAGCGTAGAGGACTGGTTTCGCGAAACTTAATGGTTATATCTCGAGACTGACTATTCACATATGTGGCTTCCCTACAAAAGGGAAACCAAATCAAACTCAAAATTGAGAACGAGAAAAACATAGTGACCCACTAGTCGCCATCCTTTGAATTTGAACAACCTTAATGAACTCGTGGCATTCAACAACACATTCTTGGAGGAGTTGATACGACTTTGAATCTCATTTCTTGGAAACTTGCAGCACCTCGATCACCTTTTTACCGTAGAATACTTTTTAGCTTTCTTCAACAGAAAAATTTTTTCACAATCCTAATTCTTTTTCTAGAATTGTAAATATCTACGATAAGCTGTCAGATAAATCTTTATTTTTGGTCGTTATATTTTGATGGATCAAAGTCTAAGTGATGGAGACTTTGGAGGCAGATGCGCTTTTAATTGATCCGGATAGGAGAGAAAACCATCTTTGCCATGTATGGTTGAGAGGTGATGCACCAACGATACCAGCGAATATGGAGAAGCCTTGGTTCAAGGTCTTTACAGCTATAGGGTTAGATGTTAAATACTTGAAAGTCTTTGCGATTCCGAAATTGCTATAAAACAAGTTAGGAATGCTATTCATTGCCTTTCTCGGACATCTTAAACACTCATCGAACCCTAGTACGAGATCTCACCACTCATTTTTTAGCATTCAATATTTCTCCTATTCCTAGGAATCAAAGATGCATCGCTGACTTGTTGGCTAATGTTGCATCTAAACTCGCGCTCACTTGAAGATTTGCGGTCTGATAGGTTTTCTCAGAGAATTCATTTTCTCGCCCATACTGCCCCGAGAATGTCACAAATTGGAGAGTTTTCTATCATGATCAAGATATTTTAAATTTTAAAGACACTCGGAGGAAACTCATATGATGAGACAAATTATCGAGGAAAATTGATCACAGATTTACAAATTTCTTCAAAAGGTAATGAAAATCATTCTCGAAAATCACATGGTTAAATTAGAGGACTTATATGACATTAAAGACGGATTCTGAAGAGACACTGACATACCAAACTTCAAAGTTCCACTTTGAAGTTTGAATTAGTAAATCTTGAAGTTCCGGTCCAAACTCCTGCATCGTGAAGGTTTAGGACTCAATTGTAGCACCATTCGGACTGAAAGGAATGCTTTCATTAAACTCTCGACAAATATAAAAATGTTTTTTCTTGGAAATTATGATGATTTAAAAACGTATGATACTTCGTGTTTATTTCAACACACACTCTCATGCTTCCAGATATTGAAACACGTTCAGCAAAAAGCTAAAGGAAGGTCTCATCCAAATCCTCGAAGGACAAATCAACCGGAACTTAATAAACTTTTAAAAGCTAAAATCATTTTCCGTAGAGGCACTCGATCTGGGTTTCCGATATGGCACCATGGAGAGAAGGAACGTGACAGTAAGAATGCTCAGTATTGATTTCAGAAATTTAAACAAGGCATGTTTAAAAGACAATTTCATTGCCAACCATGGAACGGATACTTCGAAAAGTAGGCTGGTCTCTGAAACTGTGTCCTTTCTTGATGGATTTTCGGGCTTATAATCGAGTCTTAGTTCATCCGGGTAATGACTTTAGACAGCACAACTTTCGCAACAAAATGGGGAACTTATACTGTCAAAGAAAAAATGCCTTTTGGTCTAATAAATGCGCGGAGCAACTTTCCAAAGAGCTCTATGGACATAAGCATTTAAAGGTACTGATCAATAGATCAGTTGTTGTTTATCTTGATGATATACTTCGGTATTTTCAAAAAGAGAACCAATCATCTGCAGCATGATCCTAAAAGAAAATATTTGAAAAGATGTAGAAGGTTTGGTATTTCCTTAAATCCAAAGAAATCTTTCTATGCTTTGGATGAAGGAAAACTCTTAGAGTTTGTTGTGTCAAAAGATGGTATATATATTGATCCGGATAGGAGGTAAAAGAAATTTACTGATATTTCTTTACCTCATAATAAAAAATCCATGCAATCACATTTCTTGGACGGATCAATCTTTGTGAAAACGATTCATTCACGATTTTTCTCTTGATTGTTTTATCAAGCAAAATATGGTCGAGAAGAAATCTCAGTATTCAAATGCACAAAGAGAAAGAAGCCTTTAAAGCGATAGCATGAAGCGATCGATTAATGCACCGGCATTGAATATCCCGGATTCTAAAGATTTTATTTTGCATACATTTAGCCACCGAAAGACATCCGTCTGCACTGTTTTAACATTTCAGATCTCGATGATCGAAGAAAATTGAAGCACGATTTCTTTCTTTAGCTCAAATGCTTTGCCAAGGAGGCCGAGCTGAATTATTTCCAGTGTTGAAAAACAAAGCCTTTTGCGCGTGTTTCAAATCAAATCAAGCATTTCAGACCTTTTCTCTTGGAAAACTCATACAAAAATCATTGTCCCATTCTCTGCGAGTGAGGCAATTATTAACTGCAGAGAAGTAGAGAAAACGAGCTTAACTAGCGCAGCCTTTGGCAAGAATATGATGTTGATATTTAAACGACCAGATTGTTAGAGGACGTAGGTTTTTGCGGATCTATTGGCGAGGAGCTCATAACATACCGTAGAAAATCAAGATTCAAATCAAGATATTGACAAGTCGGTGTGAGAGTGTTGCGGCATTCGAATCTCAAAGTATGCTGATCTTGTCGGCCAACTTGAAAACGTGGGTATGCTCCTTCTAATCTCGGCTATAAGAGATGACGTGCTTTTAAGTGCTGTGTGTAGGCCATTAAATACTTGAGGTCATTGATGTATGTGTCGTAAAAATGATGATTCGATCTTGTTAAGATGTTCCTTTGATACAGTCAGAAGGCCGAGGTTTTTGCGGGAATTGCATGATGGACCGACGAGTCATTTTGGAGGTGATACTCACGGCTCACAAAATAACCAGGCTGGTGAACCAAATCGGTCACCTACCCTTTTGCCAAAGATACGCATGACTACGTGCGGAAGTGCAGACTTTTCCAATACACCCAAGTCGAAGACAAAGGAAACACGACTCTTTCCTTTGCAACCAGTAGCATTTGAGCAACCATTTGAACAATGGGGGCTTGAGCATTATTTGTGAGATAGTACCATCATTCTTCCAAACAGCACAAGTACATCCTTACGCATGAGCGCATTACTTTACGAAATGTAGAAGCAATCCCTTTGAAGGTAGCCAATTTAAATGCAATTATTGATTTCATAGATCAATTCATCACTTAACCAGGTTTGGTGTACACCTCGCTCTCAGTCTCTTGAGAATGCATCTCTATTTTCAAAATAGTTTACAGACTTTGTAGTCGAAAGAGGTTTTTAGTACCGAAATATTCAGCAAATTATTACCCACAAGGCAATGGTTTTTGCTGAATCCACTAACAAAAATCTCATCAAAATCATTAAAAGGACCATTGATCAAATCAAAAGAATTAGCACAAGTCTTTAATCTTTGCATTAATAGTCTGATCGTATCGACCTAAAAGCTTCAATAGGAACCTACTTTCAAATGAGTTTATGGAAAAGAAAGGCACGTGATACCATCGAAATTTTAATTCTTCCATCATTAGCCCTAGTGCAATTTATTGAAGAAAATCCTTCTTCATCCATTCATTGAGATATGATCAAATCCTTAAACTAGAAGAAGATAGAGATAAAGGCTAAAATTATTCAAGGAAAAACATCAACGGCTTTCTAAAAATCTTCTTTCTGATGCAAGTTCTACGGCTCGCCTGCATCTCTGTCAATTGGTGATCTTGTTCAAAGAAATGGGATAAAGCACATGAAGAAAAAGGTAAGCACACCAGGATTTCAGAAAATGTGGCTTTGGACCATTTCAGATCGTTGAAAAGATAGGCTCAAATACATCTCATACTCCAAGATCTAACGGAAAGTAGAGAGTCTCTTCCTGGCATGTGGCCTATCTTGACGAAATTCTTTTCATAGGCAGTTGCAACCCCTTCTTTAAACCGTACATATCTCCTTTACTGTAAGTTTTTAATTGTTTTTGCAAATAAAGGTTGTTAATGAGTCTCTGTAATTGCTGTGCTGATTAGAAAAATTCTTAGGAAGAATATTATAAATATTTATTTTATGTAAATAAGAACTTTGAAAGAAATGATCATAGTCTTTTGATTAGTTTTGAAATAAGATGATAAACTTTGAAAAGATTATTCCAATTATTTCCATGATCTTTTGAAAACTTGAGGTAGAAAATGTAAATCATTGCAAGTTTATTAAGCGAGAGAAAGGTTATCTATAGTAAAGTATTATTCAAGTCTTGGTACTCAGTCCGAAAATTGTCATCCATTGATTCTTAAGGATAAAACTATTTCACCCCATCCATTTAGGTTGTGATTTTTAAGACGTAATTTCTAAGAAATTATGTATGTAAGAGATAAGGGTCTCACCATGAGCCAACTTACCATATTCATAAAGAAAGTTAATGCAGCCCGACGTGCACACACGCACATCGATTCAGGGTAATGGCTTTATAAATATACAGACAAGGGAGTCTCACCACAGAGCCGGCTTGTTCTGCGCTTGAATTACGACTGAGTGAATGGCATTGTTAATAGCTGCGCACGAAACCCGAAACAAATGGCTCTTAAAAATAAAAAAATAAAGAAAGACAAAAACATGGAGACATAATATGTCTTATGAGTCATCTCTTAAAAAGTCATAATCTTAGAAGGGATGGGACAATGAATAGTTAATGGTTAAAAGGTAACCCTGTCGAAACTATGAACGTTTGCGGGCAGCAGAGGCAATACCTATGACAATAGAGTATATTATAAAACCAAACTTAGAGAAATCCACTTACTTCATTATTAATACCAATCAAAGCTTGAGATAACCCAAAAATGTTTTTATTCTCAAGAAACTAGAAAGAAATTGTAAATAATTTTTATTCTTTTTCATAAGTTAGATCTTATTTTTTATTATCCTAGGATAGTTTTCATTATCTTTAAAAATATTTACTTACTAAAAATATAGTATTCGTTTTATTTTTTCAGAGATAACTGGTTCTTTCAGTGAATCGCCAATTGTTGTACTATACAACAACCCTCCCTTTTTCTTAATTTTAGAATAAAATTCATTTAGAAATAGGGTCCCTTTTTCTTTTTATAGAAATAAAAGAATTAGAAATAAAGATTCATTGTTTTGAAAAAGCTCATATTTGTTTGTATACAAACCAAATACAACATTCAAAACTTCCGACCCGATCAAATATAAAAGACCTTATCATAAAAAAACAAGTCAAGTGTAAAAGTCCAATGAATAATAATCGCAATCGGAGATCGGAGAAAATCCTTAGAGGAAAATTTAACATAGAAACCCAAATCCTCCGATGCGATTAGTTCGATTGCAAAACTTCAATCGCAAAGGGTTTAAGTTATCTATTTACATAACTCCGATGCGATGCGACCAATCGCAATCGCATGATCGGAACACTTTTTAATAAATTCTTTGCGGTCAATTTAAAATTCTCTGATGTGACGCGCGTTATTATTAAAAATACTTTTCAAAAGGAAAACAAATATTCGTTCATTTAAATGAAAAAAATATTTATATGGTAGACCCCACCATCGGAAATCGGAGAAAGCCATTAACAATTCTTTTCCATTGAAACTCCCCGATTGCGATCTACAAACCATCTAATCAGAAATCGGAAAAAGTTTGCAATCGCAATCGGCAATCGGAGAAATCTGTATTATGATATTTATGTACCATTTGAAAACTTTTGATGCGATTAATACATAACATTTATTACATTCGAAGAATTCAAGATAGGTAAATATTATAATATTTCACAAGCGTCAAATCTCCAATTGTACGTTGGTAATCAATAGCAAATCAAATGAATATTGGTTTATGATTCGGTTTTAAATACATGAGTGTGACCCAAAGAAAACATTTACGTGTTATACGAGTCCAATAAATAATGAATCATAAGTTCATAATCGTTCCTTTCAAGTTGTTGGTTTGTCACGACTGAAAGTTTATTGTCTTGCAGAATCAAGGAACACTAAACCCTTTCATTCACAGATAAAGGGAAATATTATCAAACACAGAAATGTCGAAGAGAGCGAGGAGAACCAAGACTGTTGTTCCCGTTAAGTTTGTTGAGACTCCTACAGTCTCAAAAGGAAAGCCAGCAAAACTAATATTAGTTACAGATACATCATGCCAAGGGCTCGGAAGAATGACGTGGGAAGGAGTTTATAATCTATTGGAGAAAGAAAACCCCAAAGTCATAGTGGAAAAGGCATCAATTCCAGATGAAGATAGCTCAGATTCTGACTCTGAGATTACTGAAAAATCACTTGCAAATTCATTTCTATATCGAATTGCAGCCAGAGAAAGCATCATGCCTTATTATGATGTGATTCGATGGGTCATCGATAGTGTGAAAATAAAGGACAGAATGTTTGTTTCAGCTTCTGGAGTTTCTTTTGGGTCGTTTAGAGCAGAAGATATTAAGGCAATGTATCATCTTCCTGATCCGAAGAAGGTTTATAACAAAGAATTTATACAAGAGTTTGCTGATAATAATAAGGTTCAATCTGATCCTATCAAAGATTGGAGGAAAAATCCTGAGAAGCACAAAAATGAATCATCCGGTATGTATTCAGTAGATTCCCTCTTACCCCCGTATTGCTATGACGCTGCCATGATATGTAGACTATTTGGTAATGACAATTCTGCTAGGTTTTCTATACAAATGGTCCCATTAATCTTAGCTGCTATCAATTCCGACATTATGGACTGGGCTATTATTCTCTCTGATAGAATGGCTAATAGAATACTCGAGTACAGACAAGATAAAACCGCTGGAAATTCCACTCCTTTTTTCTTTTGTGCTTATATTCTAGACGCTCTTTGTTTTAATTCTGAGTTTCCCTTGTTAGGATGGAAATGGACTCCCAAAGATCCCACCCCGATTCATATATATCATAAAATTCTTTGGAAATTTCATTTCAAAGATAATGTGTATAGAATATGTCATGGTTTCCTTATCCCTGTCTTTCAAACCATTTTCAATCGCTTCCCTCCTAGATTATCCGACAAAGCTAAAGCTGACTTATCATCAATAGGAGATTGGTTTGGAGAAGAAAAGTTCACATACATCAGGATTTTTGGGAGTATTGTGGAACCCCATGTTCTCCCTCTTTTTGTTCCAGACAAACTTCTCGCCCAGGAAATCTCCTATCAATTAACAGTTGAAGAAATATCCAGAGCTCTAAACAATAGTAAGAAAAGAATGTGGCCTCCATTCCCATTCAATTGTGGTCATTTTTCTTTGAATGATTTCAAACATGCAGAAAAGGAAGTCGCCAAAATAAAGGGTTTTAAATTTGCGACCATTCCGGGGAGACAGTATGATCCACGACAGATAGCTTTTAATGTTACTGCTTCAGTTTCGATTGCTCGATTTGAGCATGAACCAGATGAGTTTGATGATTTGTTTGTTTCATTGAATGATTTTCCTCAAGTTTTTGACTTGGCCAAGTCCAAATTCCAGAAGGAAGAAATGAATAAATTTTTGTTATTTAGAAGTCAAAGATTGTTGAAAGTTCCTCTAGATCAACTAAGAATTCCTATACAAGGGTCAGAAACAGAGGGTACATCTGGAAAAACACCAGGAGAAACATCTGCTGGTAAAGTCACTACACAATCGGCTATTAACCAGCCCACTGTACATACTGAGCAGGTGAGCACTGATGGCAAACCTGATGTTCAGAAAGGGAATACTGATGGCAAATCCGATATAAATACTGATCAGCAGCCCACAGCTCAAACAAAAGGAAAATGCACAAGTACTGATACTAATGTGCATAATCAAAAAGGAGAATCGGATAGCAAAACCATTGAGCAGGGAACAAATACAGAGAAAACAGATACACAATTGGAAGGAAAAGAAAATACTGAGAAAATTATAGACTCTGCCGATCTTAATGTTTCCTCTCAATTGTTGAAAAAATATGATCAATTCGCTCAGCAATTAGGACTGCAAGATAAAGATAAAGAGCAAGAAGGTCAGGATGTCGAAATAATTCCTGAACATCCTACAGGGCAGATTGTATTGAAGATTGAGGATATTCCTCCTTTGGATGTATTTTATAGCCCTAAACATAAGGAAGGCTTTTGTTAGAAAACAGAGAAAAAGAAGGAAGATGGATCAGGACATGTTTTCCACTCCACAGGAGGAATTCATGAATATTGTTTACAAGAATACTGAAGTGAATCCATCTGAGGATCTCACTAAGTTGTCCCAATATGCAGGACCATATAGTGCTGCAACAATAGATAAAGCTGCAGAAGTTTCTTAGTTGATTACACAAAAAGATCTCCATATAGCTTTACTTGAAGAACAAGCTAATGAAAATCAACAAAAGATTTCTCAATTGGAACAACAATTACAAGATCAAGAGCTCAGGTCTAAAGAGTTAAAAGAACAGCTTGCCACAGAAAAGAAGAAAGTTGATGAACAGGTCTTAGGCAAACAACAACAATTGAATCAAGAAATTTCCAAGTTACAAGATTTGTTGCAAAATGAGAAGAATGCGAAGATCGTACAGGAAAAATAATTTCAAGCAGCTTTAGATAGGTTCAAAGATTCCCCTAAATTAAGTGAATTCAAATCAGAAGCTCTTGAAGTTAATAAACTGCTATCTCAGCAATTGAATGAATTTTGTGCAAAATTATCACAAGCAGAACCATTTTGTGATATCACATCATCCTTGATCCAGAACATTATTACTCTCAGACAAGAAATTGATGATGCTGATGAAAATATTTCTGAATTTCTTACTTGGCAAGATACAAAAAAAGGAAGAGAAGCTAATCTTCCTAGAATAGAAGAAAGACATAAAGAAATCTTGTTTACAGAATGGGAACATCAGTTAATGAAAGCCGAGAGAGCAATATCAAGAGCTAGAAGCATGATGAGTAATATAACGCAATTTATCAATGACAACTTGTATTCAATTAATCTCATTTCAGATTGTGTTCCAGGCAGTTTGCCTAAGGTCAAAGAAACCGATTGCAGATGGAAAGAAGAAATGATGAATAAAAGTCAACAGATCAACAAACTTCAAGCAATATCTTGGGACAATATGTGGACTTATTTAATTAAGCCAAACAATCAACAAATGGCTATTAATTTCCTTTCAAATGCTGTTGATTGTTTAATTCCAGAATTTTCCGATGCCACATACGCTGGAAAATTACATTCCAAGATGAGTCATGCACCAAGGCTCCAATATATGCTAAAAATTTGCAACTTGGCTACATCAAGCGAGAAAGAAAAGCAATGAATCAGTTTCATCTTAAGATAGTATTTCTATTTTTTTTGATTTGATAGATTGTAGCAGTAGTAGTAGGATCCTGTTTTTATGTAATTTCTTATTTAAATCCCTCTCATGCATTTAGAGAGGGGATCCGGAGTTGTAATATTTTTGACTTGGAGATTACATTTCTGTACTCCATTGCCTCTTATATTTTATAAAGTATCACATCTGGTGATTTTGTGCTGAAATTATCTTTGAAGTGTTGCATTTCTGTAACTTTGGATTTGATTTTGCATCAAAATTATTGGATTAGAATATCAAATTTCATATAGAAACTCTTCAAGATGAATGAGGTATTTCTATCTGTTCACTGTTGATTTCTTTTGTTTTATGATATTCGCTTTAAAATTTGCTATCATTTACAGATATTTGTTTTCATAACGTCTCTTTATATATATCATTTCTGAGTATAATTGAAACGTTATCTTTCATAAGTATATGTAGATGATATGTTATGATGAATGCAATATGTTAATACAACTCTGTTTAATTTCTTAAACAGAGTTATCTTTATTTGTTTTTGCACATTTCAATTTAATTGATAATACATTTTCATGGTTATTGTTAAATTGGAATAATCACTAAGTTGTATTCACATATGATTGCCCGGGTTAGTTTTAGAATTTTGTTATCAACATTTAGTTTAATTAGATAGTTTCATTTCAGTCAATCTAGTCCCACTTTCACTCATCCAAATCAACCCATCACCAACCCATTAGTTATAAGGAAACTGGTCCTCTAAATCCAGTCGGAGCCACCATACCAAACGGAAAAGGAGTTGTCCTAAGGTCCCGACCGGGTGGTTTTCCCCAATGTTTGAAGCAGAGATCTTCTAGGCTTCAATAGGCTCCTAATAGTAGAATTAATCTAAAAATATTATATTTATTAGGTTTTTGGAGGGTTCTAGAAGTGATAGGTAGGGTATCATCACTGAAGGTCTTATATTTTCTACTGCTGGGAATTTAAATGTTTTCTGAAGCAATTCAGGGATAATTTATAAGATGTTTTATCTAGTAGAAAACATAAAGAAATTTCTATGAGGTACTAAGGAAAACCCCAACCAACTGATGAATTCCAAAAAAATATAGAAAATTGGGATAATTTCATGTTGCAAATGAGCTTGGACAAATTGGAATAAGTCATTTAACTGATTGAATATGTCAAGGGCTTCTTGTTGTACCTTTTTGAAGTCAAAAGGACAGTGGGAATCATGTATGTCAACTTCTCGGTCAATCAAGGGGGTACTATTGGCTGAAGGGAGGATATGCTTTTACGCAGATTTGTGGGATTTCTTTATGCTTACATTTCAAGAAAGATGTGACCAAGAGATGAAAAATTACCAATTACCCTGTAAATAGACGACTGGCGTGGAACTGAATGATGATCTAGCCTTGGCAAAGGATGACTCAGATGTCAGTTTGCTAAGACCCCAAAGAAAAATATGCACAACCATGAAATATCAAATGGAATTTGCTTTTACTCATTACGGAAAGAGCAGGAAACCAAAAATTCAATGACTTCATGGAGTACAAGAGGATGACGTGGGAGGATGAGTTGGCATGATGATGTGGACTGGTGACATGGAGTGCAGGCTCGCCTGGGCACACTCACCTGGACTCGCTCACTCGCATGGGCTACTAGGTTGTATATGATCAATCTTCAATAGAACTGTTGTACCTCTGTAGATAATTCTAGGTCAGGAATTATGCCAGAGCATCAATAATGTTTTTTTGTTTTTTTATTTTTTTTGGATGACCAAAGCTCTAAACTATTTAAACAGGTGAAATTCTTAATTACTTATGATGTATTAAAAGGGATGATTCTTCACCTCTAACAGTAATTTAGCTTTGAGGAGATGTGTAAGGTTGACGCTTTAAAAATTATATGATTTGTTAGACATCAAAATGATTATTTAACTTGGCATATACATTGGATGTGTGTAAAATACTTTTACAGGCAAACAATATATGTTTTAAACTTTCAGGGAAGATGAAAATTTAATGATGTAGAGGATTTGAATCAAACAAATAGTTTAATTAACTAATCTTTGTAAAGGATTATAACTTCATGGGAAATTTCGTATAAATTTAAACTCAATATTATCATACCTAGAATTCCCATAAACTTCAAACAAATGCAGAAAGACAGAGTGAAAATATAATTGACAAAGAAGAACTTACAAGGACACAATTTTTCAAATGAAACCATAATCCTTTTATTACTTTGAAGGATACAATTATGTTCAAAATTCTATCACAATGGTTCAACCATTCCTATTTTGGTCTAAAAATTATATATACTACTTTCTCTAAAAGTGTCTTGATTTAATATCAAGATTTATTTACAAAATATCTTTAATTTTTTTTGTACAAAAATAGATCTAAAATATAGGAAAATTAAAGTTGTTCAAGCTCTTTGGCACTGAATTCAAGGCTTCTACTGACGATTGGGCCTAAAAAGTTGTTGTTTTGTTTTTCTTTTTTTCTGATTATGTGTCCACTTCTTCCTCTAAACATGTTTGTTGTTGTTGAAAGATCGAAATTGTTGTTGTAAGCCTGTTTGATAGTTCAATAAATGAGTAAACATATTTTCTCCCATATTTCCTCATCAGAAATGGTGGCTTTGACTAACTTCCTATAAGTCTCATCCACTATAGTGTATTTCTGAAAAGTGGTTGACTATAAAAAAATGTTTATTCTCATGTTGAATTAACAAGTCAAAAGTCAAACCTTTAATGATAGCCTTCCATGTAATTGTCCTAATCTTGGAAAATTTGGCTTTGTCTATGCCTATTGAATACAATCTTCGCTGGTATTCTTCAAGAGTAACCAACTTATCTCCAATTCCTCTTAAACCTCGCAATCCCTTTTGTTTGAGCACATTAAACTTTTTGTGAAAATTTTGGAGGCTGAATTCTAAATTGTGGAATTTGATTTCAAGTTGTAGCATTAAATTCCTTTGATGTGAATCTTTCTAACGTCCAGAATTATTTCAGTTATGTCATCTACATCATTTTCTTTGATTTCTTCTTTTGTTTTTGAATTAAAAATCGTGACTAATGTTGTTTCATCTCCTTGTTTGTGACCCAATTATTTATTTACCTCTACTATTGTTTCTTTAGATCTTTCCAGTAATTGTTCCTATTCAAACATGATTTCAATTAATGGCCACAAATATTCTATGGTTTCAATTATATCTTTCCAGATGTTTTCTTTGGCCTGTGCTATTTTTTGATCAATTTTTGATTCGTTTTACAAATTTTCTATTCTTTGAGTCAACCTATGACTCTTTTGGATTTCTACCACATATGAATTGTCAATCTTAATTTTATGTTCTTGGAGAAGTTGGGCTTTCAATTTCTCAATTTCCTGTCCCCTCAATGATAAATCACCCATGGTTTTAGCCATATCAGTTGTTGGGTCAATGGATTGTATCTCTCTTGTTGTAGTAGTTGTTGATGTAGAATCCCCTGCTGTTGAAGTACCTGTAATTGGAATTCCAACCAGAGGAATAACTGTTGCTTGTTGTTATTTATCCTTTAAAAAAATATTCTAATGTTGTCTCCATGTTTTGTATCTGTGTATTTGGTTTAATTATAATTTTGAACATGTTCTCTTTTTCCTTCTCTAGTTCACTATTCTCTTTAGTCTAAGGATATTCAGTAGTAGGAAGTTTCAATTGTTTCCTCGATGCTTGAATGACAACATTTCCCTCTTAACCATTTCCTCAATCGCTTTAACATTGTTGGGATCATATCCCAATTTAATCACTAGATCCTCCGAATATTTTAACTTGGTATCATTTGCTAGAGAAAAAATATTTTCCATCTTTATCTAGGACTGAATATTACTCAATGAAACCTATAACTTAGATTTTTCTATGGCTGAATTGGTTAAATTTCAATAGATGATTTCTCCAGCTTGTTTATGCAAATCAATATAGTCAATAGGATGAATCGCCTTTGAGTCAAAGGAAAAGATTGTTTTCATATATTCCTCAACAGTCTTGGGAAATGGGATTTTAGGTTCAAGGAATGCCATTTTCATCAACGCTTTTTCAATGTCAAAGGCATAAAGTAATTTGAGCTAAGATGTTGAATTTTGTTTCCAGAATTTTGTATAAGTGGTAGCCTTCAATGCTTCGTTTTTCCTTTTGATTTTCTTGTACCTAGAAAAAATTCTTGGCCAGTCTGACCATGGGATAATTCTCATATTTGGGATATTTCCAATGGCTCTTGAGAAGCTGAAGATGCAGGTGACCCTGTAAAAACAAATTCAATTTGAGAAAAAGTGGTGGCATGAGGGCCTATCACGACTAATGTAGTATGTGTACTTTCTTCTGGAAAGGAGTCCTCAAGAGGATTCTTCTCCTTTTTCTTGTACATCACAAACTATGCTTGATGGATTTCTGTAATTGAAGGGGAAACAATTTCCCTCACTCTCATTGCATGTTTTTCTTGGGGAAATGGTGTCTCAGATGTTGTAGCAGTAAAAAATTTATCTTCTACTTCCTGCAATGTGTTCTCTTTCTAGTCCTCCTTATTCATATACTTCTACATCTGTGGTCTAGGAGTATGAGCTTAAGGGGTAGTTTTATGTTCTACCCTTAGCTTTGAAATGATCTCCAAGGGATCATAAAACCAGGAAAAACTCAATTTAAATTTCATTTCCCTTAAGAGAAGATTTTCCTCCTTTACTTCCTACCTCTTAGCTAAAACAAAGTGCATCTCATCCATATTTATCATTTGCATGATGTATTCCAGTGCAAAATTCTAATAGGTACAAACTTTGGCAACCTGTATATAGGAAGCTCACAATCATACACTCTAATCTCTGTATAGTTTTTTTATAAATATGAATTTCTTGTCTTTGTTTGTTCACTCAGATGAAGAATTATTTTAATTTAAGGAGAAATTATAGGGATTACATCACTATTAAGTAAACAAAAAACTGTGTATAAAAATTGATCTATGTAGTCACTGAAAGATAATGCATTTTTATTTTTCCTAATCAAGGAGGTCCAATGGATCACAGATTGAGGGTTCCCCAATCCATCTAAATTTTTTAGTGGAACTAAAAACATGTTTGAATAAGAGAAAAAATATTTATATACAAGAATTGATGCATGTTTGAAAGCCCCTTTATAGAAAATTTCATGAATAGATCATGAATAATTTTGGCTAGGAATTCACTGTAATTGAAGATGGTAGAAGGTTTTTATTCTTTAGAAAATAATGATAAAAACCCTAGGATGATCTCATCAACCCATTGATCAGATTGATAACCTAATAAGAAAGACACTATTGAAATTAATTACTTAGTCATCTCTGAGAACATTGAAGCAGGGTAAGGTGGGGTCATTCTAGGAAATTCAACATTTTCAGCTACAAAAATAAAAAATCTTGGCTTGTTCAAGAAAAGTAATATTTTTGTAGAGATCCATGAGGGCTTCTATAGAAAAAGGATGTAGGGGAGTTGAAGGTTTAATATGTAGCATTTTAAAAATGGATTGGGTTGTATTTTTAAAAATGATGTCGTTATTTTGTGCAACAACAACCTTTTCACTGGGAATATGCCTAAAATGACACTAAGACACAAATTCGGGGAAGGAATGAGTGTGTGGGAAACTTAATTGAGGTAGGAAAAAATACCACTGGCTCAATTCATCACTGAGGTCAATAAACTTTTACTTCAACCAATTATGTAATTCATACAAATCAAATTCACACTGTGTTTTTGAAATTTTATACTCTTGGTCAACTAGTGGAAAATGCTCTAGGTCTATCACAGGTGGAGGCATGGGGTTTTCCTCTGTCATTTTTTATTTTCCCTTTGAATAAGATATTTGGAAAGAAACAAACACATGAATGATGATTACCAGGGGATAAGTCAGCTCACACAATGTTGTGGGAAAATATTATCGGTTCTAGTTATGTTGGAGCCTTGGTATGCAAATTCTTCTAACAGATTGTGTAAAGAAATAATGGGTAAGGTATGTGTATATTTTATACTAAGGAAAATTAATCGTTTAATATTTTTAATATGGGCACAGGGTATTTATGGAAGCAACAGTTGTGATCAAATAACGGTTCAAATCCATATAACGATCAGTGGACAGGTGGCAACATCGGAGTGGATATAGCAGGAGCGAGAATTGTCACAATCGACGTAGGTAGTTTTCAGAGAATGACGCTGGCATATTCGGAGGGGGGATGGTGGTAAGTTGTTTTCAAAAGGGGGTGGGAGTCCAAAATTACACCATTCTTGACACGTTGCACGAATGGTTTGACTTGAAACAACTTTTCGGACCCCCCCCCCCTCGGTTAACCGTCAGAGAGGCCGGGGGGGGGCTTCGAACTGCCTTCCCCACTGTTGATCGGGTGGAGAAGATCGTGGTGGTTGGTTAGTGCACCCACAATACCACAAAATGACAAAATATGTCATTTCACTTTAACTTTATTACAAATTGCTAATAATGGTTTAATTATGTTTAAACTAATTAAAACCATTGATTAACTACCTAATGCAATATTTAGTCTAGCACGCATATTTTTATTTTTCTTAGGGATTTATTTATTTTTTTATATTTTTTCCCCTTTTTTTATCATAATTCTTTTATAACATATATTTTTTAAAATATCCATTTTCTTTTTCTTTTTCTTTTCTTTTTTCTTTCCCCTATATATATTTTTTTATTTTCTATTTTTTCAACAAATACATGTAAAAAATAAAATGATTTTGCAACAAGAACTTTAGTGGAGTGGTTTCGGAAAACCCAGTTACTACTTTCTGACACCACCTTCAGGTGGTTTTAGAAAAGACGGGGGCTGGGTGGTGTCGCAATCGACAGCAACCATTGATCTTATGAGGAGCGGGATTGTAATTCCATCATTACGACACCCCCTGTCATTTAAAATTCGACAGGAGTGATTTGTTGCAATCAACATGATCCATGCTTCCATTAAAATTAATGGTACATGAATTCGAAGTTGTTCCCTCATTAAACTTCAAATTTTTGGTGGGTTGAACCCACTTTTCTATATTTTTTCATTAAACCCCTTTCTTTTTCCCTACCATGTTAGGCCTTTCCATATAATAGAAATTTTTTTGATAAATCACTTATATATATATATATATATATGATTTTTTTTTTAGCCCACTCAAAATCTCCATTCTTTTTTCCTTTTTTTGTTCTTTTTTAATTTTAAAAAAAAAATTATGTAATAATATAAAGAAAATTGTGAATACAACATCCATCAAGTGTTGGCCCATCGACTAGAGCCATGCCATTGTAGGTATTTTCCAATATGTGCATTTTCTAACTCTTTAATGACCGAGTATTCTAGTATTCCCCCTTCCAACTATCTATGGGTCATGGCCCTTGCATTGGTCATGTGACAAGGGGATAAGGATAAGGTCTCCAAACCCCAAGTTCTCATAGAGTGTTGCATGAAGGACTCTTTTCCTAAATTTTCTCTTGGTCCAAAATAAAGAATCAACCCAAATTTCCTATAAAGCAGGTCTTGAATATAGAGAGAGTCCTTAGCTTTTCTTGAAAGCTAAACAAGGATTCTTAATACGGCCTTAATTTGCACAAGAGACTCCTATTGATCGAGAGGTCTCTTTTAGGATGAAACATCAACCAAAATTCTCCCTTTTACTACTAATTACTAGGTATGCCTTCCAAGAAGCCAAAGAGGCATCTCTGCCCAGTTTTCTCCTTCTAAGGTTTCCAAGCCTCCATTTTTTATAAGGAATCCCACAATTAATCATTGTACGTTAGTGTATGCTAGGGATAATTTAAACCTTCATCTAGCCCTGATAACTCCATAGTTCCTTATTGAACTCTTTCATGTTTTCCATCATATTTTCTAAGAAGACTCTTTCCCTTAAGTCTGCCTTTTTTAAATAAAGGAATTTATTGATGCTTTTAGCATTAACATCATTCACAAGACCATATGAATACTTTAGTTATTATGGAACTTATCTAGTATGCCTAAGAATAGACCATTGACACCAATCATGACTAGGACTATGAGTCCTTCAATCTCATGCTTAAGGTGTCATTTACTTCCCAGACATAACATGAAAGGTACGACACATCATTAAATTAAATATTGATTATGGGGAACATGTGCATTATAAATCTACTACGTCACATCATAAATAGAAATCATATAGACCATATTAACTACTAAGCAAAAAATCACATTAATGGAATACATTTTAGCAATAATCATTTCTTTCTCATTAACATGGTTTACATTATAGATAAAGAGTCCACAATGGTACTTGTTTAATTAAAATCCTATATTTTATGTAATTGATGAAGGGTAAGGAACATTTAACCCCACAATGTGGCCAACTTCACTGTAATATTTCTTGTTGTTGGCCACCCTTAAGCCAAACCACGACGCCATGAGGGAAATTGTACTCATCAATATAGGGTTTAGTCATCAAGGCCATTATCCTTCATCAAATTAACTCATGATTTCATTTTAGATAAAAATAAACCTGGTGTTTTAGTTACTGTATGTAGCAAGCAGCATAGGAGAAACATCTCCTATGCTACTAGTGGTGTAATAATGAAGGCCACTTTCATTCATCTATTTAAAGGTTGGTATGGATTCTTTCATTCTATAGAGCTAGGACCTGATTTCAATCCTAGTGTGGTCACAATGGGGCCTACACAGTAGGAGTTCCCTTCAGTCAACCAAATTTCCTCAGTGCCTCTCTTGAGTGCTCAAGTGCATTTATTTCAACAATTTTCTTATTAGGTGGTCATTCTAGGTCTGCACCACCTAAATGGAGCCCTTCACTCGGTTAATAACTTCCCTCGACACTTTATTTCAATGTATTCCTACATAACATAGAGGATCCTTAATGAATCCATTCAGCCCTTTGGCTTAAGCTGAGACTCACACCATAACCTCACTTATCCATATCAAATGAACCCAAATTCATTCACAAAGTTCCCTTTTGATTCACATGAGATTCTACAAGTGCAAGTCTCTTGTTTCATTGAGCCCCTGCACTATACTTCACTTCTCTCTCCTCTTTTCTTGTGTGCCCCTTCATGGTTATTATTTATATTTCCTTTTTCTTCATAGGTGAACTTCATTGGGATTATTCCCTTGAAAAAATTCATATTAGTTACACAATTAATTGTCAATGGTACACTACCCATACCCTTGATTAGTCTTGGTACTACTTGCCCGATTCATCTCATAATGGCTACAAGTTACTACTACGCCTTCCCACCATATATTTCTTGATAAATGTTGAAAATATTGATCCTTATGAACATTTAGTGTGCTTGTCCCATATATATTCTCAAGCTTGTCCCATACATTTTTGGAAGTTTTACAACCCAACACCTTATGATAATCAGATTCAATAAGTCCATTGATAATAATATTCTTTTCTTTTGCATCATTTACCAAATGCTTCTTACCTTGTTCATCCGAGGTTGATGTAAATCCATTTTGAACAGTGTCCCATACTTCGTAACCTTGCGCCAAGAGATAGACCTCCATTCTTCCTTTCCAGAGTGCATAATTATTTTCATTGAATAGAGGTACACCATTCTTGGTATGCTCCATGACCTCCTTCTAGCTGTTAAACTGCTATTGAAGGAACCAAGCTCTGAAACCAACTGTTGGAAATACTGAGAGGGGGGGTGAATCAGTATTTCTTTCAATTAGAGCATTAGTTAATTTTCAATTATTATCAGTGTTTGTACAATGATAGCAGCAAACAAAAGGAACACAAATGCACACAATTTTTAAGGTGGAAACCCACTCCGGGACAAAAACCACCTAATGCTTTTCTAATAATTCTTTTCAACTCCAATTAAAAGCAAAGCTCCAACTTCCTAGAATCTAGAAAAGAATTCTTCTCCAGCTGCCATTGGATGGACGCTCCAACACCAGAGATTCTTCGGTAGTCACTGAACGGATGCACCAACATCCAATGAGCTACAACTCACCCTAGCACCACCCTACCACCATATAGAAGAATAAAAGAAGAATGGACTCCCGTACAAGGGAAAATGGTCCACTTTACAATGATATAGAATGATGTAGAAGAAGAAGATGTACTAGACCATAACCCCAATTTTGACACAACCACCTAATGATGATCCTAGACATCCCAACACTGCCTCTTCAACCCTTGGCAGATAGACACTAGTAAAATTTGTACAATAATGTATTTACAATGACTATGTACAATGATACCTTTACAATGATTGTATGCAGTGCTGACCACTTGAAGACTTCATATGATGAACTTCTTTCTGCTGTTATGCACCTTGGTTGCTGCTCTTGTCATGCTACCCTCTTCTGCACCTTGTTTTGCATTTATGCCGTAGAAAGTCTGGTCCTTTGCAATCCTTGACAACACATGATCTAGCTTTTTCTTGCCTTCTAGGAGCTCGATATTGAATCTAGTGTATCCCTGTTAGTTCAGATCCTCAATATCTGATTTTTGGTCCTGTAGTAGTCCTCTGAGTCTTATTTCCAATGCCATAGGTCTGACCCAATTTGGATTCTTCAAGAGAGATTTATACCCAGTTTCTCACACTGCCCTAATTATGGACTGTTTCAACAGAGCAAACTTGTATGGCATGCCATGTGTCACTGTTTATTCATTTGCTTCTGAAATTGATAGATAAAAAAGTAAAGACTATGCACTATCTATCACTTTCTACAGGATTCCAATCTGATACTCAGAGAGAGAGTTATGATGAATTTACCAAGGTCACTTCTTTGAGATGGATATTAGGAGCCTACAAAAACCCTTACTTTCACAGATCATATCTCCAAAAATATTACATAACTTGATATGAAATTTTTACTACAGCTTCCTCAGGATCTTGGCTTCTCCTCATAATAATTTCAGCTTCTGAGCCTTCGTAGAACAAAAGTTAGAGCGAAAATTCCACGATGACCTGTTTCAGATGGCCGAATCCCTTACCTAAGGAGGAAATGAAGATCACAATATATATGAATGCTTAAGTTGAGAGGGGCTTCAATAGGTGAACGTGGGAGGGATTTTAGGAGCATAAAAAATACTAATTATGACTTTTCAACGACCCATGCCCCAATCCCATGGGGTTTTAGCCCACTAATTGGGGGTACAAACTTCAAACATGAATATCTCTCAAACCGTGAAGAATAACATAGCGTGCCATATATCAACGGAAACATCTCGACAAGTAGAAACCATCAAAAGCATTATTGACCCAGAATATATTAATTTGGTAGGTAAAAATTCCCATGCAATATTAGGTTAGTTCCTGGCACTACTTGGGTTGAACTTGGGAGAATCCCAAGCTTTTGACGAAGATATTCAAATGCTTCACGAGGTAAAGGTTTAGTGAAGATATGAGCAATTTGTTCTTTTGTACAAACATACTCAAGTTTGATATTCTTTTCAGCGACTTGTTCTCTAACAAAATGATATCTGATTGGAATGTGTTTTGTTTTTGAATGCATGACAGGATTCTTGGAGATGCTGATGGCACTAGTGTTGTCACAGAATATGCGAATAGGCTCACTAAATTGTACTTGAAGATCTTGCAAAGTTTGTTTCATCCAAAGGACTTGAGTACAACATGATGCTGCTGCAATGTATTCTTCTTCCGCTTTAGATAATGAGATTGAAGTTTTCTTTTTTCTCAACCATGATACAAGACAACCACCTAGATAGAAAGCTTCTCCACTAGTACTCTTACGATCATCAACGCTTCCTGCCCAATCTGCATCTGTAAAGGCTTGAATAATGAGATTGTTACCCTTGGGATACCTCAAGCCATATTCTTTTGTGCCCTTTAGATATCAAAGAATTCTTTTGACGACAATAATATGTGATTCTTTTGGTGCTGCTTGGAATCTTGCTACTTGTCCAACTACTTGCATAACATCTGGACGAGAGGCTGTTACATATAGAAGGCTGCCAATCATAGATCTGTACAAATTTTGATCCACATCCCTAGATTATTCATCTATGCTCAATTTGTAACCTGTTACCATTGGAGTAAGGACGGGTTTGCAATCTTCCATTTTGAATTTCTTGAGCATTTCCTTGATGTACTTGGCTTGACATATAAATATTCCTTTCTCTTGCTGAGATATTTGAAGCCCTAAGAAGTATGTAAGCTCACCAAGTAAAGACATCTCAAACTCACTTTGCATCTTTGTAGAAAATTTATTACTTAGTCGATCATCATTGCTACCAAATATTATATCATCCACATATACCTCAACAATTGTTAAATTATCTTTATCTATTTGTACATAAAGATTTCTATCAACAGTACCTTTCTTGAATCCTTGTTGATGTAGATATCCATCAAGACAAGCATACCATGCTCTGGGAGCCTGCTTGAGATGATATAGAGCCTTCTTTAACCTGCAGACATAGTCTTCTTTTTGTGATAGTAGAAAACCTTCAGGTTGTTCGAAGTAATCTTATTCTTCTAATTCTCCATTCAGAAATGCTGACTTAACATCCATTTGGTAGACTTTGATTTTTCTTGAACATGCATAGGCGAGAAACATTTGTATGGCTTCCATTCTAGCAACTGGTGCAAATGTTTCGTTGAAATCAATTCCTTCCACTTGTGCATAGCCTTTGCAAACCAATCTTGCTTTGTTTCTAGTAGCCTGCCCATCTTCATTCAATTTGTTCCTGAACACCCATTTAGTCCCAATGACATTTTTATCTTTTGGTCGTGGAACTAATTCCCAGGTGTTATTCTTCTCTATTTGATCCAATTATTCATTCATAGCTGCTACCAAATGTTCATTTTGGCTGGCTTCCTCAAAACTACTAGGCTCAAAGGTTGCTAGAAAAGCAATGTGAGCTTGTTGTGATGAACGAAGCTGTTGACCTTCATTTATGTGACCAATGATTTGATTTTATGGATGGTTCTTTTGAATCCAATCCTTTGTTCTCCTTGGAGGAGATTCTTGTTGTTGTTCTGGTATATCTTGATGATCATTGTTTACTTCTTCCTCGTTGATAGTTGCTTCTTGTTCTACAATTTTATCTGTGTCGTTTTTAGCCTCTGTCTCAAGTTTCAAAGATTCTAGATCCTCATCATTACTTGCTAGAACACCATCTTCGTCAAATGTTACATTTATGCTCTCCACTATACGATTTTTTGTCTTATATTATAGCATTTATAGGCCTTTCTTTTGCGTGAGTAACCAACAAAAGATACCTTGTACCTTCATTAACATGTGATTCAAACTTACCCAAATTTTGATTTCTCTTTTGATATAACATTTTCTTGAAGATTCTAAAATATTTTACGATGGCGGTTTTCCTTTCCATAATTCATATGGAGTCTTGTTGCAATTATTTTTGAGAAGACTTCGGTTGATAATGAAAATTTATTCGTATCAATTTCTTGAACCCGAGAATTTTTCATCCAATTTTGAGTCCTTCAACATTGTTCTACCCATTTCCTATATAGTTCTATTCTTTCTTTCAGCAACTCCATTTTGCTGAGGTGTTCATGTTGTTGAAAATTGCCTTTTTATTCCATTTTTGTCACAGTATTGCTGAAATAATTTGGAAGTGAATTCTCCACCATTATATGATCTTAAACACTTTCTTTTCAAATCAGATTCATTTTCAACCAACTCCTTGTAGATCTTAAAGCACTCAAATGCTTTAGATTTTTTCTTTAGGAAATTGACGGCTGTCATCTTGGTATAGTCATCTATCATCAACATGAAATATAATTCTTCGTCTAAGCCTTTTGTTCTCATAGGACCACATAGATCAGTATGTATCAATTCCAATGGATGTGATGAAAAGTGTTCTTTTGTTTTAAATTGGACCTTTGTCTTCTTGCCATGCCGACATGCCTCACATAGTGTGTTGGAAGGTTTTGAGATTTTTGGAATTTCTCGTACTGCTTCCTTTTTGCTTATCCTGACAAGATTTTCAAAGTTTATGTGACCCATTCGTTTGTGCCATAACCAATTTTAATCTTCTTTAGCTATTAGAAATTCTTTAGTTGCTTCATCTAGAACATATATGTCGTTTGGAGCTCGACTTGTTGTAGCCACAATTTTACCATACCTGCCTTTCCTGATTTAACATTTTGTGGAGTTGAATAGCATTGTGTGTCCTTGATCACACATTTGTCTAACACTGAGCAGATTGTGATTCATGTTTTCGACCAATGGAACATTCTTGGCTATAACATCTTTGCTTCCAAGAGTGACGGTACCTGATCCTATAACATTTGAGGATCCATCATTTCCAAAGGATATGGTTCCATCCTTCTTCTCTTTCAGAGATACAAATGTCCTTCTATCTCCAGTCATATGCGTTGAGCAACCGCTGTCAACATACCACACATATTTCTTTTTTTGAGCCTTGAGAGCGAGTGCACAATTATCAGTCTTCATCTTCTTCCATGTTCGTTCATTATGTGGCTTCGAAGATTCTTTTGGAGGATTTTCAAGTCTGTAGTCTCTGGCTGTGTGTCCAAAGTTCTGACATTTGTAACATTCCATATTATTTCTTAAATTTTCAAATCTATTGATGTGTCGTTGAGCCCTAGGAGGTTAATATTTGAAGAATCTCTTGGAATTGTATTGGTTCATAGGGTACGTGCGGCATTCTACAGCTTTATGACCAAATTTTCCACATGAATAACAATAGCCTTGAAAAATATGTTGGTACCTAGATGAAAATCTTCGTCGAGGAATCGTCTTCCAAGGATGTGCTTGCGAATCTTGTCCAATGAAGTCTTCATGTATGTCACAACTCATAGGTTCATTGTATTTTGTTGTAGAAGGTCCTGCTTCTTCTTGTTTGTAACCGAGGTCAGTTCTGTCATTGTAAGATCGTTGATTGTTGATGAGTTCTTCCAATGCCCCTAAGTTGTTGGCATAGTTTTGGACAATTTTTCCATTCTTCACTTCCTTACGCAGCGAGACTACTTCGGCTTCTAATGCTTCCCTTTCTTGGTTGATTTATTCCAACTTATTTTGAAGTGACTCTTCAATACATTTGTGTTCTTCAACCTCAATTTTGAGACCTTGAACTTGTTCTTTAGGAGTGTTGGAACGTATCTTCTCAGCATTGAGCTCTTTTATAAGCTTGATTTCCTCATAAAATTCTTCTATGGTCAACCCTTCTTCTCCATTGTTTGATACTTGTTTATTGTGCTTGCCATAAACAATACTTTCTCATTGGCTTCTTCTTTTCTGTCACTTTCTTCATCGGATGAGGAGCTATCTTCTTTAGAGAGAAAGTTCCTTTTGGATCCTTTATTTTTTCCTTGCTTGTTGAATTTCTTAAAGCCTTTCTTTCCTTTTGAGTTTCCATCACTTTTGTTTGGACATTTTGCTACGAAATGCCCAACCTCACCACAACCGAAACATATCAATGGAAGTTTAACTTTGAATTTTCCCTTACCAGGTTTTAGTTTTTTTGTAAAGTAAGCATATTATTCATCTGAAAGACCTTCTCCATCATCTCCCTTTTCTTCACACTTGTAGGTGAAAGTCATTTCAATTGAAGGTTGTTTTCCCTTATTGGTTTGCTTAGATGCAACGAACGTAGTTTCTAGATTTGAAGTACCCTTTTCTTCATCAAGTCTCATTTCATATGCTATGAGAACTCCATGTAATTCTTCCTTACTGAGTTTGTCCAGATTTGCACTGTATTCTAAGACCGATACCTTTGGGTTGAATCTCCCTGGTAGCATTCTAAGAATCTTCCGTATAATAGTCTTCTCGTCAACTGGCTCTCCCAATCCTTCCAGAGTATTGGTTATTTCATCAACGTATTGGAAGTATGCAACAATGTTGCAATCTTTTTTCATTCTGAGTTGCTCAAATTTTGCTCTATAGATTTGAAGCTTTGCTTCTTTGACATTTGAGTCACTTGCATATATATTCTCAAGCTTGTCCCATACATTTATGGCGGTTTTACAACCCAACACCTTATTATAAGCAAATTCAATAAGTCCATTGATAATAATATTCTTTTCTTTTGCATCATTTACCAAATTCTTCTTACTTTGTTCATCCGCGGTTGATGTAAATCCATTTTGAACAGTGTCCCATACTTCGTAACCTTGTGCCAAGATATAGACCTCCATTATTCCTTTCCAGAGTGCATAATTATTTTCATTGAATAGAGGTACACCATTCTTGGTATGCTCCATGACCTCCTTCAAGCTGTTAAACTACTATTGAAGGAACCAAGCTCTGAAACCAATTGTTGGAAATACTGAGAGGGGGGGTGAATCAGTATTTCTTTCAATTAGAGCATTAGTTAATCTTCAATTATTATCAGTGTTTGTACAATGATAGCAGCAAACAAAAGGAACAAAAATGCACACAATTTTTAAGGTGGAAACCCACTCTGGGACAAAAACCACCTAATGCTTTTCTAATAATTCTTTTCAATTCCAATTGAAAATAAAGCTCCAATTTCCTAGAATCTAGAAAAGAATTCTTCTCCAGCTGCCACTAGATGGACGCTCTAATGCCCGAGATTCTTCAGTAGTCATTGAATGGATGAACCAACACCCAATGATCTACAACTCACCCCAGCACCACCCTACCACCCTATAGAAGAATAAAATAAGAATGGACTCCCGTATCAGGGAAAATGGTCCACTTTACAATGATATAGAATGATGTAGAAGAAGAATATATACTAGACCATAACGCCAACTTTGACACAACCACCTAATGATGATCCTAGACCTCCCAACACTGCCTCTTCAACCCTTGGCAGATAGACACTAGTACAATTTTTACAATAAGGTATTTACAATGACTAAGTACAATGATACCTTTACAATGATTGTATGTAGTGCTACCCACTTGAAGACTTCATATGATGAACTTCTTGTTGCTGTTATGCACCTTGGTTGCTGCTCTTGTCATGCTACCCTTTGCTTCACCTTGTTTTTCTTTTATGCCGTAGAAAGTCTATTCCTTTGCAATCCTTGACAACACATGATCTAGCTTTTTCTTGCCTTCTAGGTGCTCGATATTGAATCTATCGTATCTCTATTATTTCAGATCCTCAATATTTGATTTTTGGTCCTGTAGTAGTCCTCTGAGTCTTATTTTCAATGCCATAGGTCTGACCCAATTTGGATTCTTCAAGAGAGAGTTATACCCAATTTCTCACACGGCCCTAATTATGGACTATTTTAGCAGAGCGAACTTGTACGGCGAGCCACGTGTCACTGTTTATCCATTTGATTCTAAAATTGATAGAGAGAAAATTAAGGACTGTGTGCTATCCGTCGCTTTTTACAAGATTCCAGTCCAATACTCAGAGATATATTTATGACGAATTTACCAAGGTCACTTCTTTGAGATGAATTTCAGGAGCCTGCAAAAACCCTTACTTCCACAGATCATATCTCCAAAACTATTATGCAACTTGGTTTGAAAATTTTACTATAGCTTCCCCAGGATTTTGGCTTCGCCTCATAAAAATTTCAGCTTCTGAGCCTTCGTAGAAAAAAAGTTAGAGCAAAAATGCCACAATGACCTGTCTCAGATGGCCGAATCCCTTACCTAAGGAGGAAATGAAGATCACAATATATATGAATGCTTAATTTGAGAGGGGCTTCAACAAGTGAACATGGGAGGGATTTTAGGAGCATAAAAAATATTAATTATGACTTTTCAATGACCCATGCCCCAACTCCATGGGGTTTTAGCCCACTAACTGGGGTTACAAACTTCAAATATGAATATCTCTCAAACCGTGAAGAATTACATGCCGTGCAATATATCAACGGAAACATTTCGACAAGTAGAAATGATTAAAAGCATTATTGACCCAGAATATATTAATTTGGTAGGTAAAAATTCCCATGCAATATTAGGTTAGTCACTGGTGCTACTTGGGTTGACATCAATGACAACCGCTGATCAACAATCTCCCCCTTTGGCATTGATGGCAACACAAGTACTTCCCCTGCGATCATGACACCTCTTCCTTCAACATTCTCTCCCCCTTTGACATAAATGGTAAAGGGTAACTCCCCCTGAAACACAACCATCCTGCAGACCTGTACACACTTCCACTCCCGCTGACACACAATCGTCCTGCAGACCTGTACACACTTCCACTCCCGCTTTATAATCTTGAAAAAGGAAAATCTAATGAGAACTTGAGAGAATCCCAAGCTTTTGATGAAGATATTCAAATTCTTCATGAGGTAAAGGTTTAGTGAAGATATGAGCAATTTTTTCCTTTGTACAAACATACTCAAGTTTGATATTCTTTTTAGTGACTTGTTCTCTAACAAAATGATATTTGATTGGAATGTGTTTTTTTTTTGAATGCATGACAGGATTCTTGGAGATGCTGATGGCACTAGTGTTGTCACAGAATATGGGAATAGGCTCACTGAATTGTACTTGAAGATCTTGCAAAGTTTGTTTCATCCAAAGGACTTGAGTACAACATGATGCTGCTACAATGTATTCTGCTTACACTGTAGATAATGAGATTGAAGTTTGATTTTTTCTCAACCATGATACGAGACAACCACCTAGATAGAATGCTGCTCCACTAGTACTTTTACAATCATCAACGCTTCCTGCCCAATCTACATCTGTAAAGGCTTGAATAATGAAATTGTTACCCTTGGGATACCACAAGCCATATTCTTCTATGCCCTTTAGATATCGAAGAATTCTTTTGACGGCAATAATATGTGATTCTTTTGGTGCTGCTTGGAATCTTACTACTTGTCCAACTGCTTGCATAACCTCTAGCTGAGAGGTTGTTACATATATAAGGCTACCAATCATAGATCTGTACAACTTCTGATCCACATCCTTAGATGAGTCATCTATGTTCAATTTGCAACCTGTTACCATTGGAGTAAGGACAGGTTTGCAATCTTCCATTTTGAATTTCTTGAGCATTTCCTTGATGTACTTGGCTTGACATATAAATATTCCTTTCTCTTGCTGAGATATTTGAAGCCCTAAAAAGTATGTAAGCTCACCAAGTAAAGACATCTCAAAGTCACTTTGCATCTTTGTAGAAAATTTCTTACGTAATCGATCATCATTGCTACCAAATATTATATCATCCACATATACGTCAACAATTGTTAAATTATCTTTATCTATTTGTACATAAATATTGCTATCAACAGTACCTTTATTGAACCCTTGTTGACGTAGATATCCATTGAGATGAGCATACCATGCTTTGGGAGCCTGCTTGAGACCATATAGAGCCTTCTTTAACCTACAGACATAGTCTTCTTTTTGTGATAGTAGAAAACCTTCAGGTTGTTCAATGTAAACTTCTTCTTCTAATTATCCATTCATAAATGCTGACTTAACATCCATTTGGTAGACTTTGATTTTTCTTGAACATGCATAGGCGAGAAACATTCATATGGCTTCCATTCTGGCAACTGGTGCAAATGTTTCGTCGAAATCAATTCCTTCCACTTGTGCACAGCCTTTGCAAACCAATCTTGCTTTGTTTCTATTAACCTGCCCATCTTCATTGAATTTTTTCCTGAACACCCATTTAGTCCCAATGACATTTTTATCTTTTGGTCGTGGAACTAATTCCCAGGTGTTATTCTTCTCAATTTGATCCAATTCTTCATTCATAGCTGCTACCCAATGTTCATTTTGGCTGGCTTCTTCAAAACTACTAGGCTCAAAGGTTGCTAGAAAAGCAACGTGAGCTTGTTGTGATGAACAAAGCTGTCGACCTTCATTTATGTCACCAATGATTTGATGGATGGTTCTTTTGAATCCACTCTTTTGTTCTCCTTGGAGGAGCTTCTTGTTGTTGTTCTGGTATATCTTGATGATCATTGTTTACTTCTTCCTCGTTGATAGTTGCTTCTTGTTCTACAATTTTATCTGTGTCTTTTTTAGCCTCTATCTCAAGTTTGAAATATTCTAGATCCTCATCATTACTCGCTAGAACACTATCTTCGTCAAATGTAACATTTATGCTCTCCACTATCTATTTTTGTCTTAGATTATAACATTTATAGGCCTTTCTTTTGCGTGAGTAACCAACAAAGATGCCTTCATCAACACGTGATTCAAACTTACCCGAATTTTGATCTTCTGTTTTGATATAACATTTTCTTCCCAAGATTCTGAAATATTTTACATTAGCTGGTTTTCCTTTCCATAATTCATATGGAGTCTTGTTGCAATTATTTCTGAGAAGACTTCGGTTGATAATGAAGACTGCCGTATCAATTGCTTGAACCCAGAATTTTTCATCCAATTTTGAGTCCTTCAACACTGTTCTACCCATTTCCTGTACAGTTCTATTCTTTCTTTCAGCAACTCCATTTTTCTGAGGTGTTCATGCTATTGAAAATTTCCTTTTTATTCCATTTTCATCACAGTATTGCTGAAATAATTTCGAAGTGAATTCTCCACCATTATATGATCTTAAGCACTTTATTTTCAAATCAGTTTCATTTTCAACCAACTCCTTGTAGATCTTAAAGAACTCAAATGCTTCAGATTTTTTCTTTAGGAAGCTGACGGTTGTCATCCTGGTGTAGTCATCTATCATCAACATGAAATATAATTCTCCGTCTAAGCATTTTGTTATCACAGGACCACATAGATCAGTATGTATCAATTCCAATGGATGTGACAAAAAGTGTTCTTTTGTTTTAAATTGGACTTTTGTCTGCTTGCCATGCTGACATGCCTCACATAGTGTGTTGGAAGGTTTTGAGATTTTCTGCATTTCTCGTACTGCTTCCTTTTTGTTTATCCTGACAATATTTTCAAAGTTTATGTGACCCATTCGTTTGTGCCATAACCAACTTTCCTCTTTTTTAGCTAGTAGACATGCTTTAGTTGCTTCATCATATGTCGTTTGGAGCTTGACTTGTTGTAGCCACAATCTTACCATACCTGCCTTTCCTGATTTCACATTTTGTGGAGTTGAATAGCATTGTGTGTCCTTGATCACAAATTTGTCCAACACTGAGCAGATTGTGATTCATGTTTTCGACCAATAGAACATTCTTGGCTATAACATCTTTGCTTCCAAGAGTGACGGTACCTGATCCTATAACATTTGAAGATCCATCATTTCCAAAGGATATGGTTCCATCCTTCTTCTCTTTCAGAGATACAAATTTCCTTCTATCTCCAGTCATATGAGTTGAACAACCGTTGTCAACATACCACACATATTTCTTTTTTTGAGCCTTGAGAGCGAGAGCACAATTATCAGTATTCTTCTTCTTGCATGTTCGTTCATTCTGTGGCTTTGAAGATTCTTCTGGAGGATTTTCAAGTCTGCAGTCTCTGTCTATGTGTCCAAAGTTCTGACATTTGTAACATTCCATATTATTTCTTAAATTTTCAAATCTATTGATGTTTCATTGAGCCCTGGGAGGTTCATATTTGAAGAATCTCTTCGAATTGTATTGGTTCATAGGGTACGTGTGCATTCTACAGCTTTATGACCAAATTTTCCACATGAATAACAATAGCCATGAAAAATATGTTGGTACCTAGATGAAAGTCTTCATCGAGGAATCCTCTTCCAAGGATGTGCTTGCAAATCTTGTCCAATGAAGTCTTCATGTATGTCAGATCTCATAGGTTCATTGTATTTTGTTGTAGAAGGTCCTGCTTCTTCTTCTTTGTAACCGAGGCCAGTTCTATCATTGTAAGATCATTGATTGTTGATGAGTTCTTCCAATGCCCTTGAGCTGTTGGCATAGTTTTGGACAATTTTTCCTTTCTTCACTTCCTTACGCAACGAGACTACTTCGGCTTCTAATGCTTCCCTTTCTTGGTTGCTTTCTTCCAACTTCTTTTGAAGTGACTCTTCAATACATTTGTGTTCTTCAACCTCAATTTTGAGACCTTGAACTTTTTCTTCAAGAGTGTTGGAACGGATCTTCTCAGCATTGAGCTCTTTTATAAGCTTGATTGCCTCCTCATAAAATTCTTCTATGGTCAACCCTTCTTCTTCATTGTTTGATACTTCTTGTTTATTGTGCTTGGCGATAAATAATACTTTGTCATTGGCTTCTTCTTTGCTGTCACTTTCTTCATCGGATGAGGAGCTATCTTCTTTAGAGAGAAAGTTCCTTTTGGATCCTTTATTTTTTCCTTTCTTGTTGAATTTTTTAAAGCCTTTCTTTCCTTTTAAGTTGCCATCACTTTCGTTTGGACATTTTGCTACGAAATTCCCAACCTCACCACAATCGAAACATATCAATGGAAGTTTACCTTTGAATTTTCCCTTACCAGGTTTTAGTTTTCTTGTAAAGTAAGCATATTCTTGATCTAAAAGACCTTCTCTATCATCTCCCTTTGCTTCACACTTGCAGGTGCAAGTCATTTCAATTGAAGGTAGTTTGTCCTTATTGGTTTGCTTAGATGCAACGAACGCAATTTCTAGATTTGAAGTACCCTTTTCTTCATCAAGTCTCATTTCATATGCTATGAGAACTCCATGTAATTATTCCTTGCTGAGTTTGTCCAGATTTGCATTGTATTCTAAGACCGATACCTTTGGGTTGAATCTCCTTGGTAGCGTTCTAAGAATCTTCTGTATAATATTCTTCTCATGAACTGGCTCTCCCAATCCTTCCAGAGTATTGGCTATTTCATCAACGTATTGGAAGTATGCAGCAATGTTGCAATCTTCTTTCATTCTGAGTTGCTCAAATTTTGCTCTATAGATTTGAAGCTTTGATTCTTTGATATTTGAGTCACCTGCATATATATTCTCAAGCTTGTCCCATACATTTTTGGCGGTTTTACAACCCAACACCTTATGATAAGCAGATTCAATAAGTCCACTGATAATAATATTCTTTTCTTTTGCATCATTTACCAAATTCTTCTTACCTTGTTCATCCGTGATTGATATAAATCCATTTTGAACAGTGTACCATACTTCATAACCTTGCGCCAAGAGATAGACCTCCATTCTTCCTTTCCAGAGTGCATAATTATTTTCATTGAATATAGGTACACCATTCTTGGTATGCTCCATGACCTCCTTCCAGCTGTTAAACTGCTGTTGAAGGAACCAAGCTCTGAAACCAATTGTTGGAAATACTGAGAGGGGGGGTGAATCAACATTTCTTTCAATTAGAGCATTAGTTAATCTTCAATTATTATCAGTGTTTGTACAATGATAGCAGCAAACAAAAGGAACACAAATGCACACAATTTTTAAGGTGGAAACCCACTCTAGGACAAAACCCACCTAATGCTTTTCTAATAATTATTTTCAACTCCAATTGAAAATAAAGCTCCAACTTCCTAGAATCTAGAAAATAATTTTTCTGTATCTCCCACTGGATGGATGCTCCAACGCCCAAGATTCTTCAGTAGTCGTTGAATGAATGCAACAACACCCAATGAGCTACAACTCACCCTAGTACCACCCTACAACCCTATATAAGAATAAAAGAAGAATGGAATCTCGTACCAAGGAAAATGGTCCACTTTACAATGATATAGAATGATGTAGAAGAAGAAGATATACTAGACCATAACCCCAACTTTGACACTGTTGGGGTTCCCATGTTTTGGCCAGATTGGCAAGACCAAAAGATGAAACAACATTAGAACCACTTTCAGACCTCAGGATCTAGCCCTCCTGGGTCCAGAGAGGGATCTCTCTATATAAGCAAAGGTTTTATATTTGAAGTTCAAAGTTAACATATTAGGCTATTTATAAGGCTCAGGTTTGTTTGTTTGATTTGATTAGATTTGGTTGTTAGGAATCAGGAAAGAAGGGTTCAACATGAGACAAGGCTGAGAAAAGAGGATTCTAGGAAAAGGAGAGAATAGCTTCAGAGGACATCAAGACCATTGGGCAATGGAGTCAGAAAAGGGTTTACTTGCTATTCAATATGCATGCTTTCAATTGGGCTAGTCATATGAAGCATTGGATCTCGAAGATGATTGTGGGATGAAACCATAAGATAGAAGGTGAAGGAAGGAGAGAAAACCAATTTTCTATCTATAGATCGGGTCAGAGGTCATTTAACTCTAGACTTGCTTGGACATACTCATAGGCAACTCTCAATGGAGAGCATAGGAGCAACTTGAGGGAACTTAGAAAGATTTGATTGAAGTGAAAATGATCCTAGTGAGACAGAGACAAATTTCTAGACCTCCCAGTGTTCCTAATTCATCCAATTAAATCCTAACAAGAACGTCTAAGAAATAGATTCATTAATTCATACATCAGCTAGCAAGCAATGTCATCCACTACACTGGTTATATCATCTGAAACCAATCCTTAGACAACACATTAAGCATAAAACATTGAAGGCAAGGAGAGTAGAAACATAGGGTACCTAACAAGGGTAAATCCTATGCCAGATTTATGATGCAAGCCAGAAGCAATGAAATGAAATGAAATGAAATAAAACACAAAGACAAAAAAACATCACCGCAGCTTTAGATCAGGATCCAAAGAAATGTGCTTGGCATATTACAGAGCAACACCAATCAGGTACAACATAGCCAACAGCTTGGATGTTCAGTATGAATACATCTTCCTCAGCAAATCTTACAATTTTACACAGAAATCTTGTCTCAAGAGAAACTGCTTGTAATTCTTAGATAACCGATCAACAACCTTTACAATGAGTTTCTTCTTGAATTTTATAGCAGAAAGGTGAGCCGAGGAGGTAGGTGGAAACTAAATGCAACATTAAAACTTGGAAAAGAAAGATGGCCAAAGCCTATTTAGTTTTAAATTCTACGCATTTATCTCCGGCACTCCTTGGACGAAAGAATGATCTTCTTCAGGTTTCTGTCTACTCCAGGTATGCCCCAAATGTACTTTGGTTGCAGTGCTCTATAGTACCTTCAGTGAATAAACAAAATATAAATAAATGAAAGTGAAGTCCACCATACTGCATAACAAATTCTCTGGTAGCTTAGGACTGTGGTCAAGGTTGAAATCTCTTCAGAAACATGGTAAACAAAGGAAACAAAATGGGTGCTTGGTACTTTAGGGAACGAACAATCTGCTGATGTGAAATCTTGATGACATAGTTTTTTGTGCACTGGGCTTTCCGTGTGATCCATGATGTCATCGATCCAGTACTCTGCCTTCAAAACGTTGGTTTAAGGCTCAAAATTTGCAATGACAGGCCTTAAACACTTTGTTTTCCCACTAATACTCTTTGTTGCTTCTTCGTTTGCCTCCGATTGCAAAATCTAAGCTTCAATGGCTCTAGAAAAGATTTTATAGAGTTTAAACTCTGTTCCTTTAATGCATGCTCTGTCACACGTCTTCTCAGACCTTTCCTCATGATTTCAGTCCCTGAGAATGGTCTTTTCCCGTGTTTTCTGTAACTGTGACAGAGACTATAAATCAAGGTGGCTTCCGCCGCTGGCACCTGCAAAAATATGCAACCTTGTTACGAAATCTATGCATAGGGAGGATGGCTGCGAAGGGTAGGGGGAATGAAAGTGCGGCGGTGGTATGAATGGTGGTTTTAAATGGAACAATGGTGAAATATGCAATGATATGTTGTAAACAGTGGTTAATAGGGTTTTGGTGGAGAAAAGCTTGTGGGCCATTTGATCATGATCTGGTGGCGGGATCGACGGTGGAGATTAATCAGCGGAATGGTTTATGAAAATGGGCAGAATGCATAGAAGTGAAAGAAAATGCAATGAAATGCATGTGTGGTGGGACCCGGTCGTGGCGGGGAGCGATTAGCTTTGGACTGTTGATCTCAAGAGGAGATCGACGACGGAGGTTAAAAGATGAGGTAAACAAAGGACTCCAATGAAGAAAACTGATGGAGGGCACGATGTGATATGGGTCGTTGATCTCGGATTAATAGATGGCTATGATTTGATCAGGGAATCACAATCAGGGGGAGACAAGGAGCAGCGCGGTGAAATTTTCGATTACGACCGGAAGTGGGAGCATGATCGAGCGTTGGCTGTTGGATCCGGGGACCAGATCAACAACCCACATTCAATCGGAGGGAGATGGAGAGGAGGGATGGGGCGCGCAGCGATTAGCGTTGGACCGTTGGATCATATCATGGATCAACGGCAGAGACTGTAATTGGGAGATCGCAATCGCAGTGGAACAAAGGGGTGATACAGCGAACATTGTGATTGCGATTGGAAGCGGGAGTGCACGGGTTGTCGGATCAACAGAAAAATCAACGGGGGAAATTAGAATGGCGGGGGATAGAAAGAAGTGACTGGAGGGAGTGGAACAAATCTGGATCGTTGATTCTTGGAATGGATGGATGGCTGTGATCTGGTCAGGGATCACAGTCGGGGGAAAACAAAAAGCGACATGGTGAAAGTTGCGATTGTGATTAGAGCGGGGGTGCGATTATCACTGGGCCGTCCGATCGAAATGGTGGATCAACAGTGGAGATCGCGGTGGAGGCCTTATGGACCAAACTCAATCACATCGGAGTTTTTCAATGTTACAAAGGAAACTGCCCGACTGACGGTTTCGATTGTGATAGGCGCCCAGGGCCTTTAGCACTTGGTTCTGGGTGCTGGTTACGTGGGAAAGTGGTTAGGGGCTGGCGGAAAAGGGGCTAAGCCCTATTATAGGTGAAAAGTGGGTTTTTTCCCATTTTAAGTGTAGTTCAAGGCCAAAAAGGGGTAACGATAAGGAAAAAAGGGGAAAGTGGGGTGAAAAGGAGAATTCTACAGGGATACAAGGGGCAAATAAAGGTCTTTTGGAGCACAATTTTTTGCAATCAGAGAGGCTTAATAATGGGATTTAGCAGAGGGGATTTCATTAAAAGGCAAAGGCACATGGAGGCTTCAAGGATGATGTGTTTTTAGAGGAAATGCATTCCTTGAAGACTCAAACAACATTTTAGCCCCCTGTTTGCTTGTCAAAAATTTATAGGGGGCTAACAGTGGCTCCACATGGGGATGACTTCTTCTTGAAGGAGTCAAGAATTCAGAAAATGATCTTTGGTGTAGGCTAGATGCCTAGTACTTGACTCGTTCTTTTATTTTCTTGGATCAGCTACCACCCATCATGGATACATCATATCAGCAGAAATTTTTTTCCAAACAATCTACCTACCCTTCTTACAATCCTGGCATTTTCCTTCTAGGGTGCATTTGGACTAGCAGACCCTTTACATCATTTATTTTTCATAAACAAGAAAATAAACCTATTCTAATTCTACCCTTATTGCTCCATGAGACCAAATTAGACTGTTGATCTCATATGTTCCTCTACCTAATCTAGTATCTGCTGGGATTAAACTGTCCAGCAGATTTCTTCTCTATATTCTACAACAGAAATTAAACATCAGTCAAGCCAGGATTAGACTTTCTAGCTTGCTGGACTTTACAGAAATTAAAAAAGAAACAACTAACTACATGCTCACAAACTGAGCTTTATTGAGATTTTCCTCCCTACCCTACTCTAACTGGAATATTCACAAGTCTAGCTTACAAACATTGACTTCCAATGCAACCAGTCCATCAAGTGATCCCATGACTGGTCTTTCTTGCTCAACTCCTTCAACAAGCTGGATAGGCAGGGTATCTCCCACTCTTTTTGTTCCACAACAGCAGCTACAAAAAAATTTCTTGCTGTCTGCAACATGCTGCTCAACAAGACCTTTGATCCTTCTTCAAAAGTGTGTAGGAAATGAGCATAAGAATCATGAAAAGATACCTGGCTATGAATATCTGGCAGGCAGGCTTCAACCAGGATCTCTTCTTCTTACACTGGATTAAGAAGAAGACTCTCTTGAGAGAGAGAATCTCCCTCACCTTCTTCATTATCTAAACTGGAGGACTCATCGTATATTGCAGCCGGGTCCTCTTGGAGCTCTGATATGTTCTGATCTGATGTGCTGAGCTCCGTGAAAATACCTATGTATTCTCGAGCAGTGGTTTGTTCCATTTCTTCCTCCTTTTCAAGAGAAGGATCGTTATTTTCATCTTGCTCAAGAATCTCTTCTTTGATTTCCCCCTCATCCTCTACAAAGAAAAATTGTTGTCCTCCATTCTCATGGCACTCATCACTGATGCTTTCATAACTTTCCCCGTCAGTGTCGTAGATAGGCTGGCCTGGTTCATTGCTTCTCTGGAGTTGCTGGCCCTAGCTTTCTTCCCATGGATCTATTGATGATGGTTCTGCAAACTCAGCTTTTCTCTGGAAACAATCATCATCAAATAGCTCATAATTAGGAAATTCATAATCGTAAGCAATGTCACCCATCGAACCTGTCAGATTCTCAGCAGGTCTTTCTTCATCCTGATCCACAGAGGAGCTTTCTGGATCTGTACAATCAAACTCAGGAGATGACTAAGAAGAAGCATGTGTTCTATAAAATATTTCTGAGGTGGACTGCTGGTTTAATATCTAATCAATCTCCTCTTCTGTCAAAAGAGGGGTTTCCCTCTCATCATGGACAGAAGAATATCAGTCATCTTTCTCTTGTATTAGCTTATTTTGGGGCGGGATGTTTTCTTGAGCCTCTTCTTCCACATCAGATTCTGCCTCTTCTATGTGGTCTCTTGTTTCCTCAAGGTAGCATTCCCTATTAGCTTTTGCTATTAGGTTCTAATACTCTCTGGTCAGCGTAACACAAGACATAGGTAAGCAATCAGGCAATTCCTGATCACTTTCCTCTTCATCTTCTATACACTCCTGAGCATGATACAAGTCTTGCTCATCTTCTCAGTCTTGAGTTTGTTCTTGTTCTGGAAGAGGCATGGGTTGTTCTAAATAATCATCATTTGCATTCAGATTAGCCATGTACATTTCCAGCACTTTACCAAACGTTTATGTTAATTCATTTAATTTATCATACAAAGCATCATACTTTTTATCCCTGTCCATGTCTGGATCCATATTTATGCAAAGAAGGCTACTGCTTCTTCTCAACCAGTTCAGAGTCCTCCACCAGTGGAGTCATCAGGTCTTTGGATCAAAGGGAGTGTGGAGTCGCCAGGTGGATGTATATGGGTGCTTGAAGCAGGATGTTGTCCACCATCAGCAATTAGAGCCAATCTAAAGGAAAAGTGGTCTCTTCCCCAGTGGAGTCACCATTATGTTCAAACCTATGGTCTCAACCTCCTTGTTTGTAATTTTGTTTTCAGATTTTGGCTCCTCCAAGGATTCATCATTGCAAGGGATAAAGGAGTCCAGATCTGTATGCATAGAGTACAGAGGAGAATTTTCAGGTTTTTCAGGGCTACTAACCAGGAATTTCATTTGTGTCTCTCTATACAGCCTTCTAAGTTGGCTAAAAACAGGGATTGTGGCATATGCCCCATCCATCTGCATTGTACCTTGCATCTTGGCTCCCCATGACCTTGATAATAACATGCCATACTTAGGTGGCACATCTTCGACTACAACATCCATGACCATGCATTTAGCTAGAATCTGGGTCAAGCTCACACATAAATCTTTGATTAGGCCAAAGCATTTTACCCTGCTAGAGTTGAATGAATACAAATATTTATAGGGGCGGGTTATCTCTAGGCCTAGTTTTTCCATTACTACCTTAGGCATTAAGTTGTGAGATGCTCCAAAGTCATGCATTGCATTGTGAAGGATCTTATCATGGATATTCAGACTGATATAAAAAGGGGGCACTACCCCTTCCTGAAACTTTCCCCCAATCTTTGGGCCAAACAGAATTGCTGGTTGATCATCACTCAGATTTACAATATCATTGTTTTCCCCCAGATTTAAAGCTTTCAAAATTTGGCCTTTATATACATCCTGAGTGGCTAGCTCAGAGATTGGTACAGGGATTTTAATTTTTTCAATCTCACTCTCCAAATTGAAAGTGGATTGACTCTTTGTGGTGCTAAACTCTGTTTTATTAGCCACTGCCTTAGTGGCTGAATTAGTTTGTGGATTCTCACTATGTACATGGTTATGGACTATTTCATCAGGAGCACTAACTGTAGTGCTAGTGCTTCTAGTTCGTTGACCTTGTTTTTCAGTGTTTTGGTTGTCCTTTTCTTTGTTTTTCTGAGAATCCTCAGTTGTTAATTTGTTACTTACCACAGTTACTTTAGAAGATTTCTCAGGCCTTCTCCTGATGGTGATCTCAGGAGCTTTAGGTTTGAAATTTTCTAGGCTCTTTTTGCTCCTAAGTTCATACTGTTCTCTGACCTGCATGATGGTATTTTCAAATCCAAGTATGTAATCCTCAGATTCTAATCTTTCCTCATCCCAATATGAGGGTGAGGGTTGATATTCTTCTGTGGAACAACTGTGGATTGATTTTTCTATTTCAAACATGTTTATTGTGTTCCCATCAGACTCTTCTATGATTCCCTCATCTTCATCAAGGAAATTTTCTTGGAATGGGGGAATAACTTGTTGATCTAATTCTCTTTGTCTATTGGGAGTGGTGTTGTTTCTTCTAAAGTTCTAGTTCTGGTTATGATTCTGGTTTCTGTTTTGATTTCTAACTGTGACAACCATTTTTTCCATCATTTGTTGTAGCTTTTACATGTTTTTGGATATGCGGTCATAATTTGGATCAGATGTGGAAGCTACATTGTTGTCTCTATATGTTACCCTTTTCTCAGCTCTCAATCTTGCCTTTTTCTCAATTAGATTAGCCTCTACACTCACTACTCCTTTTTGCATGTCTTCCAAAGTATTGTACTCCCTCTCCCTAAGTTGGTAGGCCATGTCAGCATCAAAGCCTTCAAGGTATTTCATTAGGCCCAAACCTTGGGGAGGTTTCATGTGTGGAGGAAGAGCATTGTAAACGCTGTTGAACCTTGTAGAGTAGTCATGGACACTCTCTCCTATATTTCTCTCAAGGCTCTTGCATTCTGCTAGGATTTGGAGAGGGTTTGCCTTAACTTCCCATTTGCTTATGAAGGTTTGATATAGGGATGGAAGATCATTAATGCTACCTAGAGGTAGGCTTTTAAACCATTTCTTCACATCACCCCCTAAACTTTGGGCAAAGATTCTCATTTTGACTATTTCATCATCTATTTCCATATATTCGAAAGAGTCTTCCATCCTATCCACGTGATGTTGAGCTGTTGTGGATTCTTTTGTAGTGAAGTGTGGGATCTTTGATTGATAATCATTGGGTAAGGGAAGTAGGGGCTGGGGTAAAACCAGGGGTGCATACCAGGCTGCCATAATGATGTTATAATGAGGTAAAGGGTTAACTTGAGTAGCTGGTATATGGATGACGGGGATATTAAGACTAGTAGAAGTCTGTTGAGCAGATTTAGGATGACAGAGCCCCAAGTTTTGAATGAAATGAATATCAGGAGGTGTATATGGAGGGGTCTCCATGTCCCTAGTGTGTTGAACACTATGAGATGATGAACCGGGAAGCTCAAGGTCTAGCCGATCTAGAACACCGAATGACCTAGTTCTTGGTAGGCTGTTTTGAGAGGCTAGGTCAAAGAATGGGTCTGATAGAGCTGTAAAATCTTCTGGTGCAGAATTAGCTCTATGGATATGTCTGGAAATAGTTGTTCTTTTAGGAGTAGGAGATCTCTTGAGGATGCTCTCAGGGTTGTCAACTATTTCAGGTGAGTTTGGATTGGGATAAGCTCTTGTGTGAATGGTTCTTGAAGCCAGAATGTTGTTTCCCAACCAAGTAGCCTAACCCTACTTGTTACTTCTAATGTGGCTGATGTTGCTATGGACACTGGTTTCCCAGTGGAGTCATATGTGAAACCAAGATAATCAGCAGGCCTACTGATCACTAATGGAGTCTTTGATCTTTAAGGAATTATGGAGTAGCTAGGTGGAGGGTTTAGGATGTTTTTGGGGGTACACTGTTCACCATAGTGCTTATGTAATGTCTCTCCCAATGATATCCTTACACACAGCAAACTCTAACCAGAGATTGACTGGGAGGGATTTTACCAGATATGTCACCTCTAAAAGAGTGTGAGATCCGGAGGCTACCTAGCCCTTTCCAGACTCTATCTAAGAGTGTAGGAGAACACAACAAATGGTATAACTGCCAACCTAACCAGAGATTATAGGTTTATGAGGCTCTTATGATGTAGCAGAGTGGAAAAAACTCAGAAATCCCCAGTGGAGTCGCCATTATGTTGCAGTATAGGGTCCACACTAGGCTGTGGGTTGTTTTGTTTTTCCAAATGGGTGTGGTAATCAAAGAGGTGACTAGTTGGCTGATTGCGCGTTGTCTCTATTACTATTTCTGGTCTACTCAGAGTTTCATTTTTGGGGTACTGTCCATGGTTTTCCTCTTCATTTTCCACTAAGTCTAGAGTGGCTAAAAGACACAACCACCTAATGATGATCCTAGACCTCCCAACACTGCCTCTTCAACCCTTGGCAGATAGACACTAGTACAATTTGTACAATAATGTATTTACAATGACTAAGTACAATGATACCTTTACAATGATTGTATGCAGTGCTGCCCACTTGAAGACTTCATATGATGAACTTCTTGATGTTGTTATGCACCTTGGTTGCTTCTCTTTTCAATGCTACCCTCTTACGCACCTTGTTTTGCTTTTATGCCATAGAAAGTACGGTCACTTTGCAATCCTTGACAACACATGATACTAGCTTTTTCTTGCCTTCTAGGAGCTCGATATTGAATACTCGTGTATCTTCGTTATTTCATATCCTCAATATTTGATTTTCAGTCCTGTAGTAGTCCTCCGAGTCTTACTTTCCAATGCCATAGGTCTAACCCAACTTTCATTCTTCAAGAGGGAGTTATATCCAATTTCTCACTACTCGCCCCTAATTATGAACTGACTTTAGGAGAGCGAACTTGTATGGTGTGCCACATGTCACTTTTTTATTCATTTGCTTCTAAAAATTAATAGAGAAAAATTAAATGACTGTGCACTATCCTTCACTTTTTATAGGATTCCAATCCGATACTCGGAGATAGTTATGATGAATTTACCAAGGTCACTTCCTTTGAGATGAATTTTGAGGATACTTGCAAAAACCCTTACTTCTACGAGATCATATCTCCAAAAAATATTGCGCAAATTGATCTGAAAATTTTTACTACAACTTCCTCAGGATTTTTGGCTTTGCCTCATACAAATTTCAGCTTCTTAGCCTTTGTACAAAAAAAGTTAGAGCGAAAATTCCACGATGACCTGTTTCAGATGGCCGAATCCCTTACCTAAGGAGGAAATGAATATCAAAATATATATGAATGCTTAAGTTGAGAGGGACTTCAAAAAGTGAATGTGGGAGGGATTTTAGGAGCATAAAAAATATTAATTATGACTTTTCAATGACCCATGCCCCAACCCCATGGGGTTTTAGCCCACTAACTTGGGGTACAAACTTCAAACATGAATATCTCTCAAACCGTGAAGAATTACATGGCGTGCCATATATCAACGGAAACATCTCGACAAGTAGAAACCATCAAAAGCATTATTGACCCAGAATATATTAATTTGGTAGGTAAAAATTCCCATGCAATATTGGGTTAGTCCTCAGTGCTGCTTGGGTTGACATCAATGACAACCGTCGATCAACGATGAGGGACATCTATTCCAATTTGCATTTTTTTTATGAACTAGGAATTTAGAAACTAGCATGTTCCCTTATTGCTAGACCCAGTCTAGGGCTAGACGGATCACCTATGTCCGCAGAGGGGATTTTCCTACACAACAAGTTGGCGACTCCACTGGGGATGTCAATGCATGTTGTCTCTTATTGTTCGTTTTGAATTTTTGATTATCTGTCCAGCTTTGGCCAAATTGTCATTTCTCTCTTTATTTTGACTCGTTTGACTACTTCTAGTCATTTAGCCTTTTCTAGAGTGATAAGTCCGATTTTTTCTCGATGAAGTCCCTTTGTTTTTTTTCCTTTTTTTTCCTTGCTCGCTTCTATTGATTGTATGACAAGTCATGCTCCCATCTACACGAGTAGTCATTAATACAGGGTGCGATTTTTCTTTCTCGGTGTTGAATGTTGCTTGAACAACTACACTAATTCCTATAAGATTGAAATTTAGGGCCCTTTTTCACCGAGTTTCCAATGTGTCTTATCCTTTAGGTTGGTTTTTTCTGGCTTGGATTGATCCAGCTTTCTCTTGTTTCTGGCTTGGCTGTCTCATTCATTCGAGTTTTTTTTATCTCTCATTCGAACAATGTGGCTTATCCATCCTAGGGTTTCTAGGTGTTTAGAATCGTTCGCTTGGTCACATGTTCGTTGGGTGTCTGATCTATTTATGAGTCAGTTTAGTTGTACATTTTTAGCCTTTTGTGTAGTTGCTTGGCCTTTTTAGTTGATTGTATGTGAAGTAGGGTTGTCAAGCTTTCATTTCTTGTCTGTTTAATTCCCCCTCCATCGCCCTAAGCATAGATCACAATTCTCGTTGAGTCGACTAAAAAGCCCTTTATTTTGTGTAAGGAAATGCATGCCTAGTTTTGAGTGCATGTCTACATTTTTTTGGATTTGATCTTATCATGTTTCGACGATCTCATCCAAAGCTACTTGAAGCTAGTATTTGTTTATTTTTTGTAGTATCGCATTATTTGCTTATCACTTGAACAAAAGAACAAAAAATTTTGTATTCTTCCTTCTCACTCGGAAATGGAAAGTACTCTTTTTGCGTTATTAGGTTCTATTGTTCATTGGGAAATGAAAAGACAAAAGAAAAAATTTTCGTTTTCTACGTTGGATGTGTTAGTAGATGACTCGGGAGTTCATAAATTTTGCTCAAAATTCAAAGTTGCAGTGATTGCGGAGCCCTCGCCCTTTTTTTTAGCGGTACAAAGACTTGGGACATTAAATGCCCCCAAAGTCTATATTATATGTCTTAAAGCCTTGACGTTGTCGATCTAACTGCCTCAAAATCCCCATAAGTCAGTATTCCCTCATTAACATCACCGAAATAACACTTTTGACTCCCAAATTGAGTGATTAAAAGACTCTCAGTTGTGTAGATCTCGTCTTCCTATTTCTAGTGCCACAAATGTTTCAAAAAATTAATGTCGTATGAGGAAGATATTACATGCTTCGATCAAAATGCCAAACAAGGAAAATTGTGAAAGTTTGACCGAGGTTTGGCTAGGATGCGTAATCAGCAAAAGTGCATGTACAATCATCAAAAGAGAATATTTGCTCGTAATATTCCTTTCTCGGGACCAATCACTCTGGATGACAAGTGTCTTAGAAACCGAATAAGACAAAACCAAATAAGCTAGACCTTTTTTTAACAACATGTCTATTTTCTTAGATATTTTTTCCGATGATGATGATGATGATGTTCTCATGTTGGCATTTGGAGGCTTTAGCATGAGTAGTATTTTTTAAGTCTGGGAATTTTTTCGGAAAAACAATGTGGTTACGCGATGACCACGAGAAACAAGAGGCACAATCCGTTGTGCAAGATCTCGATATTGAAGACTCACAAGTTGATCTTTCGGGAAGGATGTAAAGATGAACAAAGTGTTGAAGATCAATTCGACGAGCCACATGAAGTGATGGCGAAGACGTGCGAAGAAGAAAGTAGGCTGGAGAGAATTTAAAATGTGATAATATCATCAATATTTATGTGTGTGCGGATGACAACATTTCTGAAATTTACATGCGTGACACCGAAATGGTGAGAGAAAACGATTTTTCTATTAAGCCTCATTATAATTTTTAAAAAGGGTGAGGATAAGTGTTCAAGCTTTCCATCACTGGGGAAGAAATGAGGCAAAGATACATCACCATCTCACGGAAAAAGAAAAGTGAAGATGAAGCCTCATCCACAAATGAACAAGCATGGATCTCACGCAAAGAAGATTAAGATGAAAACTCTGTTACCAAGTTTGTATGTCTTTTTACCATTGTAAGCCTAGGCTGAGACTAGACTAGCAGGCATATGTTATCATATGTTACTCGTTCGTACCCTTTCTCCGTTAAGGGGGAGTGTTAGAAATTAATGGATAAAGTTAAGCTAGGATAGGATTAAGATTCTAATTCTAGATCTCAGCATCCTAATATTCATGGAGTGGTTCAAACCACCTGATTGTGAGAAAGCCTATATGTACTAGGCTATTCTCTTGATTCATGTAATCGGATTGTGTGAGTGTGTTTGTACACTCTCCGGGTTCTCACACGGAGAGTCACTTCATTAAATTTTATCAAAGTGTCGATTTTCTATTTGTGGTACAGGGTTGAAGAGCCAATCATAGGGTGCCACGTGGCTAGCCTTGAGGCCGCCATGTGTCCCTGTAACTACATATTAAAATTTTGTTGGAGGCCGCAGGGCTCAACCCCCTGACCTCTCTCAGGGCACACACACACATTACCGTATGCTCTACGCATTAGTTCTTAACATCAATAGGCGACAGGTTGTATTTAAGTTGTATTGCAATCGCAATTGGGGGTTGGGAACCGTCGGTGGTCCCAACCCGCCAGTGGTCTTGTATGTATAGTCACATGGCAATAGTTGATTCTAGCTCCTCACGCGTAGTTAGCGCTAACCGACAACAACAAACCCGTGGTTCAAACGATCAAAATTGCGAGCTTACAACGTGTGTGTAGAAATTATATAACATATGCATATATATATATATATATATATATATATATATATATATATATATATATATATATATATATATATATATATATATTTATATTTATATTCTCCTAATCTAAAAATATTTATCTTCTTGCTAAATACGGAATCCTTCCACTATTAATCTTTTGCGTAAACTTAAAACTCAATCGCAAACACATGAAGCAATAAAACAATCACACATAACATAGTTGTTTAACTGGGAAATCCTTAAGCTAAAAACCTCGACTATCATATTATGTATATCATGGAGACAATGTAACAATCTCATAGAAATCTTAGTACATCAAGCTCTCGCACAATCAATCGTCACACACTAACATGAAGAAATATGCAAATCCATGCACTCGATTTCTTGCCCAGATTTGATAGCCTACCTCCACCGCACAATCCCCCGTTGAAGAAGACCCCCTGAATGAATTCGAATCTACCTTGCCTTGATTGTGTAATCCTCATTGGAAACTCCAATGTTTGTGTGGTGCAATCAATGCATCACTATAGTCACAACGGATAATCCATCTTACCCTTTCACCTATCTCTCCACCGGGTCTCCACCGGAACCGACATGCACTCGTAGTTAACCGCTGTTTCGTTTCAGTTTATTAGTGAGTTATTAGTTGTGACTTAATTAACTAATTAATTCACTTAACTCTCACTAGTGTATCTTTCAGCTTAGACTAGATACAATTAGCTCAACTAAGTTTTAACTCCATTAACCGAGTTAAACTAAATAATAACTCGTGTAATTACTCTTCCAACTTTGTCATAACTTTTCCACTTCAGTTCTAACCGAGTCCTCATGCATGAGCCACCAATAAACCCTAGGAATTGCGTAATTCCTTCAGCCCACCGATTTCCAAATCTGCTCATTGAAATAAAGTGCTCCAAGAGAATAAGTTGATGTTTATTATCGGATTATTATTAAGAGCTAATAATAATCAACATGCATCTATTTTTAGATTGAAAATATATAAATAGACTTAGCCCAATATTCTAAAAAATAGAACCCAACTTCGACCAACCATCCACAAATAGCATCCTCGCTACTTCTGAAATATGATCATCATGTCTAAAAATAGACATAGTCTAAAAATAGACTTGCACCTAAAAATAGCCTGCAGGCCCACTGAGTGAAGGTGATAGATTTTCACTAAGATTCATCATCTTGTTGAATCTCAACACTCCCTCTCAACAAGATAGGGATTATCCTTCACCCCGATCCTGCCTCTATGGTATTCGAATTTTCTCCTACCGGGCGCCTTCATCAAAATGTCTGCATCCTGATCCTCCATAGGAATGTACTGAAGCAACATGATCTTCCGTTGCACACAATATCTGATATGATGGTACTAGATATCAATATGTTTAGATCTATCATGAAACACAGGATTAATCAAGATTTTAATGCAACTCTGATTATCACAATGTATCACTGTAGGATCTAAATGTGAACCGAAAAAACCGACAAGGATCTTCCTCATCCGGATAGCCTCAAATGTAGCTTGACTTGCTACCATGTATTCTCGCTTCCACTGAACTCGAGTCCCACGAGATATTTGTTTCTCGATGTACCAAGAAAATATTGTAGATCCGATAATGAAAAATCCCTCCCGATGTGCTCTTTCTATCCGTTGGGTTGCTTGTCCAATCTACATTCGTGAAGCCATGCAACTTCACTTCATCTTTATGTCTCCGTACCATAAGCCATACTCGGATGTGCCCCTCGAGATATCTTAGGACATGCTTGCTTGCCTTCCAAAAGAGCTTGGTAGGCTTAACCATCGCTTGTGAAAGTTGGTTCACCACATAGCATATGTTCGTTCTTGTAATAACTAAATACATGAGCGAACCCACCAACTCGTCGATAAACAATGGCATCCACTACCTCTGTCGATGTAGCATCCTCTTTTCTCCAATTTTCTATAAGAGGAGTGTCGATAGGCTTGCATCCTTGCATGTGAAACCTCTCCAGTATCCCCCGGGCATACTTGATTTGAGACACAAATAGTTCACCTTCCTGATGTCATATTTCCAATCCAAGGAAATAATGAAGGAGGCCCAAATCCTTCATCTCAAACTCCTTTGCAAGATCTTCCTTGCATGACTGTATCAATTGCTCATCACCCATTAGTATTAAATCATCAACATAAAGAACAATCATTAAAATCTTACCCTCCACCACAATTTGGTATAGGTTTTCATCTGCCTCACTCTTGGTGAAGCCAAGTCTAGTGAAATAGTTGTTGATCCGTGTGTACCAAGCACAAGGTGCTTGCTTCATCCCATACAACACTCTTTTGAGCCTGCACACATGAGACTCACTCGCTGAAGATCTCAAAACCTTCAGGGCTGCTCAATGTACACCTCTTCCTCAATGATCCCATTAAGTAACATAGTCTTCACATCCATCCGATGAATGTGCCAACCCATCTGCGCTCGAGAGAGCAAGGATGGTCCTTATGGAAGAATACCGTGCAACAGGTGCAAAGGTTTCTTCATAATCAATCCCCTCGATCTGTGAGAAGCCCCAGGCAACAAATCTTGCCTTATACTTCTTGACACTCCCATCAACAGCTTGCTTTACCTTGTAGATCCTTTTCAAATCTACCACTAATTTACCCACTTGCCTTGAAACAATCTCCCAAGAATTGTTTCTGACAATGGAGTCATACTCCACCACCATGGCACCTACCCATGTGGGCTCCTACACTGCTTCTTCAAAATAATATGGCTCTATTATGACACACTTGCTCATAAGAGCCATGTATCTAGTAAATCGGTCAGGTGACTTGTCTCTCGTCTATTCTATGATGTAGGGACTCCTACATTCTGTGCCGCATCAAGCTTCAGTCTCTCGCACTTCGTGGTACGCTTCGCTAGATCCGATGTTTGGTTCTACATGAGTGGACTCCTCCACTCCATGAATCTCCTCCCGTGGCTGATCCACATCTAGAGGCTCATCTTTGGGAACAAGAAGTTCCTCCTCTGCATGCAAGTGTAGCTCCCTCTCTAGCAAAAAACTTCATGGCTTTGACCTCATTGAATTTTATATCTTGTTGCACCACATTCATTCGACTCGTCCGGAAAAATACACACAATAATTATGGCGTGTTTCTCATGTACCCCACAAATATCCCAAATTCTACGAGTCAACTCTAGCTTCTTCCCCGGCGTCCTTTGTCACATGAATGTAAACAGATGAGCCAAAAATCTTCAAATGTGAAATATCAGAGCTTCTTACCAAGAAAATCTTCTTCGGTGTACTCATGCCAAGTACTCTATGAGGACAACATTTTTTCACATAAACTAGTGTTGCATACTTTCGCCACAAGTGCATCGATAGGCCCCGGGTCATGCAACATAGCTCGTGCAGCACCCACAATCATTCTATTCTTCCTCTCCGTGACCCCCATTCTAGTGTGGGTTATGAGGCGCTATTAGTTCTCTTTGAATTCCTTCTTTTCTATAGAATTCTTTGAATTTTCCCTAGATATATTCACCACCATTATCGCTCCGGAGAGATTTCACTTGCTTCCCCAACTCCTTCTCCACCAATGCTTTAAACTCACAAAACTTTGAGAATGTTTCGCTCTTCTTCTACACGAAGAAGATCACAACATCTACGAGAATAGTCATCAACAAATATAACATAATACCTATGTTTTTCTATTGAAGCAACCGAGAAAAGTCCACACACGTGTTGGAAATATTGTCATTGATGGCAAAGGACAGCAGGTAACATTTACAGGGAGCATAAGAAGAACAGAGACAAGGCAGTAAAAAGAGACAATGAATACAGAGGAAGAGATGAAACGATCGAGCAGAGAGGTAGAGGTCGAGCAAGCAGAGGCACAAACGAAAGGCAGAGACAGAGGCGTTATCAAACAAATGAAATGATCGATGTTGAATTAACGTAATAATGAAGCAGAGCTTCATATATTGAAGCGTTGAAGAAATAAGAAATAAACCTTTTAACGAAGCTCATATGAATTTGTATATAACGAAGGCGGGACAGTCTTCATTAAAAAAGGAACCCGAGAGGTTATGTATATATATATATATATATATATATATATATATATATATATTGGTACCGGACTTATGTCTAAGTCCAAAAACTTCATATAATGTTGACTTTGAGATCTTGTACATATAGTGTGAGACCCCCCCCTACATAAATTCCAAGAATCACTACCCCCGCTGGAAGATACACTAAAGACTGAAGCAGAAAAGTACACACACACACATCTATCTATATATATATATATATATGCAGCACTTTATATAAGTATAGTGCCCTTTTAAACAAAGAGAAACACACACACACACACACACACACACACACACACACATATATATATATATATATATGCGCAACACACTATATACGAAGTACCATAAGGTGGGACCCCTCTACGTAAAAATTCCGAGAATCATTACCCAGCTGGAGGATACATTAAAGCGGAAGCAAATGCCTATATATATGCAACGCCTTATTTATGTTGCGCCTTATACACAAAGTTCCAAGGCATATATATATATATATATATATATATAGCGTGAGATCTAAAGAACCAAAGGTTCTATCAAAGGCAAAGTACCACATGGTGGGACCCTCATCAATCGCATTGAAAAAGTTGACAGGGATCATATGAACATAAAGTTGCGATTGCGATTGAAGCCCGGACCCGATGGGTTTATAAATCATGATTGATATGTGTTTGAGTTCCTACATAACAATAATCGTATTGGATTATAGTGATCGCATCGGAGCATCGGACCATAGGAATATCAGAACATGCAACTAAAAGTTGCGATTGCGATTAATCGCAATCGGAGTAATCGCATCGCATCGCATCAGAGTGATCGCATCAGAGCATAAGAATATCGGAACATGCAAATACAAATTGCGATTGCGATTTAGTTCCAGACCCGATGGGCGTATAAACTGTGATTTTATAGGTTTGAGTTTCAGCCTAATCGCATCGGCACATTTAAATGAACAGTGGTCAATCGCATCGGAGTAAAAAGCAGTGACATCGGAACATACTATCGAGAGTTGCGATAGTGATTAATCGCGTCGGAACTATCACAATCGGAAGTATTCAAAATCGATTCATCACATCAGGAATAAGAAAAGTTCGGCAAGTGGGCCCAATGTTTATAATTTTAATGGGTGTTGATAAAGTCTAAGGCTTACCGACTGTTTCGTAAACATTCAAACGGATAACGTAATGTATGTTGATATATATTATGATTGGAATGTGTTGGTCAAAGTTCATTGAGCGGAGTATAGCTAGCATGTGGGGTCCATCCAAAAGATGAGACTAAGAATAGGTTTGCTCCAAGTTAATTAATCCAAAGTTAAAGAGGAAAGGAAAGCATCGCAGGCACATATATGTATATACAAAACGATATATACATATTTCCAATATGTGGACAGTAATGCATCACATCGGATGATAGAACAAGTTCGAAATGAGCGAGATTGTAAGGGAACAAGTTAAAACGATTTATTATCTCGTATAATGCCAAGAATCAATTAGCATGATATAAAAAAGCACGCTTACATATGTATGGCATATGGGCGTTACCCGCGATAGTGAACAACGAAACAAATAGAGCCAAAAGGGACAAAGACACAAATCAAAGAAAAGACAAATGCGCAAGCGAGCCAAGAGGTCGAATGAGTGAGCTAGAGTTTTCATTGTAATTGAATGTAAATGATTTTAATTTATATTGTTGTGATGCATTGGCAAGTCTTCGAAAGAGAACAAATATCCCATCGTAATGTTAAATTGGTACCTACGATTATATATTTTGAGTGAGCTAGAAAAGAAATGAGAAGGCGGAAGACTAAGGGATATGGCCATCTATTTCAAAATTCCCTCGAGGAATACAAGATGAAATCATAAGAAAATATATATAAGTAATATCATCTTGATATGCATAGAGAGGTTAGAGAGAGTGAGAAGAGAGAATGCAGAGTTTGGAAAATTGAGGCAGAGAAGATAAGGAAGAGAGGAGCAGAAAAAGATGCTACGGAATAGAGTTGATATTCGAGGTAAATCACCAAACATTTTGTTTGATAAATTGAGGAAGTTGGAGCTTCCCTATCAAGTTGAAGATTGATAGCCATCGGGCTAGTAGCCGATCGAGGTTGGAACCTCGTAGGTTGGTGCTCTGCAGAAAATTGAAGGGAGTTGGAGCTTCCTTGCAAGTTGTAGCTATGCGTAATTGAGGTTGGTGCCTCCTGTAGGTCGATGCCTACAAAAAAATAGTGGTGAGAGGGAGTTGGAGCTTTCCTTTGCATCACAACAATAATAAGATGTGGTTTTCTCCCTTTATGGGTTTCCACTTATATCTGATGTCTCTATCTGTGTTGTCTATGTGCTGAGATGATTTACCAAATATTCTTAATGTTTGCTGCTCTCATAATAAGTTTGATGTCACATTAATTTAATACTTGTTGCAACCTATTAAGACTGTTCATATACTAAGGCTGGTTATAAAAGTAAGTTGTAAATAAGCTGATGAAAAATTTAAAAAGCTAATGTATGTGTTAAAATGATTCACCCCCCTCCCCCTCTCGCTTTTAACTAATAATTCAACAATTGGTATCGTATCGAAAGTTCCTTTTATACCAGCTTTAACCATCGAAAGGAGATCCTAGGCCTCCAAGATGGCTAGTCAAGAAGGAAGCTCAAACCAATAAAGCCCCTTTCTTCACTGGTGAAAATTATGCTTTCTGGAAAATCAGAATGAGAACATACATAATGTCTCTAGGAATAGAAGTCTGGGCTGTCGTGGAATTAGGATATGCCCCGAAGGCAACTGACACAGAAAAAGAATCAAAACAAGATTTTGTGGCTAATGCTAAAGCCATGAATGCCATCCTGAATGGATTGTGTGAAGCAGATTTTATTAAAGTAATGCACAAAGACACTGCCAAAAAAATATGGGATACTCTTGAAAACATACATGAGGGAGACTAGAAAGTAAAGACTGCCAAACTTCAAGTCTATAGAGCCCAGTTTGAAAACTTAAAAATGAATGATGATGAAGACATTGCCAATTTCTTCCTAAAAGCTGCAGAAATTATTAACAATATGAAAGCTCTTGGAGAAAAAATGCCAGAAAGTATAATTGTGCAAAATATTCTAAGATCTCTTCCATCCAAGTTTAATCCAAAGGTGTCTGCAATAGAAGAAACAGCTGATTGGGAGACCTTGACCATGAACCAGCTACTTGGAAATCTAATAGCTTATGAAATGAGGCTCCCACAAAAGAAGCCAAGTACGAGGGAAGCAGCCTTTAAAACAGAAAAGAAGAAAGAAGAAGAGGGAGCCATATGCTCTTGCTCAGATGAAGAAGAGGCAAAGTTTGTCAAGAAATTGGATAGAGGCTCAGGTAAATACAAATGTAAACTCCCCTTCAAATGCTTTAACTATGGAAGAGTGGGACACTATGCTGCTAAGTGTCCTCACAAGAAAATAAGGAATCAGGCTCAAGAGTCAGAGAAAAATAAAGGAAAGAAGTTCAACAGAAAATCTTTCTATGCTCAACAAGACAACAGTACATCTGAAGATTCAGATGAACCCTCAAGTGAAGAAGGATCCTCCAAATTCTTATTGATGGCCATAGAAGATCTTGAAGGACTTCTGCTAGAAGATGAAGAAGAAGAAGGGGAAGTCGACCTTGAGGGGGAGCTAAGAAGTGCTCTGGAAGAGATTGACAGACTCAAACTGAAGTGCAGAAAACAAAAGGACATTCTTCTTAAGTATGTAAGAGAAGAACAAAACTCAGAAGTCATCATGCAGCTAAAGGTAGAGCTTGAAGAAGCCAAGAAGATAGAAGACATGTTACTTCAACAAATCAAGGATAAAACCCGAGAACAAGAGAAACTGGAAGAAGAAGTAGTATGTCTTAGGAAGAAACTAGAAAATGCTCAAAGGATAGTGCTTATAAACTCTTCTCAAACAAGCTCTAGTAAGTTGAATGAAATTCTGGTTGCTCAAAGATCCCCAATGATAAAAACAGGAATAGGCTATGAAGGAGAATCGAGTAAAGGCAAAGAAAAGGAAAACAAAAATATTATTTTTGTAAAAGCAAAGAAGAATGATGAAGTAGCTCAAACAATTCCTACAAAAGAAGAAATCAGCAATAAGGAAGACAGAGATCAGAAGAAACCACTAGTAGCAAAGAATGTAATAAATACTAAGACCCCTGAATATGTAAAAGTTGGAAACCATCAAAGAAGATTCTTCCCTCCAATGAAGAATGCCACCTGTTATGTTTGCCACAAGTTGGGACACATTGCTGCATATTGTCATGCAAGAAGGAGTAATTCAAACCAACAAAAGATGCAAACATTGAAGAGATTGCCTCAAGCAAACAAATGGAAGAGACAACCTTACATCAGGTATGCAGATAGCTTCTATGGTTACTGCTTTTATTGTAAGGAATTTGGTCATAAAATCATTGAATATAGAAAGTATGAACAAATATTGATGTTTAACACCTCAAGGAGGTTTATGATTCAAAGAAATTTTGTTCATACTCATAACTTTGCAAAAATTATGATCAAATGTTGTGTCTGCAATCAAGTTGGAAATATACCTTCTAAATGTCCTCTAAGAAAATGTAGTCCATCATCCCACAAAAGATACCAAACAAAAGGGTGCTTCCAGTGGATAAAGAAGGAGAATAAATGTGACCTAGCTCTAACTGCTCAAGACCTGAAAAGCCAGTGGTATTTGGACAGTGGCTGCTCTAAACACATGACTGGAGACAGAAGCAAGTTTATAACTCTTGTTGAAAAGAAATCTGGCAATGTTACTTTTGGCAATGATAAATCAGGAAATATCAAGGGAAAAGGCTCAGTCAGCATAGACAATGGCAGAGGAAAGGCCCAAGATGTACTATTTGTGGATGGACTGAAAGAAAATTTACTGAGTGTGAGTCAGATGTGTGACAAAGGGTGCGAAGTTATTTTTAGAGCACAAGATTGTGTAGTCAGGTCAAGCACAACAGGAAAGACTCTGCTCAAAGGTATTCGAACAGAGATTAATGTGTACATAGTGAAAGAGGAAGATGAAGTCTGCCACCTTAGCAAACTTGAGGAGTCATGGTTATGGCATAGGAGATTGGGACACCTCAGTTTCGACCATATCATCAGACTGAGCAAGAAGAAAGCTGTCAGAGATATGCCAGAAATAAAAATGCCTTCAAATACCATATGCAAATCTTGTCAATTGGGGAAACAGACTCGCACATCCTTTAAATCTAAAGATGAGCTATCAACAAGAAGACCACTCCAGCTTGTGCACATGGATCTGTGTGGACCTGCTAGAACCAAGACACCAAGTGGAGAATCCTACTTCATGCTGATAATAGATGATTTCTCCATAATGACATGGGTTGCTTTTCTCAAGAACAAATCAGAAGCACTGGAAAAGTTTAAGACATTCAAAGCATTAGCAGAAAATCAAACTGGATGCAAGCTAAAATGTATCAGATTAGATAGAGGAGGAGAATTCACAGATTATGACTTTGCAGACCTATGTAATGAACATGGAATAAAGCAACAATTTACCATTGCAGGGACACCTCAGCAGAATGGAGTAGCAGAGAGACAAAACAGATCTATACAACAAATGGCCAGAGCTATGATGCAAGAGAATAACATTCCTCAAACCTTTTGGGCAGAAGCTGTACACACAACAGTACATATTCTAAACAAAAAGGCCTTCAAATACCATATGCAAATCTTGTCAATTAGGGAAACAGACTCGCACATCCTTTAAATATAAAGATGAGCTCTCAACAAGAAGACCACTCCAGCTTGTGCACATGGATCTGTGTGGACCTGCAAGAACTAAAACACCAAGTGGAGAATCCTACTCCATGCTGATAATAGATGATTTCTCCATAATGACATGGGTTTATTTTCTCAAGAACAAATCAGAAGCACTAGAAAAGTTTAAGACATTCAAAGCATTAGCAGAAAATCAAACTGGATGCAAGCTAAAATGTATCAGATCAGATAGAGGAGGAGAATTCACTGATTATGACTTTGCAGACCTATGCAATGAACATGGCATAAAACAACAATTTACTATTGTTGAAACACCTCAGCAGAATGGAGTAGCAGAGAGACAAAACATATCTGTTCAACAAATTGTCAGAGCCATGATGCAAGAGAATAATATTGCTCAAACCTTTTGGGCAGAAGCTGTACACACAGCAGTACATATTCTAAACAAAGCTCATTTAAGACCTAACAGTGACAAGACACCTTATGAGCTATGGCATGGTAAACCTGCATCAATCAAGCACTTTAGAGTCTTTGGCAGCAAGTGCTACATAAAGAATAATGATGAAAATCTTGGAAAATTTGATGCAAGAGCAGATGAAGGAATATTTCTAGGATATGCATCCAAAAGTAAAGGGTACAAGTGCTACAACAAGACTCTTCGGAAAATAGTTGAAAGCATTGATGTGAGATTTGATGAAGAACTTCCAAACAATATAAGAGATACTGACTGCTGCAGTTCATCAGATAACCATGAAGAAGAAGAACAGAATGATGAAGAAACAAGAAAGACCACAGAAGATGAAGGGCTAAGCTCGAAAGCCCCCTCAAGATACACTCAGAAGAATCATCCCGAAGATCAAATCATAGGAGATAAGAAAGCAGGGGTCCAGAAAAGAAGGCAGCTAACAGAACAAACTGAAGAGGTATACATAGCTATGTTGTCACAAATAGAGCCAAAGAAATTTGAAGAAGCCAGCAAGGACAAGTCTTGGGTAAAAGCAATGAATGAGGAATTGGACCAAATTGAAAAGAACAATACCTGGGAACTAGTTCCTAGAACAATTGAGAAAAATATCATTGGTTCAAAATGGATATTCAAAAACAAAATGAATGAGCAAGGACAAGTAATCAGGAATAAAGCCAGGCTGGTCTGCAAAGGATACTCACAAATTGAAGGACTTGATTATGAAGAAACATTTGCCCCTGTAGCCAGAATGGAAGCTATCAGAATGTTCCTGGCATTTGCATGCTACCAAGACTTCAAGGTATACCAAATGGATGTAAAGTCTGCTTTTCTTAATGGAGATCTAGAAGAAGAAGTGTTCATGGAACAACCAGAAGGCTTCTCATTGACAGACAAAGAAGACTATGTATGCAGACTAAAGAAGGCCCTATATGGACTGAAACAGGCTCCTCGTGCTTGGTACTCAAGACTGGATAAATATTTGCAAAAACAAGGTTTTAAGAGAGGTGGAGTAGACAGAAATATATATATAAAAGCCCATGAAAATGAACTCCTGATTGTTGTAGTATATGTTGATGACATTATGTTTGGAAGCAACAGAGAAGAACTAGCAAAAGGGTTTGTTGAGGAGATGAAATCAGAGTTTGATATGTCCATGATTGGAGAACTCAGTTTCTACTTAGGACTTCAAATTCAGCAAAAGAACACAGGTACATTCATCTCACAGGAAAAATACTTAAAGGAAATGCTGAAAAAGTTCAAAATGGAGGACTGCAAACCTGTGTCAACTCCCATGACCACAGGTTGCAAGCTATGTGCTGATGATGGGTCTGCTGATATAGATCAAAAACTATACAGATCCATGATTGGAAGTCTATTGTATCTGACTGCATCAAGACCAGACATCATGCTAGCAGTAGGACTAGTGGCTAGATATCAAGCATCACCTAAACAAAATCACCTCCTTGCAGTCAAAAGAATATTCAGATATCTACAAGGAACAGCACAATATGGACTTTGTTATCCCAAAGGAAAAGGCTTCACTTTGACAACATACACAGATGCAGATTGGGCCAGCTGTGTGGATGACAGGAAGAGTACAAGTGGAGGTGCATTCTATCTAGGAGAAAGTCTGGTGGCATGGTTAAGCAAGAAACAAACATCTATCTCTCTGTCTACAGCTGAAGCAGAATATATAGCAGCAGCAACATGCTGTACACAAGTCATGTGGATGAAACAAACTCTTCAAGACATGAAGGTAAGCATTGATGAACCTATCTCAATTAAATTTGATAATACAAGTGCTATAAGTATATCTAAAAATCCTGTGCTTCACTCAAAAACTAAACATATTCCAATCAAGTATCATTTTCTCTGAGAACAAGTTGCTCAGAAGATAGTAAAACTGGAGTATGTACCAACAAAATAACAAACAGCAGACATATTTACCAAACCACTTGCTAGAGAGCCATTTGAATATTTGAGAGACAGATTAGGGGTAGTATCTGTAGATGCTACTCTCTGATATGAAGAGAAAGCACAATATCAGGGGGAGAACATAAACGAAAATATCATTCTCAGGGGGAGATCAGTCAGCAAGGGAAGCATGAAAACAGGTCCTCGGGATCAAAGGGATTATGGAAATAATACATTTAGCATAAAAGAATCAACAAAAAGGGATAAAGGGTCAGTGGTGCAGCGGAAAAATGGTGAACCTGACGTGAACTAAACACAGAAGAATAGTGAACCCAATGAATATCTCATCCAAAGTTTGGAGCTGCAGCGTACAAAGTCAGGAAATTTCAGAGAAAGGAAATGCTTGAAATGTTGAAAAAGGATAAATACACAGCATCAAAGAATAAAACCCCTTTCCATTGATGTCAAAGGGGGAGGAAGAGCAAGCAACAGGAGGAAGAGCAGGCAAACAGAGAAAGTGTATTGCCATAAATGCCAAAGGGGGAGACTGTTGGAAATGTTGTCATTGACGGCAAAGGAGGTAGCAGATGTAGAAACAGGAACAGTTACAAGGAACAGAGGTAGATGTAGAGACAGGCAGAGGCAGAGGTAGCGAATATAGAGGCAGAGCTGTTATCAAAGGCAGAGGCAGAGACATAGTCGTTATCACAAAAGGCAGAGGCAGAGGCGGAGCAGAAAATTTTGAGAATCGCTATTCCGAAAAAGTATATATCCATAACAATATTCCGGGAATCGTAACCCCAAGCGGAAAGTATATATATATATATATATATACAAACAAATTCCGAGAATCACCTCCCCCGCTGGAAGATACACTAAATATTGGAGCAGCAAAGTATACATATATATAAATCTCATTCCGGGAATCGTTACCCACGCTGGAGTATATATGCAGCGCATTACATATATTGTGCCTTATGCATAGAGGTCCAAAGCATACATATATATTTATATGGAGCACTTTGTAAACAAAGAAACAAAGGTAACAAAGCCTTATATGGTGGGACACTTTCCTAATCGCATCCATCGCAACCATCGCATCGCAAACATCGCGCCATCGCGCCATCGCACCATCGCAACATCGCGCCATCGCACCATCGCAACATCGCAACATCGCGCCATCGCACCATTGCACCATCACAACATTGCGAAATCGCAATATCTCACATCGCAAATGTTACATTGCACGTTTTTTTTGTTTGATCCGCTGATCGCCATTGCAATGTGTTGTCCGCCGTCGGATGTGGGGCCCGACCCTTTCATGTATTAGAGGTTGTAATTCGATTTATTGGATTGTAATATAAGACCAAAGGCTTAAGGTGGAGGGAAATTGTTAACGTAAAGTTGTTGCGATTGTATTAAAAAGTTCCGCGTGGTCCGTGGGTTATATATATATGCCTCGGCTTAATGGGAGGGCGATTATTAATATAAAACCATTGTGATGAACGTATGTTCCACTTGCGGAGCTTGCCACATCAGCAAGACACTTGATGTGTGTAAAGGGTTGGATTTTGCCCAGATTTAACGCCAGCTGTTACATATTTATATAAAATGCACTGATAAAACAAGAGCAAACAGAGGTAAAAAGAGATAAAACACAGTCACGGAAAAGACAGACGCAGTCAAAGAAAAGACAAACACACAGCGAGCCAAAAGACCAAATGAGTTGAGCTAGAATTCTCATTGTAATTTGAATGTAAATGTTTTAATTGATTTTTTATTGTTTGTGATGCATTGGCAAGTCTCTGAAAGAGAGCAAATATCCCACTGTAATATTAAAATAAGCACCTACAGTTATGGCAGAAAAAAAAAGGAATGAGAAGACAGAAGCCAAAGAGTCATGACTGTTCACTCCAGATTCTTTGTGAAATACAAACAGTCATGTGAGGAACTCTATAAATAATATCAACTGGATATGCAAAAAAGAGAGGTTAGAGAGAGTAAATATAGAGAATGCAGAGTATAGAAGAGTGAGGCAGAGAAGATTAAGAAAAGAAGAGTAGAAAGAGATGCTACAAAACAGAGCTGATATCTGAGGTAAATCAGCAAACATTATTTTGAAAGAGTAAGGAAGTTGGAGCTTCCCTATCAAGTTGTAGCTTGTAAGATGTCAGTTGTAGCTTACTGAGGTAGGAGCCTTCTGTAGGTTGGTGCCTGCAGAAAATTGAAGGGATTTGGTGCTTCCTTGCAAGTTGTAGCTTGCAGAATTGAGGTTGGAGCCTCCTGTAGGTTGGTGCCTGCAGAAAAACAGTGGTGAGAGGGAGTTGGAGCTTGCCTTTGCATCACAACAATAATAAGATGTGTTTTTCTCCCTTTAAGGGTTTCCACTTATATCTGGTGTCTCTGTGCATGATATTTATGTATTGATCTGATATGTATCATCTTCTTAATACCTGCTGCACTCATATTAAGTCTACTGTTATATTATACTAACACTTGCTGCTTACATTCTAAGATTACTCACACACTAAATTGGATATGAAATGAAGGTGTAAATAAGTTTAATGAAAAGTTCTAAAAGATTAGGAATGTGTTAAACTGATTCACCCCCCCCCCCCCCCCTCTCAGTTTAGCTAAAGGTTCAACATCCCCTACCATTTCTAGTGAGTACCCCAATTATTTTTGGAAAAAAGCTTGAAGGGGATAGCATATGCTTGCGATGTAAGTTTGTCCTTCTGAAAAATCCAACATAGTACATTTTACGAGCCCTAGGAAGGAGGAACTTGAATAATGTCATGACGATGGAGTCCGATGTCATCAGGTTTTAACGAGTCTGACAAGGGGAGAACTCGACATATTTTCATATTTAGAGAGTTTGAAAAGAAAGCGAAAAATAAAACTCCAGCATTCCCTTTTCATAGGTAGTCCCACAGATCCGAAAAGGTAGAAAACTATGTCTGAGAGAACCTATTAGTTGCGATTGGCTAATGTATTCCTTTTTCGTAAATAATCTATCCCAGCCCGAAAAAAGGGGTAAATGTATACTGGGTATATATCGTTTCGCAGCCAATTTAACAAGTTCAAAACAACAAGCAACTCGGTGATATTTTCAGTTCTAGAGAGTCAGAAAAGAGCTGAAAGGTGACTCCAGTAGTGACTTTTTCGTGTTTTTACCGAGTCCGAAAAAGTATAGAATACAACTCGTTTCTTCGTCAAAACCATGTGAAAACCTGTCGCTGCACAAAAATACGTGTGTAAAACGTATTCCTCGAAAATAATATGAAAATATATCGACAAATATGTTTTAAAACCTATTTTATGATTTCGAAAAGCTATAAAATACCATAAGTGGTAAATAATATTTACTTTTCACTCTTACCTCTATGCAGAGCAACAGTGACCCATTTTCCTTGTGATCTTCAAGCAACGATTGTGAACAATCCAGTGAACCAATCCAGATTCTGTCTATTTCAAGTAAGAGCCGACACCATTTGCCATCTTTTGAACTAAATTTTATTGCATTTAATTGTCATTTTGGATCCCTTAGGGGAGGATTTGTAAAACTTAGGGCATCGCGGTTGGTGCGGGTTTCGGGCACGGACCCACGCCAATTGACCCCTTTTTACACAGGGGTCGCGCCAGGTGGCGTGACTGTTAGCAAAACAATCGTGCCAACCGCGCAACTCAAAATCCACTTTAATTTCAAGAAAATGCAACCAATTGATTACAAATTTTAATGCCCAAGGGGACTTACAATGTTTCTTTGAACAATTCATGCAGGTACAAAGAAAAAAAATATGGTAATCGAGTGGAAAGAGAGAGAACACAGTAAGGATGATGAATAGGCCATGGAAAATGAACAATGCATGAATGCCCTCAGAAATTGTGGGTCTTCCTAACACCGTGTCTCCGGGCTCAGCCCGAATTGCTTCAATATTTAATAAGCATTTGGGACGAAGATCAGGAAAAGTTTGTACTTCGGGATCAAGAGCTTGAACTCGAAGTTTCTGATGTGTATTTCATCATTGGGTTGTCGCGTAGGGGTGCAGTCCCTATCTTGACCGGTACCTAGCCTTCCAGGGAAAGCATGACAATGGTAATGGAAAGGGTGTGCCGAGGGGAACGAAAAGGAACAGGAAGTGGAAAAGTGGATATCCAAACCATCCCTAATCTGGCACTAAGAGTAGGGCTTCACACTATCACGCGGGCTGTGAGATTGCAAGCACCGCATGAGGCCACGAAGACACAACTACTTCTTGCCTCGGAGTGTATGAACCCGACTCTTTTCAACTGGGCCGAGGCCATGACTGTCAACATCAAGCGGCAACTCACTAAGTGCAAGAAGGCCAAACTAAAGAAGTTTGGGTATGGATCAATTCTGGTATCGTTATTCTTGGAACGATTGCCCATATTCTAGTGTCAGGAGGTTATAGTCCCGATGCCACTACCCAGCGAGACACGGATGGCCCGATGGGCGGCACTAATGCCTAAGGCAGGGGGTAGGCAGCAGATGTCCTGGAGTCTAGAGTTTTTTTATTGGCTCTGACGACAACTGATTTTCGTGGAGGATTGTCCCTACGCTGGCACAGAGTTCACCGAAGACCCAGACCTCCCACTCCCGGAGGGAGAGGATTGGGACGAAGAACTAGGTAAGACTCATTTATTATTTTCATGAGTTTATAATTTTTGTTTTGATATATATGCATGTTCTGACAGTTATTCTTATATGTATGCAGATGTTGGCCCAGAGCATCCTGTAGGTATGTCTCCGATAGCGCGGCGAGTTCCTCACGATTTCGATCCTCATGGTGAGGGTGGCAAGGAGGAGATAGTGCAGAACCTGGAGGGAATCACCCGTGGGGTCCCAGACTATGCTCGCTTGGATGATGTGCCTCAAGCCTATCAGAGGCACACTGTAGGAGTGTCGAGTCGTATCCACCGCTTGCTGAGGCGGTTGGTACAGGCGGTGACGTGCTATCATGAGCACCACACCGATTAGGCACTTAGGCTTTATTTCCGCACATTTTAAGAGACATGTCGTCTCATGATGTAACTAAAATAGACATATATTATTGTTTGGGTTTTATAATGCACATGGTTCAAACAAATGATATATATATATATATATACATCTATTTTCTACATGGGTTTATTTACATATGATGATGTTTTTATAAATTGCGCAAATGTCTATCTAGCACAATGTTAGCTATTGCATTTGTTAATGTATTCATTCATCTTGGTATATGTTGATATGTAATGAAATCAAAATGTCTTTCAAGTAAACGAATACGCAAATACAATCTCAAAATGCACGAGTTTCGAACCGAATAATGACCATTCAGTTGAAGAACAACAAGTTGTGAATCCAAATTCACAAGAAACACGCGTATGTCGAGGTTAACTACCTCGTTTAATAGTTCCAAAACAGCACTATATTCAGTGACATTTTTTGTAGTTGGTCCTAGACAAATACCTTGTAAGTTAATCAACTCACCAACAGGATCATAAATTACCCAGGCTACCGAAGACAAGTTCCTGGTACTGCGGGAAGCACCATCCGCAAAACCAGCATAAGGGAAAATAGACATCTGCATAGCAAACAAGACCCAATAAGTAGAAAAAAGCTCACAAAGCACATCAAACCAAAACATGCACACAAAATGAAAAATTCACTTATGTACACATATCATGCATGAATGATTCAAGCATAATAATTTTTCAAGTACAACCCATTTATGGGTTGCGATAAGGGATGACCTTCATAATCAATAAGCTCATAAGCCCCATTCTGTAACACATGTTTAACGATGTAGGGCACATGCCACATGGGTTGGAATTTTCCTACCCCCATCTTGTCATGAGCTTGGTCGTACAGGAGAACAAGATCACCTTCGATAAAAGAACGAGGGGAAATTGTTTGGTCAAAATGGGCTTTGACTCGCTTCTTCTGTGCTTCGATGACCAAGGCAGCTAAGCGACGAATTTCATCCAATCTCTCTAAGTAGAGGAGATGTTCTTCTTCAGGCGAAGTATTAGGCAGTATATCCACAGCTAATTTAAGTGAAGGGATTTCACATTCAATCGGAAGCATGGCTTCCAGACCATATACCAACTAAAACGGGGTAAATCCGGTTGCATTCTTAATCAATGTTTGGTAAGCCCATAAATCTGAAAACAACATGAGATGCCAGTTTGATTTATGGATCTCGATTGTTCGTTGAAGCATTGTAACAAGGGATTTGTTTTACCGCTTCAACTTGGCCATTAGCTTGAGGATAATAAGACGTTGAGCTGTCGTGACGCAGAACCAACTTAGACGTTAGCTCCGCCATCATATAATCTTGAAAATGAGAACCATGGTCAATAACGATGGCTTGAGGGACACCAAACCGAGCAATAATGTGATTGAATATGAATTGTGTTGCTGTCTTACCGTTCACACCCAGTGTAGGCATTGCTTCAGCCCATTTCGTAAAATAATCGACGGCGACGATAATAGAGGCATGACCCCCGACCAAAGGAGGGTTACACGTCATAAAATATATGCCCCATTTGGAAAAAGTACCAACGGTAATGACAGGGTGCAAGGAACAGGCGACGCACACATTTTTAAATCTGGCACGCATGGAATTTGCATACTGCAACAATGCAATCTTTAAAAATGGAGGGCCAGAAATAGCCAGCACGAAGGATCTTCTGTGCAGTGGCATAACCAGACATGTGACCACCACAGGTGCCACTGTGTCAGTCATTTAAAACTTTCTCAGCTTCCTCGAGGGTCAAACATCGGTGGAGTACAGAATCGATGCCAACACAATAAAGGGTATCTCCAACAATAAAATAAGGTTGTGATTGATGCCGAATGCAGAATCGAGCATATTTCGTTAACTTAGACCTGAAATTAGACGTTTGGAGATACACAATGATATCACCGTACCACAGATCGAGGGTGCTAATCAAGAAGAGAGTTTCATCCGGAATATGATACTCAGAAGAAGAAGGAGCAGGGTCGGCGGGGAGAGAACAAATCAAATCAGCGAAAACAACTGATTTCTTCGATTTGGCAATAGTAAACTCCAAATCAAACTCTTGGAGGATAACGATCCACTTCAAGTATTTTCCCCCCAGCAACTGCTGAGACAGAATATAGGTCATGGGGTTACAATCAGAAATCACGATCACCGTGCGTAAAAGGATGTAATGACGAAAATGCTGGACGGCTTGGACCGCAGCCAATGCTAACTTCTTGACATGTGCATAACGAGTTTCAGGGTTGAGAAGATTCTGAGACAAGTAGTAAACGACGTGCTCGTTACCTTCATCATCATCTTGAACCAAAAACATGGCGATCATACTGAAGGCAGCAGCTAGGTAGAGGGTGAAATCACGATGGTAATTTGGAGGATGTAATAGAGAAGAATTGACAAGCAACGTCTTAAGCCTATCAAAAGACTACTGAGCAATCTCATCCAAATAGAAAGGGACGTCCTGCTTTAAAAGTTGTGTAAATCCTTTAGCTACTTCAGTGTAGTTCGGGATGAAACGACGTAGGAAATTCTCTTTCCCTTGGAGACTCTGGAGCTGGTGTAACAAGGACGGGGAGGAAAGATTAACAATAGCCTCAACCTTAAGAGGGTCAAGGCGAATTCCATCTTTAGATACGATAAACCCTAAAAGTCTACGGGAATCGACGCAGAAGATGCATTTATGCGGATTGAGCCAAATTTTGTAGCGTCTAAAATGAAGAAATATCTGGCGGAGATGTTTCGAGTGGTCTTTCAGCGCAACTGAATGAGCCGGAATTTCATCCAAGTATGGTTGAACAATATGCCGAATATCGTGAAAGGCATAAGACATCGCGTGTTGGAACATAGCCCCAACATTCTTCAAGCCGAAAGGGAGTTTCTTATACGCGAACGTTCCCCAAGGACATATAAAAGAGGTCTTGTGTTGATCAGATGGGAGAATGTTGATCTGATTATAGCCAGAAAAACCATCCATAAGGGATAATATTTCGCTCCCCGCACAATCGTCAATGATCTGATCGATGAAAGGGGTGGGATAGTTATCCTTAGGACAGACCCAATTTATATCGCGATAATCAACACAGACACGAATTTCTCCCAATTTCTTATCCACAGGAACAATGTTAGAAACCCGCTCTGTCAGAAGAATCAGATAAATGAAACCCGCTTTGAGCAGTTTTTCAACTTCAGCTTTGATAGTGGAGGCTTTCCGAGGATGCATGGGACGAAGACGTTGGCGAACAAGCTTCACACCTGGGTAGGTGGGAATCTCATGCACCACAATACTGGGGTCGATTCCAGGAATCTCTTCGAAAGACTAGGCGAAAACATCACGGAATTCACGAAAGAGGCTAGTATACACTTGGAATTCCTCGGAAGAGCAAGTGACTCCCACATGGATGTTCTTGACAATCCCCGGTTTCACAGAAATGTCGATAGGCATCATTTGAGTAATGTTACCCAAGTTACCTTTAGCGAAGACTTCATGAGTCAAAATAGGCATTTTAAGTGGCAGAGAAGGAACTTGAGATGCAAAACGCTCAAGAAAGTTAGACATTGCCCTAAGGCAAGGCATAAACGAGGAACGATGATGCCCATCGCTCCACGATAGATCTTCGAGAGACATGGTTTCCATGATAGCTTCGTTAGATAGAAACAATTCTTTCAAAGGATCAGGCGAATCTGCATCACCAAGCCATGGGGATTGAGAATACACATCGAGAGGCATGCTCAAAGGAGCAGCTTCAGGAGGGGGACAATCAGATGCAACCGTAAGTTCACAATAATTGATTTCGATTATACTAAGCGGCATTAAATCTCCAAATCAATCTACCTGTTCAGGTAAAGGGACGATCCAAGGGTCATCTGACCGAGATACCATATTGACTTGAATAGTATTTGGTGGCGGGAGGGGAAAGATACCCATGAGAGAGGGATCTTTGAAAAGACCTGGCCCTACACTGTCAGGGGGAGAAGGAATTTGATCCACGTATGGCACGTTGTTCTCGGAAGACGAGGTAAAGAACGACAACTGATCGACAGTAATAATTTTTCCCTCGTGTGGAAACTTTAGAAGCCGAAAGAGGGTGGATGGAACACACAGCATAGCATGAGTCCAACTGCCATCGAGTAGAAGATTGTAATTAAGTTTGGCGTCAATGACTTCTACTTCAACGTTGACCGTCTTTCCTTGCAATGTGATCGGCAAGCTAGCGAGAACACCCAAGGGTTTTGATTCCCTTCCATCGAATGCCTCAAGGGCATTGGGTGACGAAGTCAGGGCTGGAGAGGCAATAGCCTTCTAGCAAGCAGATGACATGACACAGGTAGATGCACCTTTGTCCACTACGGCTCTATGGATGTTGAGACTATTAATGCCGACTTGTATAAAAAGCGCAATCTGGTGCAGAAGTCAGGGGATGAAATTCTCTAAGTCGAAAGAGAGAAGGCTAGAATAAGCAGGGTCAATCCCACCGATCACAAATAATAACGCTTTCCGTTGAGACGGACAACTCTAAAGCACTTCTAATGCGGGCATCGCGGAAGGCTCATGTGTTAAGTCCTCAATAGTATTGTAATGTTGAGCAGCACAGGCATTAGGATTGTAGGAAGATTTTCGGAGAACACCTTTAGAAGGTAGTCGTACAACGGGTTCAACACTGGGCCTTTCAATTTCAAAAGGACCAGAGGCAGGTGGGGGAGGAGGACCATCAACAACCTCTTTCCTGGTTGCCTAGCGTGATCCGGAAAAATCCTTCGACCGAGTAGCGATTGAAACGGGTGCAGAACCGTTCATCATGAAAACTTGAGAGCCAAAGGACGCAGATGGCAGAGGTTGCTCGACCATCTAGGTTTGTTGAAATGGGAAAGGTTCTTTAAGGACCGCCAGAGTTCCCTTAGAGCATTTGAGTAGTTTACTAACCTCGGACCATCTAGGACAATCCTTAGTGTAGTGGTCCTCATCACAAATCAGACAGGGATACTTCGGCTTTCGCTGTGAACCATCATCAGCACGAGGTTTAGATGATTCTGGTTTTGGGGCATTGGGTTTCACCTTGCCTTTTCCCTTTTTTTTCCCCTTGGAAGTCTTGTCCATAGGATTGGCCTGAATGGCGTTGACCTCTGAGGTTTTACCAGAATCTAGGGTAGCCTGGGGAGCAGAATTATTGGAAGAATTTGATTTATGCTTCCCATTGGAAGACTTGCATGAATTATGAGACACGGAACCAATAACGTCGTCGACTGATGGGGTAGCCAGCACTTTAGAGATCCCAGGTCGAGGGGCGTCATTCAAGATGTCATGAAAAATTCCCGATTGAGAGTACACTAAATCAAGTTACTGGGCACGAGCGATGGCTTGTTCCTCGGTTACACATGCCCCCATGGTGATGTCTTTCGTAATTTGATTGAAAAAAGAGGTAGTGAACCAATGAGTAAGAAGATGATCAGGAATTTTGAACTTGATCAGGTGAAGACACCGTCTCCATTCATGAATGTGGTCTGAGATATGGATAGCCCGGTCTTGTTTCAAGGATGTTAGGAGATGCGTCCCAGCTTCATAATGAACCGGCATCTGGAAATGAGTAAGGAACGCCATAGCAAGAGTGTTGAAATCTTGAAAGATACCATGAGGCAATTCGATATAGCACTTAGCAGTAGCTCCAGTAAGAGTGCGCTGGAAGAGATGGAGTCGAACAGAGTCGTCGACCCAAGAATTGGAAGAACACCATAAATGGTATGTCATGACGTGATCAGCTTGGGGGTCTTCTCCATACTTTCCCTCAAACTTGGGACAATCACCAGGAACCTTCGTTGGAACCGGAGGCCAAAAAGGATAATGAAGAATGGAATCATTTGTCAATTTGGACACGTTCAGTAACTCCAACATAGCGAGAAAAGGTAATTGAGGGTTAAAATTCATAGCAAGTCCTCAATAAGGACCTGTACCCATACTCCATCCTGGTTGAGTATAACTCTGCCCCCATTGGTTTTGTCCCAAAGGATTCGGACCATAAGGGGTATAAGCTGGATAATTCGATTGATATGGCAGCTGAGGACTAGGATACGGGGGTTGAAGACCAGGATACTGATTCTGAGTATACGAGGGTCCTGATTGAGCAGCATAAGGATTCTGCTGCGGAGTATAAGTATAGCCTGGCGTTTGAGGGTAATAAGCAGGACCTTGAGGCGGGTTGTATACCGGTCGATATTGACCTTGAGGGAAACAACTGCCTTGGGGTCGAATGGGCTGTTGATAAGTGGGGCCCTGCTGAGCTAGATAAGTCGGGCGCATAGGTTGATTCGGCTGCGGCATAGAGTAGAGCGGTGGTTGAGCAGCGTGAATGGGCTATGCAGGTTGGCCCGGCTGAGCAAGTTAACCTGACTGATGAGGGCCACCAGGTTGCCCCTGCGGAGCAGGTTGGCCTGATGGCTGCGGTGGGCCAGGTTGTGCCTGATAACTAGGTTGACCTGGAGCAGGACCATAAGATGGTCCTGGTTGTGCAACATTTGGACTAATCGGAAGATATGGCTATTGAGGTTGCACCAAATGTTGAGATGGGTGGATCTGCCCCCGGGACTGTATAAAGGTCTGGGTTGATATACTGGTTTCCCAGCTGGTCCTTGAGGTTGCCCTGGTTGGATCACAGGCTGAGCTTGTAAAGTTTTACCTTAAGGATTGTAAGGCTGCCCTTGTCGGCCGTAAAATAATCCTTGCTGGACCGAAGGTTGTCCCTGTAATGGTTGCCCTTGTGGGTCGTACGCAAATCCTTGCTACACCGAAGGTTGTCCCTGAAAGCGTTGTCCTTGTGGGTCATAAGCATACCCCTGTTGAACCGAAGGTTGTCCCTGAAAGGGTTATCCTTGTTGGTTAGAGGGTTGCACAGGCAAGGTAGGTCTAAAACCGGAAAGGAACTGATAAGCCTCAGGAGCAGGCAAGTAGATAGGGTTTCTTTTCTCATCATACTGAAACGAAAGTGAATAAATTGGGGTATCATCCGCTCCATAATGAGAAAAATAAGACCAATAAGGATCCTGAGGGGACTGATAAGTCTGGGAGCTTTGTTGTTGAACAGCCAGCTGATACTCCTCAAAAGAAGGCCATCAGGGATCGAAGTCTCTGCCGAAGTCGAAACTCCTGACGACTGAGCAGTAACAACTGGTGCCAAAGCAGCCACACAGACAGTAGAACTAGTGGGAACAGACGTAACAAAAGGTTTCGATGACGAGACAGGTTTCGTCGGTGACATCCATAATGACGGGAGAACCGGACCCCTTGACGGATTTGATGTTGCCATGGAGGCAATACCGGCTATAATCTGACCCAAAGACCTATATCCAGCTGGAAGCGACACCGATGGTGAATATTGAGCAGGCTCTTGATGGATGTCTTCCGGGAAAAGTTGGTATCCTTCATCAGAAACTAGAATACCCTCACTTCCATTAGGACCAGATGAATCCATGTCTGAATCCACCGTGAGATCTTACAAAAGAGTATGGGGGTTAGGAGGTATGATAGCAGCCAAAAATGGTGATCCCGATGTAAGAGGGGGAAAATGTTCCCCAACCCCAAATCGAAACCAAGCGTTTGAAAGAGGCCAATGGAACTCAACCAGTTCTCCAAAGGGGTACTCTGAAGGGATGACAGGTTGTTAAAGGTTAGTAGACCTAGAGGTCCAAGAATTTTCAGATTAATCATCCGAGAAAGGACTACCAGTAGATGAAACGGATGGTTTCGCCACCATGACTGTAGCACACCAAAAAAAAAAGGGAAAAAGATCGAAAAAGAAGACTCTTGGATTAAAACCAAGGCAAACAAAGACATGCCAAGTAATCAAACTTTAATGGGCATGTAATCGTAGGTAGTTTATTTTATCACATTGAAACCAAAAAAAATTTGTTTAATATTTTAAGATTCAAGAAACAGTCAAAGATGACTCTAGTCTCTTTCAGTTTTAAGCGAGCGCGAAAGGATAAGTGCTCGATGATCTTTTCAAATTCATGGAGTCAGTAAAGATCGAAAATGACTGCTCAGGTAGTTTAGGTAAAAGGGTGTACCAGGTTCCCGTGAACTGCCATATACGCCTTGGTTCTAAAATGAAATAAAAATCAACCAAGGACTTGACATACATGCAGGTAGTCTCCCCAAATGCTGTGTTTGGTGTATCACGGTTACAAGGTGACAGACTCGCTTCCTACAAATAAAAGGATTGCAACATAGAGGGGTCTCCCTTTATATACTCGATGGTACGGGGAGCACAAGTCTATACTAGTGTTGTCTAAAGCCAGATGACGAGCGACAGCTGCTAGGTTTTAAGACGCCGGAACACGTCTCTAACTTAGACCACTAAATGTTTCGTTGAGTTTCAATGTTGCCTTAGGTTAATTGAATAAATTTTACGTTGATATTGTATTTATGTTTCAATTCCAAGGTCCTACCAAATGTTGGATCTCAGAAATCCCTGAATGCAAGCTACATGCCATAAAATCCCATTTTGTTCAATGAAAAGCTATCTACGAGAAAGTTAGGAGTTTTCAAGCGATAGCGAATAATGAGAACACACGGAAGATTCCACTACAGTACCTGATGAAAACTAATGAGAACGAGAAATATTTCCTAGAATGCCCAATGCTAGCTATGTGAAATATTTTCCAATTCTACAATGAAAACAAGAATGCAAGCACAAAATATATTTTTTGATTTTTCAATGTAATAGAGCAAACAGTGCACTAAATAACATGAAAAATGAGTCTTCACACTTGTTCGAACCAATGTCACAATCTCTCAAATCGAAGAAAGATGTCGAAACAGACCCATACAAGCAATGTGAGATATGCTTGGAGTGACAAGAAGAAAAACTGAAAGAAAGAGGCAAGACTCACTCAAGACTCATTCCACCAAAAGCAATCACTCAAAACGGATCCAGGGAGCTGAATGCAATCAAGAAAATAACGAAGGTGACGGTGAAACAAAAGACCCAAACTCCTATAGGAGGCTCAACATACCAAAGGACTATAAATTCCTAAGGCCATGATGCTGAAAGAAATGGACAAACAACTGAAGGAAGAAGGTTGTTCATAGTCACAAACAAGCCCAAAGCATCAAAAACAAGTTAAGAAAATACCCAAAGACACCAGTATGGACCAAAAACTCCAAAACAGGGAAAACCCTAGCACCTACAGGAAATGGCGTGACTATCTAACTATAATCCGCGCCAGACAGGGGATGGTGCAGGTGATGAACTGGCAACTCACGCCAGCGGACGCGATAGTCAGACTTGAAGCCGCGCCAATCAAGCCAACCTTAGAAGAATGAAAAATTTGGAAAAACATAGGTCAAATCTGATCCTCTGGGGATGAACAGGGGTCTAAGACTCAGCAAAACAACCAAAAAAGGAAAGCTAAGCAAGAAAAGACAAAGAAGAAGATCTAATGGATGAAAGACAAACTCGCACTGATCCCCAGTGGAGTCTCCAACTTGTTACTCAGGTAAATCCCCTCTGTGGATAGAGGCGATCCCACTAGCCCTAGGGTGGGTCTAGAAACAAGGGATCATGCTAGAGTGTAGGTTCCTAGATACTTGAATGAAAGAGGATGCGATAAGATGGCCTACCTGTGGTCCAAATTTATCGTCGACGCCTGTAGTGATGATGAGAGCCTCTCGCTCCTGATCGAAGACAAGTCACAACCCCTTTACCTATCGCGTTTGGACACCTGCACAAAGATCAGAAAACGATAACCACACACCACATACTAATTCCATCCAAAATCTACTATTCAGTTAGAGAAGACTAGCATATTGCATTCTATAAAGACAAAACACAAGACAGGAACCAAACAATAGTCACTTATATTAATAGGTATAAAGAAGAGATACAACCATGCTCTGACATTGTGGTCTCCTCCAGCGGGGCTCGAGCGAATCACGTCTCAAAGCTCGTCGGGGAATTTGGATGGGATAAGGAACCTCTCGATGGACTTCCTTCTTGATCTACCTTCTTAGGTATTCAACTATAGCTTAGTTCTCCAAGTTCAGCATTTCAGCTGTATAATCCTCTTTGTTCAGCTAGATTTCATGATGGGAGAAAGCTCATTTATATAGGGGGAGAGGGAGAGGTTAGGATCCCTATAATCATGGAAGGGAGACCTATCTTCTAGGAGTGTCCCATAGGAGGAGGACACCACTGCCTAAAGAGGGAGATCTATGGCTCATCCAGTTAACCATTTCCTGTTACTCATCCCTGAGGTGGTTGAAGGAAACTTCTGCCTCTATTTTGTTAAAAAACATTCCCAAAAAGGCTAGTGCAGGCACAACAAAGAGACAGAGCGCCAGCTGGCGTGGCCTCTAGTGTACATCCTCCACATTGGCATGAGGGGTGAACTGGCTACCCGCGCCAATGCCAAAACATAGGTTTTCGTGCGCTTTTTGAGAAAATTTTCTACAGGAGAAATGATGTTCTTGTATATAATGATGCAAGGAAGGTGTTTGCAGAGGATGACACTGCTCACAGGTCATGGGAAATACCCTCCAATAGTGGGGCGATGGATTGCAGGGATGGTGACAAATTGTTGTGTAACAATCTCTCTCAGCATGCGAGACCTAAAGGTCTGTCTTCCAGCACCCCTGGTGCTTCAGATTTTATGGTTTTCTTCTCTATTTTTGTCTTCTCTCCTCAGATGCTCTCCCATGTAAAATCCCTCCCTGAGGGTGAGAAATTCTCAGCACTTAAGAACAGTTACAGTCTTTAGCCTCTTGTGGTTGCTATGTATATTTTGTTTTAATATTAATGTGAATATCTCCTCCCAACTTACAAAAAGAAACAATGCAATCCTCAACAAAACTTTGAGTAGACTAAAGGGAATTTTGATTGACTTCGCATCACACAAATTCTTTCATATTCTCAGGAATTCAAACAGCGAAGCAAACTCCATGGCAAACAAATACTGCCTTCTTTCGAAAGGACAACTAAATATAAATGAGGAATTATCTATCCAAACTTGCATTCCGTGAAAATGCGGTAACCTTCTCCAGCTCAAGAAAGTCGGATAGCCGCATTGTACCCTAGATTGCTTTGGCCTTGGCCTTCCAATTTTCTCCAAATAAATAAAATATACCCGTCTCAGTTATAAAAAAAAAAAATATGTTGCATATTGCCTTTGATCTCTTGTTGGAGGTTCCTAGGTGTGAGTTGGGTGGACTTTGACCAACACAAATCCATGGTGGAATTTTTTGAAACAAATTAAATGTTCCCAATTTCCTTCTAGAATGGTGCTACTACCTCAATCAAGGAGATAGCTACAAAAACATGAACTAAGCTACAAAAATTGAATGGGCCAAACTATCATTAGTAAAAAAAAAAGCAAAATCCAAATTAATTCATTAAAAACAAAGGTAATATATGAAAATTAACCACTTTGAAAATTGGAAATGTTTGTGATGTTTTTGCGAGAAAATTTGGGAAATAGGGTAATCAACAGATGAAATAATGGCACAAATAGTTAAATGGATGACTAAAAATGATGGTGAAATTATGAAAAATCAATGGCCCAACAAGCTCCTTTGGACAATGAGTCATCTTTTGTTTTCAATTCACTAAGAATGTGACAAAAGGAAATGAGTTCAAAAGAATTTGCAACTTCACAAATGTCAAATAACAACATCTCCATACCCAAATTTCTTACCTCAACCTTTTGGTTCTCCCAATGTATCACTAGTTATGAGTCTCCCATCACTTGTAGATGTGAAACCCCTTTTTCCCTGGGAAAATCCAATAACGTTCACATGGCTACAAAATTTTCTTTGTTATTCGATTGTATTCATGACACATATTTTCATCTAATAGAATGATTTTGGATGAGATAGAGGAGCACCCCAACTCCACACTGAGGTAGATGGACTTGGCTAGCCCCATTAAAGAAACCCCATGGATATCCGAAGTTGATCATTGACATGATCAATTTCCTCGGATGAGGTTGTTTTGGATCTCATTAATACTCCTGAGCCATCACCATTATCTTTGATGCACATATCTCCAAGGTAATGGGCCTCTCTTGGAATATGATTTAGTTTTGAGCCCACCAAACATGTGATATTAGAAAACAAGGTGTTGACACAAAAAATATGTCCGGCCAACAGTAGGGGATCTCCCCGGTATAAAGTCCCAATTAGACTCTAAACCGTTTGTGATAGGGATCCCATCCGGGGTGTGGGTCTGGCTACCGCTGAATACTCCTTTTCTTGGACACGAATGAGCATTGTAGACCTGTGAACACATGTCTATCTGGATGATACAATGAAAATGGTTGATGAGTCTCAATGAAAATAAAACACTATGAATAGCAAGATGAGTTTGAAAGCATGAAACCAAGGAAATACTATTAGCAACACATCATTAGGGTCATACTTGTAAAAAAGTTATTTGAACCACAAAAGAAACAGTTCTTTGTGGTTAGAGAACCCTTCACTTCCTTAAGCGGTTTTCCAAAGATGAGATAGATGTTAGTAATAGAGTTGCTTAACATTTTCTGTATGAACAACTTAACATCATTAATAACATTTAGTGAGCTGAATGTATAAATGATCTAAGCGGAAAACACAGATGATTAAATTAGCAAGATATCAGATACATAAGGCAAAATATTCACAATGTTAACACATTAACTCCCATCAGATCCAAGAGTGGAATCAAAACAAGTGCTTGTATTCATTCATAAAGAGTGCATTCAATGCTATACAATTCCCTGCTCCTTTGGAGACCTTAAAAAAAAGGTCCTTTACAATTCCCAAAAGGGAGTATTTATAAAACAAAATTGACCCTTGGGTATCTCTGATTTTTTGCCTTCTCGGCCGTTGGTTTACTTTGCGACTTGAGGGAAATTGCGACCTATGACCTCAGTTGTGTCTGCGACCTGCGACCCTTTAGTTAATGCGACCTACGACCTGATCTACTTGCTGCTATCTGTGACTTGATCATGGAAGTAGTTGGGTGATTGCGAGGCTCGGGACATCTATCTGCTGCTGCTCTTTGAGGTAGGTCTGCCAAGCCCAATAATTTGCAACTACTGGGGAGACCTGAGGCATATCTTCTCTTAACCGGTGAAGACATTCGAGGGCGTTTGGAATCAGAGTTTCCCTCTTGACTGTGATTTTATTCGATAAGGAGGCCAGTTTAGTATATATCGGGACCGGTGTCTCAATGAATTGAACCATGTTTTCTCTCGACGCGGGTAGGTCTTGCGAGGCGGCCGCTTGCCTTATGGGCTGTAAAAATGTTTGAATATCAGTGGAGACTTCTTCCCATATTTTCTCTTCTCTAAGTGCACTCAGGGAAGGGATGTGGTGTACCTCGGCCATTGAGTCGATGCCACTAATCAAATGTTCATATGCTAACATTACCTTCTCCAGATCCTTGATGAGATTTTCCTTGGATTGTACCTTCATCTAAAATTGAACTTTGTCATTCTGGGTGGCATTCCAATCTCTTCTAGGAAACATGGCCTGGGCTTGTGGATACCTGTTAGACCACTCCAATATCTTTTCCAATGCAGTAGAGGCTTCTTTCAGCTGCGTGTTCCTCCTTTTAGTTTCGGCCTGTGCCTTTAGTAGAGGCACTACAGTTTGCTTTATGGTAAACATTTCTTCATAAACCTGCGTCATAGAGGCCTCCAAAGTGACTAGATCTCCCTGTATAGTGAGTGATATTTCATTTGCAGGGGTATCCCTAGCTTGAAATTGTCTGACCTCTTCTTGAAGCACCTTATTTTCTTTCTCTACTTGGGTCGTCTTGAGTTCAGAGGCCTGCAGTCTATTCTGTAAGGACGGAATTTCTCTGCTCATCCTACTAACATTCTCTTCGGTAGCTACTACAAAAGCGGTATAGGCTGAGGAAATCATGACCGAGTTAGTCCTGGTGTCCAAGACTATTTCCTTCCCTGGAGTGACTGCGAGGGGCACTGCAGGGTCCCGTGCAAAACATCTTCTCTTCTCCTCCATGATCTTATGTGTGAATTGATCATAGGTGACTCTAGTGAGATCAAGCACTCCCTCATCTAGATTCTTGGAGGTACCCAGTTCTGAGAGGGTGAAATGGGTAGGAGTTGCCTAAGGTACCTCAATGGGTGGAAACTTTGTTTGTCCCTCTGTTTCTGAGCGCAGTGTCTTACTCCCTTCGGCTCCTGCTCTATCTTGCTCTTCCTTCAACCGGAGCTCTACTTTTGCCTTGTCCTGCTCTTATTTCAGCCTGCACTCAACTTCTACTCTGGCTTGCTCCTGATGCTCGGCCTCTGCCTTATCTTGTTTCAATTTCAACTGGCGCTCGGCTTCCGTCTTTTCTTCCTCCTCCTTCTTTCTCTGTTCCTCTTCTTTTTTCTTGCAGTTTTCCTCTACCTGCTTATTTCTTTGCTCTTCCTTCATTTTCCGCTTTCGTTTTTCCTCTTCTTCCCTTGCCCTTTCCTCGGCCTCCTGTTTAGCTTTGGCCTCCTCTTCTCTTGCCCTCTTTTTGGCCTCTTGTTTAGCTTTGGCTTCCATTTCTCTTTGTTGGGCGGAAGGGTTGAGGCCTGTACCAGTCTTTGGTTTCTTAGCTCTGGAGGATGAGGCTCCTCCTAGTGTATTAGCTCTTTCCTCCAAAGTCTGGCTGTCCTGTTCCTCGTGATTGCTTGATTCTATTGGAGCTGCCTCTCTATCCTTGTTGCACCAGTTCTTTATTCTATCTTCGCCCGGGCAGTCAGTATGCTAATAACTCCATTTGAATTTGGCTCGCTTGCAGTGTGTGGGGATGATTTTCTTGGGATCGTATGTACGGTGTGCCAAGGGAGGTAGATGGAATCCCTTTATCTTTTCGGATTCTACTTCTACCTCTTTGAAGTCCTTTACTATGTAGGCATTGACGGTGAGTGGCAAGGTTGGCCATGGTTTCTTTTTACCTTTAGTGAGGACTTCGGAGAAACCACGTGACATTTGATAACAAGTTTCTTGGAGGAGAAGCTTGTCCGTTATGAAGCGAGGCAATGCATGGGGGGCCTTGAGAGACCCAAAAACTCGGAGGAAGGTGCTATCGGTGTCTGGAAACCAGTGGGCCACCTAAATTATTGTATCCATGGCCCGCTCAGACATGCATGGGGGGTATTTTCTGAACAGCTTCACGTAGAGGGCAGGGATGAAGCTACATGCTATTGACTCCATGTCTTGTTTATTAGGTCTTTGTGAATTGGACCGCCATTCTCTAAGTCCCAGTTATGCGACCACCCCTCAAACTGGCACCTGGCACACACTGTGTTAGCCAACCATAAATTTTTTCATATCAGGCGGTGGCTAAATAATGTTGGATAGCCTTCAAGAAACGATTTCATTGCTAAAATTGCTGATGCTTAAAGTATTTTGATAATATCCTATCCTTTGGATAATCGTTGCTGCTTTTCCCCTTTTGAACTCAGAAATTCTGCTAAAAATTCCATGAGAAAGACTACTGCAAAATCCCCTTTTCTCCCCTTCCTTCACTCAGAAACTATTCTCCATTTCATCTCTTTTTCCCCTTTTTTCAAAGCCTCCTTTTCACCCCAAAATCCTTCCCTTAGCCCTTCTAAAATCATCCCAAAATCCCCTCTAAATCCTACACACACCCCTGGTTTGGATTGATTTCCCCTTTTTTCCCCCTATCTTTACCCTTTATTGGCCTTAGTATGCACTAAAAATGGGCCAAAAACCATATTCTCCATATATGTGGGCTTAGCACCTTTCGGCCCTAGCCCCCTCAACCTTTTCTCCCATATGACCCAGTGCCAAGACCTGGCGCTAGCCTGAAGAGCACTCATCGCAAATGTGTATCGGGGGCAAGGTCCACCGTCGATCTACACAGATCCGACGGTCTTCGCAATCCCATCGCGCCCATGGTCCCCACTCCCTTTCACCGCCCGATCGTATCGCAACCGTCCATTTAACCCGCTGAATCAACGGTCAGAAGTTCACCCACCTCGGTAGTCCCCGCGCCAAAAACACTGTGCAGAAACTGGCGGTATCTATCGCACCGCCTTTGGGCGAGGGCAGTTCTTTCCCGATCGGCAGCGATTCCATTCACCGGTTGATGCGTGGCCTGGGCACTGTTCACAAAACCTCTGTTCATCGCACGTTAAAAATCGGACGTGGACCTGGCGCGATATTGACGTCCACCGTCCGATCTAAGGCCGCTCATCGGACGGTGATCGCTCTCCAAAGATGCCCGTGCGATAACTCAGGGTACGGTGCAGTGTTAAAAGCATTTCCGCCATCGATCTGATCTGCAGATCGACGGCCCAAAATTCATCACCCTGATTCCTCGTCCAGTCAGCATTTCCGGACCTGAGGGTTTTATTCATCATGGTTTAATTAAATATTTGATGTACGGGCGCATTTTATAAGGTTTTTAAGGCATGTTCTCCGTCGTTGATCGTTTTCGGCCGATCTCATCCAACGGCCCACGATCGTCCCGAACCTCGAACATGATTTTCGACCATTTTTGTCCAAAACAAAGGTTTTTAACCATTTCTCTGTTTCGCTTTGACTTTCGCCTCCGATCCCGACCGTCGATCTATGCGCGATTGACGGCTCCAATTTAATTCCTCCCTCCATTTCCTTTGACCCCTTCTGATCAATCTCGACCGTTGGATGATGCCATCCAACGGCCATGCTCTCCCCACATGTCCTCCCGCAGTAATAAACCTATATATGCAAGATTTTTTAATATTTTTTTTATTTTGCAAGGTTCCAAGTGATTTTTTTTCTATGCCCGAAGAAAATTCAGAGGCAGGGGGTGACGATCCTCTCGCCTCCGATTCAGCAAAGAAAATCCTTCGCAGGATCTAAAATTCACGTTTCATCGGTGTTTCCTCAGGAATTGATGCCATATCATCCCTGCATGACCCTGCACACCAGCGAAAAACACAGTGAATCGACCACAGTCAAAGAAGTATCAGCGCCGAAGATAAAATTTATCAGGACAGAAAATTGAAGACAGATTTATGGGGATTACGGCTAAAAGTGGATTATCAGAAGCCTAAACCACAGTTAAAAAGAAAATCATGACTATTTTATTGGAAAAGAGACCTCCACTGTCACCTCAAGGGCTAATTAAAACTTCCAGCCACCGCAGAGCCACCTACAGCCTCAAAGCAATCAAAGAAGGTCGAAGTTATTACCAGACCAGGAGATATTTAGCATCAACACAGCTGAACATTTATTTCAACCAAAGGAACTTATTGTAGCTGTCAGCAAAAGTTATTTCAAGGATGATGAGAAGCCTTAAAGTCAACAAATTCTTTTCAGCAAGCCTAACATTTAATGTAAATGATTTTATACAGAGGACACCTATGTAAGTTGCTTCATTGAGCCCCCAAAGGCCAAGTAGCCATTTAAGTCTGTATTAATTAGTTTTTGAGATATTTTATCAGATCTCACCTCCTCATTCTTCTATATATACTTCTGAAGAAGATGAGTGAGGGGTTGGTTGATCACTAGTTGTAATATTGAAACTTTTTGAAATATACATAGTCTGTTGAAGTTGAAGAAAAAATTGAAGTCTTGGAACCTTGATGATATTGTTGCATGCTTGTTCCTGAGAAGGCTCTATCATTGGATCCATGAGCTTGGCCGTTGGTGAAGTATTCTGAACTATTTAATGTTTTCTCCTGTTTTCATTCTGTTCCATAAGTTCTTACTACAGTAGGTTGAATGTTTTAGGCTAAGAAATGACTCCTAGAAGCACCTTAGACCTGTTCATCCTTCACTGTTTCATGTTTTCTTTAGCTGAAGTATTTTATATTTTGTAACCTCTCTCTTTAGTCTTCATGCTTGTGTATTTCCTTAATAGTTCAAATAGTTGGTTTCAGCATGATTTATGGTTCTCCCTGCTTGTCTACTGCCACTTTAAAACTGTTATTGAAGTCTCCCTTTGTAGTTTTCTATTTACAGTGAGTCAAGGAGGTCTGTTCTGATCTTTCCCTTTGTCCTTACTTAAACAGTTGTCTCAAAGGTATTTATAGTTGTAATCATAGATGTGTTAGGTGTTCCCTCTTCTATGACTGCAGTTATCAGTGAATCTTTTATGTTTTCAAGTCATTTGAAATAATATCTTTGAGGAAATAGGTTGTTCCCCGAGTCTTAGATTTCATTTTGAAAGTTGTTTTGAAATCATTTGTTTGCTTAAAGGTGTGATTTGTAGAATTCATGGTTAGCCCTGTCTATCAAAAAGCTCTTTATTTTTCAAATTGTGGTTTCAAATTCCCTTTGTTTGAGAATTAAACTTCTCTTTTCAAATCATTGATGTCCATCTCATTCCAAAAACCAAAGGATCCCGTGGCCAAGTTAGATTTTCCCTCTGATATCCCATATCCATTTATGAGTGTGTTATGACCTCTTTTTGACTCCATTGCCCAATGAACCAGATGTTTCTCCATTCTATTTATCTTTCCTAGATCTTTCATGTTCTTTTGTATCAATTCAACCAAACAAACAAACAAACACTTAATAACTAGTCTAAAATCCATATTCTAAGCACACAATATAAACCTTTGCAAACAAACATTTGAGAGATCCCTCTCTGAGAACAGGAGGACTAGATCCTGGAACTCTAAAGATTGGTTATGATGTTTCCTTGTCTTTTGATTTTCCAAACTATCAAAACACGGGACACCAACATAATGGCGATCACGGTGGGACACTGAGTAAAATCTTCAAAACAAAACACTCACTGTCTAGTATAACATAAGTAACCTCCCTCAAGCACTACCAAGCAATGGTAATCATGATAGGACTTAATTGAATCAGTGACAAACTAAGTAACCGTTAGGATTCTCGTTAAACCTTATCAAACCTTGAAGAAAGCAGTTACCAAGCCATAAGAGTGAACTCTGTATGATTAAACACCTTAGCTAAGTGTTAAATCAGTTTTAGGACACTCTCTTAACCTGTAAGACCGAAGTAACTCAGAAAAACCCAAAAATATTTCAGTTTGGCTTCATAATAAACTTGGTGGTGGACCATAAGACCTTTTACCTCCAAAAGAGCTAAAAATTTCCACCTGGTGACTCCACAAAACAAACTTTTAGACTCCACTGGGAAGATCCATAATCTTTATAACATCATACAAACTCAGTTAGAAGGCTTTAGGATTAAAATTTTCTTCCTTTAAAAAGATCAGTTAGCCCCTCAAAAATATTTTCATACTTGGTCAACACTTTTATTTTAGCTAGGTTCGAAAAACACAGCATAGTGGCTCCTAGAAAGATTCATACTACAGCCTTCCCTAACCCAAACCCGCCAAAAATAGTTGACAACCCTGAGAGTATACTTAGGGAGTTTCCTAAGATTAAATTTTCAACTGTTTTCATATCACCCTTGAGAGCTAATTCACTTCCTAAAAATATTGCAGCTCTACACCAATCACAAGTCGACTTAAGAAATCCTTTTAGAACTAGGTCGCTTGATGATATAATTCAGATAGACTCTAAGTCTTCACTTTCATCCCCACAAAAAAGTGAACATCCTGGTAGTAGAGACACCACACCACCTGATTTACATTTCCTTCTAAATTTAGGTGTCTCTCATCCAAGATCAGCTCAACAATCTATTCATTCAACATCCACTATTCAAATCATTTCATTGCAGCCCACTCTCCCTGTTGCAAATCCACCTCCTGTAAATCCACCCTTATTTCCAACTATGGCAACATGGTATGCCCCATTAGTGTTACCACAACCTCTGCTTCCCCTACCAAATGATTACCAGTCCAAAATCCCTCACTTCACTAGAAAATAATCTATAACAGCTCAACATCATGTAGATAGGATGGAAGATGCATTTGATTACATGGAGATAGAAGAAGAAACTGTGAAGATGAGGATCTTCGATCAAAGTTTAGGAGGAGATGTAAAGAAATGGTTTAAAAACCTACCTCCTAACAGCATAAACGATCTCCCTACTTTGCATCATACATTCATCAACAAACGGGAACTCAAAAAGAATCCTCTCCAAATACTAGCAGAATATAGCAGCCTCCAGAGAAATCAAGGAGAGAGTGTTCCTGACTACTCCACTAGGTTTAATAGCATTTACAATGCTCTTCCACCTCACATGAAACCTCCTCAAGGCATGGCCTTAGCAAGATATCCCGAAGGCCTTGATGCTGACATGATGTATCAGTTAAGGGAGATAGATTACTTAACCTTAGAAGACATGCAAAAAGGAGCTGTTAGTGTTGAAGCAAACATTATTGAGAAGAGAAATAGGTTAAGAGCAGAGAAGAGGGTAACTTATAAAGATGATATCGCACCCTCAACTTCTGACACAAAAATTGATAACCTAGTCAAGGTGATGGAGATGATGCTTGAAAAGATGAACTTAAATGATAGAGTGCCACCAAGAGAACCTCAAAATAACCAAAATAGAAATAGAAATTAGAATTATAGAAGATATAACAATCAAGATAAGCAAAAAGAAAGTGACCAACAGATTAGACCTCCCTTTCAACAGAACTATGTAGATCAATATGAGGAAGATAGGGAGTTGGAAAGGTTGGAAGAGTCTCATGTAAACTTGATTGGATTAGACAGTGGGGATGATTTTTTCCTCACTAAGGAAGAACAAGGTTTCTTTTCTGACCAAAGTACAAACACCTATGAAGATTCTGATAACTATAGATTGGGGTTTGAAAATGCAATCATGGAGGTACAAAAACAATATGATCTTAGGCGCAAGGGGAATATAGATAATTCTAAGGACAAAAACACTAACACTGTTGTCAAGAAAGCACAAAAACTCAGCCCAAAAGGACAGCAAAGAAAACCAACATTTTGGCCAAGAAACTAGACTTAAACAAAGACAAAAGTGTCTAGCCAAATGTTGAACAGAGTACCCCTAGCACGTCAACTAGTGGTCCAAATAAAACTATCCCAATCACCAGTCCAAACAAGGTTCGGCAAATAAAAATCGCTGAAAAGAATTCAATTGAAAAAACAGATGTAAATACGAAAAATTCAATTGTTCCTTTCAGCCTTGAGGGAGAGATTGCTAAGATAAAAATTACCACCCAACTAGCTGAACTGGTAACCCAAGAGGTCTACAAAAACCAAGTTTTGAAAGCTTTGAACTTAGGAGGTGATACTGACACCTTAAACTTGACAGATGACAAACTTGGGTTGTTGTTTGGCCCAGAAGTTGAAGGAAAGTACCAAGAAGGGGTTGTCCCTCCCTTCTATGTTAGCTTGAACATACATGACAAAATTTTACACAATGCTATGTTAGACTTAGGAGCTTCACACAATCTAATGCCCAAGGTAGTGATGGAAAGCTTAGGCTTAGAAATTACTAAACCATACAAAGACTTGTATTCCTTTGACTCGAGCAGAGTCAAATTTTTGGGTTTAATCAAAGATTTGTGTGTAAAATTATCCCAAATCCCTACTAAGAGTTTATTCATGGACATAGTTGTAGCTGACATTCCCCCTAAGTATGGCATGCTCTTATCAAGATCTTGGGTAGCCAAACTTCAAGGAAGCCTTCAAATGGACATGTCTTATGCCACCATTCCCGTTTTTAATCAAAACAGAAGACTATACAGGGAATCTCACATGAAATACATGGTGAGAAACATAGACAAACCAAACAACTCTCCAATCTATTCTATTAAATCAAGTTTAGATTCCTTTATCTTGTGTAACGAAGGTGAAATTACTCAACAAGATAAGGAAAATATGGACCCAATCAGTTCACCACAACAATCAAATCTTCCCTTGAATCAAATTCAAAACATTGAAAATCAACAGCAACGAGAGAATGAAAACAAGGATGACATACTTTGTAAAATAAACTTTGATGGATCTTGTAATAAAACAAGTGCAGGAGCAGATGTGTGGATTCAAAATACAAAACAGATTTTTTCATACAAATTGGATTTCCCATGCACTAACAATGTTGTTGAGTATGAAGCACTTCTCCTAGGCTTACAATTTCTTAAACAGTTAGAAGCCCAGAGGATATCAATCTTAGGAGATTCTGAACTTATCATAAAACAAATCAAAGGAGAATACTCAGCTAAAAATCCAAGGCTTAGGGAATATCGAAACGTTTCCCTTGATCTATTGAAAACCTTTGAAAAGTATGAACTTATTTTCATTCCAAGAGAACTGAATCATCTAGCAAATGAAATCGCTTTCAATGCCAGCAATTGCCAGATACCTGAAATAAATGAACAACTCAGTGTGAAGGTAAAACATAGACCTGCTGTGCCTGATAACGAAGATCACTGGCAAGTGTTTGATTATGACAAACACATAGATGATTTCTTGAAATCATAAAATGATTTCAGCGTACCAATATCAGAAACCATCCATAAAGAAAATTGCTTGTATATTGAACAAATCCCAGAAGTTGAAATGACATATACTGCCAATATAAATCATTATGAAAATCCTTTTGAAGAAGAGATAACTGACAACATAGACCAAGAATACTTGGAAGTTTTACAATGAAAAAATGATAAAATTCCAAGAGGTCTAGCAACTTTAGAACACCTTTTTGATTTTAACGATGTAGCCAAAGAACCAAGAATAGAGCCTGTGGAAAAAAATTCAGAAGAGCATAACATAGGCAGTCTAGCAGAACCCAAGATGATCAAGCTGTCCAGCACTCTCCCAACTCACATAAAACTGCAGTACATAGAGATGTTCAAAGAGTTTAAAGATGTGTTTGCTTGGGGATACAAAGACATAAAATCATATTATACCAACATCATTCAACATCAAATTCCTTTGAAGGAAAATCAAAAGCCTTTTAAACAAAAACTGAGAATAAATCCTCTCTTACTACCTCTAGTTGAGGCAGAGATTGAAAAAATGCATGATGCTAGAATCATAGTACCCATTAGATTTTCAGAGTGGGTATCAAACTTAGTTTCTGTTAGAAAGAAAACAGGGGAAAGCAGGCTCTGTATTGACTTCAGAAATTTAAATAGAGCCTCTTTAAAGGACAACTACCCATTGCCCAAGATGGACCATATACTTCAAAGGGTAGTTGGGTCAAGAAGGATATCCCTCTTAGATGGGTTCTCGGGTTACAACCAGGTGTTAGTGCTCCCAAGTGATCAAATCAAAACTGATTTTACCACACCTTGGGGCACCTTTATGTATGTCAAAATGCCTTTCGGATTAATGAATGCAGGGGCCACCTTCCAAAGGGCCATGGACATAGCCTTTTCTGAAGACATTCGCTATTTCATAATCATTTACCTTGATGACATAACTATTTTCTCAAAAACTGATGAAGAACATTTGATTCACCTGAGAAAATTTTTTGAGAAGCGTAGGAAATTTGGCTTATCATTGAATCCCAAGAAGACACTCTTTGGTCTCCAAGAAGGTAAAATTATTGGCCATATAATTTCAGAAGAGGGAATCAAAATAGACCCTACAGGGATAGATGGTATATTGCAGATCAGCCATCCAAGGAGCCTCAAAGAATTGCAATCTTTCATCAGAAAGATTACTTTTCTGAGGAGGTTTATTCCTAATCTTGCTGAGCTATTAAAAAAAATTACAAACATGCTTAAGAAAGATGTAGGTGTAAAATGGACTTTACCATCCAAACAATCATTTGAACTGGTCAAACAAGCTCTTACTCAAACAACAGTCCTGATTGGTCCAGATTTCACCAAAGACTTTTATATCTTTTCTTTTGCATCTGAGCATACAATAGCTGCAGTTTTACTTCAAAAGAATGATTAAGGGCAAGAACAACCAATATCCTTTTTTAGTAGGGCCTTAAGAGATGCTCCTCTCAAATATAACATCATGGAGAAGCAAGCCTTAGCATTAGTGAAAGCATTAAAAGACATTAGGGTCTACATTTTACACTCTCACATAATTTCTTTTGTTCCACATACTGTTGTCAAGGACATTCTAAGTCAATACCCTGATGGTAAAAAGGGAAAATGGATTGCAACTATTCTTGAATATGACTTAGAAATCAGGCCTACCAAACTAGTTAAAGGGCAGGGATTAGAAAAACTTATGGCTGAGTCTAACTTTCAAGCACTAGACATAAATATGGTAGATGTGTTGGAAGAAAAAGAAGAATCTACTACTCCTTTTATTGAAGAAACATTTCTAAATTCCCCTTGGTGTGCTGACATTATTTATGTGCTTTTATATTTAAATGCCCCTCCTTCTTTGTCCAAAACCAAAGCTAGATTTTTGAAACAAAAAGCTTTGAGTTTTTGCATTTTAGATGGGGTATTATATTGGAAAAATGTTGTTGGAATTTTTCTTAAATGTTTAGTCGAAGATGATGCGGGAAAAATCATGCATGAATTGCATGATGGAGAATGTGGAGGACACCTCTACTGGAAAGCCACAACAAACAAAATTATTAGATCTGGTTACTATTGGCCTACCCTCTTCCCAGACACTCAAAAGTTGGTCATGTCTTTCCATAAGTGTCAAATCTTTGATGGCAAAATAAAACTCCTTCCCTTACCCTTACATCCCATCAGAGCTTAGGCATATTTTCAAGAATGGGGTTTAGACTTCATTGGGGAAATTCACCCATCCTCCTCCGCTCAACATAAGTGGATCCTCACAGCCACTGACTTCTTTACCAAGTGGATAGAAGCTATACCCTCCAGAAATGCTAATGACTCTGTCATTATCAAGTTCATTGAAACAAATATCCTATCCAGATTTGGTTGTCCCAGAAAAGTCATAACAGACAATGTTGTTGCTTTAAATCTAAAAATATGGTTGATTTCTGTTACAAATACCACATAACCTTGGGCCATTCCACTGCTTACTACCCCCAAGGAAATGAATTAGCTAATTCTTCCAATAAGAGCCTCATCAATATCATTAAGAAACTGTTGGAACAGAATCAAAAATCATGGCACAGTAAGCTGGTTCATGCCTTGTGGGATGATAGGTTAACTACAAAGAAATCAATAAATATGTTCCCCTATCAGTTAGTCTATGGCATGGATGCAGTTTTTCCTACCTCATTGGGAGTTCCAGTCATAAAACTCCTTCAAGAAGTGCAGATTGAAGAGAATGATATGCAGAGAAGAATCAACCAAACAATCCATTTACAGCAGACCAGAGAAGAAGTTTATGAGAGAACACAGTTGGTCCAAGAAAATATGAAGAAGCTATTTGATAAGAGGACTAAGGCAGACAATTTCCAAGTTGGAAATGTTGTTCTTAAATGGGATTCAAGGAGAGAAGAGAAGGGAAAACATGGTAAGTTCGAGAACTTGTGGAAAGGTCCATATATTATTCATGTTGAGAGGGGTCACAATTCATTTTTCCTGAAGGAATTGAATGGAGAAGATCTCTATGGAGGTCCTGTTAATGGAAAAATGCTCAAGCATTAATTCTGCCAAGAATCATAAGTTTTAAAGCAGTTTATTTTACCATTGTAAATATCATAGCCTTAACATTGCATTCAAAGTTATGAAAATCAAAAATACAAAAAGAAAGAAAAGAGGGCAGATTGTGAAAACAAGAAAGGTATAGCCCCATACCAAAAAAGAAAAACAAATATGAAAGTGTGCAAGCTCAAATTCCACTCCTAAAAACACACTTCTGGTTAGTCAAACAGTTTAATATTGACTAATTAGCTTTAAATTTTCTTCTGATAGGATAGGGAATTCGATTTGCCAAACTGTTTAATCTTGGCTTATCAGTAGATAGTTTAGGATAGAAATCAAAGGTTCAAATATGTTCAAAATCCGAACCTAAATATTCCAAGTAAAGAGAGTGACTCAAATCTGTTTCAAATCCTAAGTCAAACAAAAGGTAAATATGGTTCTAATTAGCTCAAAATATGAACTAGGGGATAAGCAAAAAACAGCTCAAACAAATTCAAAAACATAGCTGTAAAAAGAGGAAGGAAGTGCTTTGAAAAATTGGATCTTAAGCCTTCATTTTTTTTAAATTTTGTGAAAAATAATGTCTATGTGCAGTTTTTCTTATGCCATAGATCAGCATCAATTCAAACAGCTTGATCTTGACTTGAATGTTTAAAAAAAAAAAAAAAATTGTTGTAGAATTTAGAGAATAAAGTCCGTTGGACAGTTTAATCCCATCAGACAGTAGATTAGGTAGAGAATCATATGGACTCAACTGTTTAATCTGAGTCCATGGAGAAATAAGGAGTAGAAGTAGATTAGTTTTCCTGCTTTCAAAAGAATAAAATTTTGAGAAAGAGTTTGCCAATCCAAGTGCACTCTAAAGAAGAAAAAATGTTAGATCAGTAGGATTGGGTAGGTAGACAGGTTGTATTGATGAAGTTACATTGTCAAATCCATGAACGCTAATATGTTTCAGAGAAAAAGAATATAATCCACAGAAAGGAAGGCAACCCAATGGATGAGGCAACTGATCAACCTCCCAGAGAATGCAAGTCTGAAATTCTTGATGCCTTCAAAAAGGCACAATCCCCAAGTGGAGCCACTTTTAGCCAACCATAAATTTTGTCATATCAAGTGGTGGCTAAATAATGTTGGATAGCCTTCAAGAAACAATTTCATTGCTAAAATTGCTTATGCTTAAAGTCTTTTGATAATATCCTATCCTTTGGATAATCGTCACTGCTTTTCCCCTTTTGAACTCAGAAATTCTGCTAAAAATTCCATGAGAAAGACTGCTTCAAAATCCCCTTTTCTCCCCTTCCTTCACTCAGAAAATATTCTCCATTTCATCTCTTTTTCCCCTTTTTTCAAAGCCTCCTTTTCACCCCAAAATCCTTCCCTTAGCCCTTCTAAAATCATCCCAAAATCCCCTCTAAATCCTACACACACCCCTGGTTTGGATTGATTTCCCCTTTTTTCCCCCTATCGTTACCCTTTATTGGCCTTAAAATGCACTAAAAATGGGCCAAAAAACCATATTCTCCATATATGTGGGCTTAGCACCTTTCGGCCCTAGCCCCCTCAACCTTTTCTCCCACATGACCCAGTGCCAACACCTGGTGCTAGCCCGAAGAGCGCTCATCGCAAATGTGTATCGGGGGCAAGGTCCGTCGTCGATCTACACAGATCCGACGGTCTTCGCAATCCCATCGCGCCCATGGTCCCCACCCCTTTTCACCGCCCGATCGTATCGCAACCATCCATTTAACCCGTTGAATCAATGGTCATAAGTTCACCTACCTCGGTGGTCCCCACGCAAAAAATTGTGCAAAAACTGGCGCTATCTATCGCACTGCCTTTGGGCGAGGGTAGTTTTTTCCCGATCGGCAGCGATTCCATTCACCGGTTGACACGTGGCATGGGCACTGTTCACAAAACTGTCGTTCATCACGCGTTAAAAATTGGATGTGGACCCAGCACGATATTGATGTCCACCGTCCGATCTGAGGCCACTCATCGGACAGTGATCACTCTCCGAAGATGCCCGTGCGATAACTCAGGGTACGGTGCAGTGTTAAAATAATTTCCACCGTCGATCTGATCTGCAGATCGACGGCCCAAAATTCATCACCCTAATTCCTCGTCCAGTCAGCATTTCTAGACCCGGGGGTTTTATTCATCATGGTTTAATTAAATATTTGATGTCCAGGTGCATTTTATAAGGTTTTTAAGGCCTGTTCTCCGCCGTTGATCATTTTCGGCCGATCTCATCCGAAGGCCCACGATCGTCCCGAACCCCGAACATGATTTTCGACCATTTTTGTCCAAAACAAAGGTTTTTAACCATTTCTCTGTTTCTCTTTGACTTTCGCCTCCGATCTTGACCGTCGATCTCTGCGCGATCGACAGCTCCAATTTAATTCCTCCCTCTGTTTCTTTTGACCCCTTCCGATCAATCTCGACCGTTGGATGATGCCATCCAACGGCCATGCTCTCACCACATGTCCTCCCGCAGCAATAAACCTATATATGCAGGATTTTTTAATATTTTTTGTATTGTGCAGGGTTCCAAGTGATTTTTCCGCTATGCCCGAAGAAAATTCAGAGGCAGGGGGTGACGATCCTCTCGCCTCCGATTCAGCAAAGAAAATCCTTCGCAGGATCTAAAATTCATGTTTCATCGGTGTTTCCTCAGGAATTGATGCCATATCATCCCTGCACGACCCTGCACACCAGTGAAAAACACCATGAATCGACCACAGTCAGAGAAGTATCAACGCCGAAGATAAAATTTATCAGGACAGAAAATTGAAGACATATTTATGGGGATTACGGCTAAAAATGGATTATCAGAAGCCTAAACCACAGTTAAAAAGAAAATCTTGACTATTTTATTGGAAAAGAGACCTCCACTGTCACCTCAGGGGCTAATTAAAACTTCCAGCCGCCGTAGAGCCACCTACAACCTCAAAGCAATCAAAGAAGGTCGAAGTTATTACCAGACCAGGAGATATTTAGCATCAACACAGCTGAACAGTTATTTCAACCAGAGATATTGTAGTCAAGCAAGAAGTTATCAAGACATTTATAGCCTTAAAGTCAACAAATCTTTTCTGAAACCAATAGCAGTAAATGATTTTATATAGAGGAGACCAAGTTACTTGACTTCTCAAAGGCAGCTGCATTTAAGTTCCAGATGAATGGTTTTTGAGATGATTGACAGATTCTCACTCTCATTCTTCATATATACTTCATTAATATGAGTGAGGTGTCATTGATCAATAGTTGAAATATTGGAACTCTCTGAAATAATACATAGTCTGTTGAAGTTGAAGAACAAATTGAAGTCTTGGAAGCCTTGATGATATTGTTGCATGCTTGTTCCTGAGAAGGCTCTATCATTGGATCCATGAGCTTGGCCGTTGGTGAAGTATTCTGAACTATTTAATGTTTTCTCCTGTTTTCATTCTGTTCCATAATTTCTTACTACAGTAGGTTGAAATTTTTAGGCTAAGAAATGACTCCTGGAAGCACCTTAGACGTGTTCATCCTTCATTGTTTCATGTTTTCTTCTGCTGAAGTATTTTAGATTCTGTACCCTCTCTCTCTAGTCTTCATGCTTTTGTATTTCCTTAATAGTTTGAATAGTTGGTTTCAGCATGATTTATGGTTCTCCCTGCTTGTCTTCTGCCACTTTAAAACTGTTATTGAAGTCTCCCTTTGTAGTTTTCTATTTACAGTGAGTCAAGGAGGTCTGTTCTGATCTTGCCCTTTGTCCTTACTTAAACATTTGTCTCAAAGGTCTTTATAGTTGTAATCATAGATGTGTTAGGTGTTCCCTCTTCTATGACTGCAGTTATCAGTGAATCTTTTATGTTTTCTAAGTCATTTGAAATAAAATCTTTGAGGAAATAGGGTGTTCCCCGAATCTTAGATTTCATTTTGAAAGTTGTTTTTGAATCATTTGTTTGCTTAAAGGTGTGATTTGTAGAATTCATGGTTAGCCCTGTCTATCAAAAATCTCTTTATTGTTCAAATTGTGCTTTCAAATTCCCTTTGTTCGAGAATTAAACTTCTCTTTTCAAATCATTGATGTCCATCTCATTCCAAAAACCAAAGGATCTTGTGGCCAAGTTAGATTTGCCCTCTGATATCCCATATCCATTGATGAGTGTGTTATGACCTCTTTTTGACTCCATTGCCCAATGAACCATATGTTTCTCCATTCTATTTATCTTTCCTAGATCTTTCATGTTCTGTTGTATCAATTCAACCAAACAAACAAACAAACACTTAATAACTAGTCTAAAATCCATATTCTAAGCACACAAGATAAACATTTGCAAACAAACATTTGAGAGATCCCTCTCTAAGAACAGGAGGACTAGATCCTGGAACTCTAAAGATTGGTTTGTATTTTGATTTTCCAAACTATCAAAACATGGGACACCAACACACTGCATCTAGGAGATAAGGTGCCATGTAAAATTTCGATGCATACCCTTCATCGGGTGCCAGAGCCACAAATATGTTTGACTTGAGAGCTGCTATTATCATGTTGGCCCAGTTGAAATGGGTACCGTACACCATGATGGCGTACATTAGAGAGACCCATGCATCGTTGAAAAAGGTGGCATTTGGGTGGCCATACATCCTACATAACATCGCGGCTACAAGTTTGTAAACTTTCTTGAGACTCGCTGTCTGATATTCTTGATCCTTATTGAGCCGAAATTTTTCTGGGTCTTCCCACCATCCTTTCAAAGTTTCAGATATGGGAACTGCATGAGTAGTGGTCCATTCATCATTTAAGGTCTGCTCATGGGCGGGAAGTGCATAATATAATTCTGCATCTTGTCCCTTTAGGTTGGCGAAAGTCTTCCTAGCATGGTCCCGAATGACCCAGATCTTGGGGTTGACTCTCTGTAGGATCCATTCAATCAGCTCGGCACATGAGAACACTGGTGGGTGGGCCCCTGCGTAGTGCAATTTGGATCGTTTAACTTGAACATAAATCTGTCAGTCAAGGAGGTCCTCTGGAAATTCAATCTGAGTAAACTCTTTGTAGATTTGGTACCAGCTCATACTGTCCCCCTTATCGAAGATGCAGGCTATGTCTCCATAGATGGGGGAAGAAAAACAGGTCCTTTCTCCTTCGATATTTCTATCTTGGGACTTTTTTTCCTCTTGCGAACTTCCGGTGACCCCATGTCACTTGATGCGGGCGAAATGGATACACACTCTAGCTTGACTTCAATATCCCCTGGCATGTTCATAAAAAAATCCCATGATAAGATAGATGCCATCATTTTTAAATATGTGGGTTGTTTCTACATCTACTTAGTTATTTCCAAGGAGGTGGGTTAACCTGCGATTTCGCGACCTTGTGACTGATCGCAGGGTCGCTAGGTCGCGTTGGCTCTAAACTCGACAGAAGGGCGACTTAGCGACCTGGCAACCTATGACTAGGTCGCGAGGTCACAGGGTCGCATTGGCTGGAAAATTTGCGGAAGTGTGACCTAGCGACTTTGCGACTTGCGACTGGGTTGCAAAGTCGTTGAGTCGCTGGGTCGCATCACTCTACATTTTCATGATATGCGACCTAGCATTTCTGCGACTTAGTGACAACGTCGCAAGGTCGCGGGGTCGCTCTAGGGCTTTGCGGATGCACAGTGCAAAAAGGCTTGGAAAACACACATGGTGTCCACAAAATCGCCGTACAAGGTTGTAGGAGCCTTCACAGGTGAGTTAGGCAAGGTCCTAGGAATGGGGAAGGGGTAGGCAAGCTTAACACAAGATCAGAAGAAAACTAAAGGAGGGGAGGTTTTCAGAAGGATTGTTAATGGCTTTGGTCAAGGTCGTAATAGGCTTAAAATAGGCTAGGGTGAGGGAAAAATAGTAACAACTACCCTAGAAAAGAAACAGCATGAGGATCAGGCACTTACCCAGGAAAATCGTGCTCCAGCTGGCTTGTCAGAGGCGTTTTTTTCTCTATCGCGTAGGTCAAATGCGACCTATGCAACCCTTCTATATGTAAAGGGGTCGCACGTGTGGGAAATTAATGAGAGTCGCTAGGTCGCGAATGAGATGCGTTAATGAGATGTGAGATCTTGCGACCTAAGGGGTCGCGGGGTCACAAGGTCGCGAAGTCACTGATGTTCGATTTTGGACTGATGTGCAACCTAGCGACTTGGCGACCTGGGGGGTCACAAGGTCGCAGGGTCGCAACTTAGGAAAGTTAACCATATTTGTGACTTAGTGACCTAAGGTTTAGCAAAGGTGAATCTTAGGTCTGATTTCTCTTTTCACAAGTATTAGGGGCTCAAAAATTTAAGGAGAGCAAAATTTTGGAGGGTGTTGTAGCAGCTACAACAAATGGCGATTCACTGGTAGGACCCAGGATCTCTGCTGGTGCTTCATCGGGTGAAGGGTGGGACTGAGCCTGTTGACCCTTCCATTTCGTGGGTCCCACTACTTTTGTCCTTGGACCTTGCATGTATGCTCCACCTATCTGCATGTCCCAGGGTGCGAGCGTATCACAATTCATTCCAGGAGACTGGACAAAAAAGGTTGTAGTCACCTCGGAGATTTCCAGGATCTGGTACAATTATTTCGTCCTCATTGTGTTGCTCCGCTGCCAGCGAACCTAATGGTCCCGGCGGAATCACTACCTAGGAGTCACGTACGTTTCTTCGATGCCAGCGAGCCTGGTCAGTACCCTGGTGGAGTCATCGCATCGCCTCTCTGCGCAGGAATCCTTTCTCGATCCTTTACCCTTATTCATGTGCTAGTTTGCACTTATTTAAAATGTGCTCAGGGCACTTATTTGACTGTGCTCAAGGCACTTATTTAATAGTGGCATTTTTTCCTAGGGCGGATGAGGGATCCTGACTTATTTTGCTTGCAAGAGAGGTTGCTCCTGGTCTATATGAGGACCTTTTGGTTTTTCCCATATTTTTTTTTTTCTCCTTTGGTTAGCTCTGTCCCTTTCCCATCTAGTGCCCAAAAACACCAAGACTTTCTTTTGTATCGCAATTCCTCGGGCCAGCATGCTAGGCAAGCTACCTGTGCTTGGTTCCTGGGACTTAGATGTGTTTTCCCCACTGAATGCATATCACAGGCAAGCTCGTGTCCCTTTTGAGTTTCAGGGGCGTTTCTTCACCAGCGTAGATTCCGGCACAACATTGCAAATTGAGTAACCTCTACATCCCTCCATCAACATTTGGGATGCTACAGGGGACAGGGTCAATGGGAGCCTGCTGGGAACATGCAGTTTATTAAAAACAAATAAGAAACTGAGAAAAAAGGAAAAAAATAACACAAAATAAAACGGAACAAAATAACAATAGACACATGGTACAGGGTATAATGATGGCCCCTCAGGGCTATCAAGTGAAGTAGTGTTTAAGGTCGTGCCCATTTACCGAGAGGACCTCAATTCTCCCCTCAAGGGTCTGTAGCCTGTAGGTATGGGAGCCGATTTTTTCTTTAATCTGGAAGGGACCTGTCCACAGGGCCTAGAATTTGGAGTGCTTTCATTTATCCTTGTGAGATTTGTCCCACTTGAGGACCAGGTCACCTACTTCGAAAGATTTGTTTCCGACATACTTCTTGTCAAACCATCATTTTATTCAACTTTGGTGGATGGCGAATTTTTCCCGGGTTTTCAGCCTTTCCTCCTCTAGCTTCAATAATGTGTCTATTCAGGCTTGCAAGGCAGCACCAGGGGTGCCATGAGTCTCTTGGGATAACTGAAGGGCTGTGAGAGACAAGTTGGGAGGAAGAATAACTTCCTTTCCGTACACAAGAAAAAACGGGGAGGTCCCCAATGATGGCTTGGGCGTGACTCGATCAGCCCATAGGGCATTATGGAGAGCATTATGCTAATTCCGTTGTTGGGACAGCAAATTATTTTTGATGATGCGGATGAGGTTCTTGTTAGTTGACTCAGCTAACCCATTTCCTTTGGGGTAATAATTGGCAGAATGTTTCAGGACTATTCCATTTTCTAGAGCAAAATGAAATAATTTCAACGATGAAAAATACGTTGCATTATAAAAAACAAGGGAGGTTGGAACGCCAAACCTGATCATGATGCATTGGGTAATGAAGGCTATTACCTCTTGATCATTGACTTGATGCAACGGTATCGCTTCAACCCACCTTATGAAGTAGTCTGTGGTAGTGAGGATGTATCTATGTTGCTTGGAAGAGTGCGGCAATATTTCCCCAATCACGTCCAGCCCCCACTGCTGAAATGGTTCTTCCAGTGTGACAGACTGTAATGGGGTAGAAGGCCATATATCTCTATTTGCGAATTGGCATTGTTGGCATTTTCGAACATAGGCGTGCGCATCTTTGAAGAGAGTAGGTCAATAGAAACCGACACGCATGATCTTGTGAGCAGTGGTATCCCCCGCATAGTGTCCACTTGTTGGACCATAATGGAGTTCCGCCAAAACTTTTTGTGCCTCATCATACTCCAAACAACGTAGCAGGACACCGCTATGGTGCTTGCAAAACAAATTACCCTGCACCAGCTGGTAGGATACAGCTTTCAATCTCAATCCGCGTTTCTGCTAAGTGGTTAAAGTGGGGTCCATGGTACCGTGTTTCAGATATTGCTGGAGATCTACGTACCATGAGAAGGTATCCTGCCGAGATGTGCTATCAGCTTGATACATGTCGATCTCGTGTTCCCAATTCTCTTCTTCACTGCTCTGTGAGTCTGTTGCCTCTGCGTCCATCCGACATAATCCTTGGCCCTTTATAGTGTGTTCTTGCTTGAATTCTAGGTCATATTCTTGGAGGCACGTCATCCAGTTGCCTCGTCTCTCACCCAGCTCCTGTTGTACGAATAGTGAGCGAACAACTGGGTGAGGAACAAAGACTGTGACATGATTCTTCAAAATATATGGCCTGGAGTGTTTAACTACCTTTTGTAATGCGTAAGCTTGTTTGTCAATATCTGGATAATTCAGCTCGGCGCCTTGTAACCCAGTGCTTATAAATGATATAGGTCGCTCATCATTGTTGTCATCTTTCTGAGTGAGGACGGAGGCCAAATATGAATCTGAGGCAAAGGTATACAAGATAAAGCCTTTGTTGAAATCCGGACTATGAAGAGCGGGTGCTTCCGTGATGGCTCGTTTGATGTTATCGAACGCTTATTTCTCAGGAGGATTCCATTTAAAGTTAGCGTTTTTCTTAATCATGCATTGCAATGGTTTCACGATTTGGGCAAAATCTGAGATAAATTTTTGTACGAAGTTGATTTTGCTGAGGAAAGACTGGATAGCTTTCTTACCACTTGGGGGCGATATTTGAGTGATGACTTTCACACGTTCTGGGTACACCACTATGTCGTCTCGAGTTATTATGTGCCCCAACAATTTTCCTTCAGCGAAGGCGAAAATGATTTTCTTCAGGTTTAGTGAGATCTCGTATTTCCGACACCTTTCAAAAATTTGCTTGAGGTGGTGTAGATGGTCAGATCTGCGCTTTGAAAACACAGTGACATCATCAAGGTATACTACCATGCTTTTCCCAATGAGTCCTCTGAAGGCAATGTCTATAGCTCTTTGGAAGGTGGTGCCAGCATTAATCGGGCCAAAGGGCATGCGTCTGAATGCAAATGTTCCCCATTTAGTTCTGAATGTGGTTTTGAGCCGATCAGGCTCAACCACTAGCACTTGATTATACCCTGAAAACCCATCCAATAGAGAGAACATTTTCGACCCTGATACAGCTTGAAGGATTTTCTCCACAGGAGGGATAAGATAGTTGTCCTTGTTGGAGGCTCTATTTAAATTCCAGAAGTCTACACACAAACGGATTTCGCCGGATTTCTTGCGAATAGGGACCAAGTTTGACACCCAGATCGAATGTCTAACTTTGAAAATTATCCGTGCATCCGAGAGCTTCTTTAGTTACTTTTGGATCATCGGTTCTAAGGCGGGGTGTACTTTTCTCAGTTTCTATTGGAAAGGCTTCACTCCTTCCTTCATGGGTATGACGTGTTGGATGATCCATGTATCATAAGTTCGAAGCTCATCATATGTCCAGAAAAACACATCTCGGTATTTCTTAAATAATCTGGTGAATGCTTGCTTCTCCTGAGGGGTGCACTCATTACCTAGATTGACAAGTTTGGGATCCTTGTCTGTCCTGAGGTTAATTTGTCGGCACGCTAACGTGGAACTTTGCACCTTCGTTTTTGGGGGCCCTCAGAAATGGTTCTATAGGTCAAACAACTTTTCGAGTGACACGATCCCTTTGGGTATGGGATTTTCTTTCCGATCTCGTAGTTCCTCTTGCAAAGCTCGATCATGATCCTCTTCTTCTATAACTGCGTCCTTGAATACATCCATATTGAGCATGAAATCCAGTACTTGTTCGTCATCATTGAAAATGCGCAAATTAGTAACATTATCTAGTACGGATGGCCTGTAAATAACTTCAATAGAAAATCCATCTCTAAGTGGGGTGAACCTAGCGGCAACGTTGGCGAGTGTATTGGCTGCTGCATTATGCATTCTAATACAGATTTAATACAGAAAGCATAAAAAGAAAAAATTAAACACCATACCTCTTGCTGGTAACCTTTCAGATGTGGAGACAAGCAATAGATGGTTTTACGTATCTGACGAGTGATAATCTCAGAATCGCCAATTACCTTTAAACAACAACTTTTAGATCTATGGCCTTTTTTAGTCTGAGTAGCAATGCCTCATACTCGGCCGTATTATTCATGCACTAGAACTCTAACCGGCAGGAAATTAGGAACTTGTTCTTCTCAGGGTCAAGTAAGATACAACCTACGCCAGCCCCGTCTTGGGTTTTGGAACCGTCATAGTACAAGGTCCATATTTCATCTTCTGATTTGACAAGGCTATCTGAGCACATTGGGGACGTACACGGGGCAGCAGTTTATAATGGGTCCTTTGTTGAGGCAGAGGAGTTTCAGTAACCAAAATCATCTCAGACTGGATGTCTTGAGTGATCAGGGATTGTGGAGTTTGATAGCACCCAAAGATGGACTCTAAGAAACACATACTGAGCTCTTCTTGTGCGAAACTGACTGGTTCGTTAGTTGTGTCCAGGTCGGTCACAATATATTTCATGTACTGCTCACTTTCAACCTGGATTTGGTTATTCTTGCCCTTGTACAGGAGCCAAAGGTGTGACCAATCAGTGGAAAAGTATCCCTGCAGCTTGCTAGATCAATCTCTGCTCAACAGAAGGCCATAGGCCTCGGGGATATCCACGATTACTATGTCAATGCACTGATGCACCCTAGAATCAGAGGATAGGCGGATAATGACGTTGTTTAATTCGCCTACTACTAGGACTTGAGATTTGTCGAGTTGGATAATCTTGGCATCAGTTTTCTCAGGGTGGATGTTTAACTTCTTGCATACGGATAAGGGCATAACATTCGTGGATGCACCAGAATCGACGAGGCAATTATGGACATTGAAGTTAAAGATCTCGAAGGAGAGGAGGAAAGGTGGTGTGGATCCCCTGGAGTTGGTGTTTATGGCATTTACGATGGATTGGGTATTTGCAGCAGTTTGGGCAGATGTGATGTTCACAGGTTTGGTTGTCGGTAGATTGGAAAAGGCCTTGAGGATAGGATCTCGTTGGTTAGCAATGCGAGCGAGCTTGTAGAGAGAAATATTATCCTGGGTCTTCTTCATATCCTCGATAATGTTATAACCAGAATCTGTGTGTGAGGCAAGTTCGGTGGTGGTTTTAGGGGAAACCGATGAAGCTTTAGCATTAGGGCCTTCTCTAGGGTTAGTTGGACTAAATTTTTTAGGAGTCCTGGTTTGGTTTTATGCATTTGGTGGCAGGGTTTTCCTTAAGAAATATTTCCTTTTTTCTTCGAATGATTGTTCAGGGACCAGGCCTTTACTCCTCAAACCATAGTTTTGAGGGGGTTTAGATTTAGGATCGTCGGCCAAGTTAATCCTAGTTGTGGAAGGGAGAGACTCTCCGCGGATGATCTCAAAAGTGAGGACAGTGGAACCCATATCCTCATCAGGGGGGAGGCCTCTTCATTGTCTGAAATAGCCTCCTCTTCCAGATCTCCGGGGGTTTGGTCTTCCAGAAGTTGATTCACCATGGCAGTCATGCTATTAATCCACTGGGGGCAAGTTTTCTCTGAGTGACAGGCTTGATGGAAAGAACAAAAGTTGTCCTTGTCGATTTCTTCAACGTTGAGACCGGCACTCGAGTTTGACGGGGGCCGGTTCATAGCGGGATTATTCTTTCTGAAGAAAGGTTTTTACGTTTTAGCAGCTGGGACAGAATCATTGTTCTTCCTCTTCAGATCAAAGACTTTGTTGGTCAGTAACTTGAGGGACTTTGTGATACTTTCGAAATCAAAGGGGTCCTTATCTTTGTCTCCGGATTTATAGTTTGAGGATTGAGCTCTCTTCGTGGTTGGATTTTGATCATCCCGTCCTTCATGGTCGATGGCTCCTATGGATAGCATATCTCTTTCGAAAGCTAGGGCAGTGGTGTAATTCGCTGCTAGGTTAGCTCTAGCATCACGCTTCATGAAAATGGAAATATTCCGAGGAAGAGCCCGAGTGTAGTAGTCGACGGTGATGGAATATTCTAATGCCATATTCAGCGGGAATTTATTCAAGATCATAGCGAAACGTTGATTGAAATCTTTGAATTTATCTTTTTTCTGACACTTCAAAGCACTAAGTTTAGTTTGGAGCATGGAAGGAGTTTTGTCTTCTAAAAACTTTTGAAGAAAAATACCGCGGAACTGCTTCCAGGATGAGATGGAAGAAACTGGGAGGGATAGGTACCAGGTGTCGGCTTTATTCTCTAAAGTATGGGGAAAAACACGGCATGCTACATCGTCAGATTTTACTCTCATAATTTGTAAGACTAGGTAAAAGTTGCTTATGTGATCTTCAGTTAGCGTACCTTTTTCGGGGTCGAACTTGGGGAGGTGCTTCTCCGGATGCCGGGGCATGTCATGAAGGGGGCCATGGAGGGCTAAAGGATACTGCGCCATCCAATCCATAGGCTGCACATGCCTAGCTTGCTGGTGGTGCAGTATGTAAACATGCCCTATTTCACTTTCAGACTCGCTCCCTGTGCCTGACCTAGATGCTTCGCCTTCATGATGGGACTGCATGTCCTGATTCCTCCCTCGGTTCCCTACATCTCTGATATTTCTCCAGTTATAAAGGAATGAAAATCTATTATGGTTTTTGTGGTGATGGTGGTGGCCTGGATTACGGCCTTGCCCATGACCCTTGTTCCCCTGGCCTCTCCCAGCTCCTCCTCGAGGTGGGTCGTTTGGTTGAGTGTTATCATTCAAAGTTTGGTTCGGTTGAGGGTTGGTGTTGGGTTGTGGTTCGGTGATTTCGAGGCTGCCCTCTTCCGCCTCCCTAGGGCTATCTGGGGGTTCTTCAGAATTCTGCTAAATTGAGTCTACATAATCTTCGATCATAAGACCCACAAGCTAGGGTAGGGAGTTGAAAAGGGTTCCTTGGTGAGTATGGTTAGTTGTGGGAGTTTTAGGAATAGCCAAGGAACTAGTGACCGGGGCTCGCTGTAAACCCTTGACAAGGTTGCGAGCGATAGGGCACAGGGCCCTTAGCTGATCTAAGGTAACCTCATAGTAAGGGGCTTCCTCCACCTGGGAATTTTCTAAGGGTGGAGGACTGGTATTTTCATACATGATCTCCCCTTGGGGAGTTTGTAATGGGATGTTACTTGTGTGCTGGGAGCCTGCAATTCAGGCCCTCCTTCTAGCGCCAAATTTGTTGACGCGAAAATATGTATGGCCAATAGTAGGGGATCTCCCCGGTATAAAGTCCCAATTAGACTCTAAACGGTTTGTGATAGGGATCCCATCCGGAATATGGGTCCGGCTACCGCTGAATACTCCTTTCCTCAGACACAGACGAGCGTTGCAGACCTGTGAACACACGTCTATCTGGATGATACAATGCAAATGGTTGATGAGTCTCAATGAAAATAAAACACTATGAATAGAAAGATGAGTTTGAAAGCATGAAACCAAGGAAGTACTGTTAGCATCACATCATAAGGGTCATACTTGTAAAAAAGCTATTCGAACCACATAAGAAACAGTTCTTTGTGGTTAGAGCACCCTTCACTTCCTTAAGCGGTTTTCCAAAGATGAGATTGTAATGTTCCCAATTTTTAGCCTCAAGCTAAATGGAACATTATAGTTAGCATATTTTTATCTTGTTGAATAAAATGGGTAAGGAGACCCCTTAACCCATTTTGATGGAGAAATAACACTCCTTGTGTGAAAGGAGGAATAATAAAGCAGCTGAATTGAGCACCACATGGTGTGAACAGGATTGGATCATGCTTGATCTAGTCATTTTGACCAAGTCAACTAAAACTGTCTAGATACATTGCACCTACTTGGACAACGCAGTTTTAGTGGAGGCTCCTCTTGCTTGAGCTAGAAGCAAGTGTGAATGGGACCCATGGTGAGAATATTTCATTTTCTTTATAAGGAGGAGATGGCAGCCCATTTTCATTATGCATTAGCTTATTATTTTCACTGGGTCTGCAAAGACTTGCATCCCCAGGCTATTTAGCAGGGTTGTAGTGTTCTTCACCCAAGGGTGTTCCCGGTCGGGAATCCCTACCTCATCCTCAAGGAAGGAGAGGTTTTGAGCTACATTTCCTCATTCTGGCATTTGGCCAAGCTTATCCCTTCAGCTAAAGCGTTATTTCTGCAGCAGAAAACGCTATGTTGCTGGGTGCAGCAACATAGGAACTCATTGAGTCATTCCTTGGCTTGTTTTTCAGTGGAGGGCTCAGCTATTCATTGGAGGACCGGTGAGGAGGACTCCCGGGATTATTTTCAGATCTTTGGCACCAGGCCAAACACTCACCATCTCTCACATCGCAGTCTAGGGCAGAAACTGCGTTATTTTCAGAGGTAGTTGCTGGGAGAGCCATTTGTGCTTAGCAGGAGGAGTGTTTTTGAGTGAAAATGGATCAGCCCTTTGCTTGAGAACATTATTAGAGGAGGGCATGAGTATTTCAGATCTGCCATAGCCTCATTCTTATTTTGGTTCAGTTGCAGTGACAAGTTATTTGTCACATTGTACATTTTCAGGCATTTCTAACAATCTCTCCTAGATTGGCTAGAAATCTTGTATTGGAGCCCTTTCTCCTATTCTCAGGAATTTATTTATATGTATCAGCCATTTTTCATGTATATTCATCTATAGCAGCAGCTACTCTGATATAGGTAGCAATGTCACTGCTCTCCGGCATTTTGTGTAGTTGCAGCAACTCTTGTATCTCATGTGTTGATCATCGGAGATTGATTCCGGTAGCTTGAGTGGCTTGTCCCTCAAGATATTTCTGTATATTGTAGCTGATATCTTAATAACATGATGGCTGTATTATATTTCATCTTATGTTGTATTCAGATTTGCAGATTTTCATGATTGTGTTCATGTATTGCTGTAAGCTCTCTCTTTGAGCATTCTTTGAGGGATCTAGTTTGGGGAGATCTGAATAACCCAGCTAGAGACATTTCTTTGGGCTCAACTTCTGGAAGAGAAGTTTTTGATGAGTTAAAAAGGGGATCCAAGCTCCCTTTCAACTTTTTTTACACTACCTTCCTTATACAGTGTCCTTGAGGACCCTAGAACTGAAATTCCCGAAAAAGGAATATTACAAAGATAAATGTTAGTAACAAAGTTGCTTAAAATTTTATGTATGAACAACTTAACATAATTAATAAAATTTAGTGAGCTGAATGTATAAATGATATAAGCGGAAAACTTAGATGATTAAATCAACAAGGTATCAGATACATAAGGCAAAATATTCACAATGTTAACACATTAACTCCCATCAGATCCAAGAGTGGAATCAAAACAAGTGCTTGTATTCATTCATAAAGAGTGCATTCAATATTATACAATTCTCTGCTCCTTTGGAGTCCTCGAAAAAAATGTCCTTTACAATTCCCGGAAGGGAGTATTTATAAAACGAAATTGACCCTTGGGTATCCCTAACTTTTCGCCTTCCCGACCGTTGGTTTACTTTGTGACTTGAGGGAAATTGCGACCTGCGACCTCAACTGTGGCTGCGACCTGCGACCCTTCAGTTGCTATGACCTGCGACCTGCTCTACTTACTGCTATCTGTGACTTGATCATGGAAGTAGTTGGGTGATTGCGAGGCTCGGGACATCTATCTGCTGCTGCTATTTGAGGTAGGTTTGCCAAGCTCAATAATCTGCAGCTACTGGGGAGACCTGAGGCGTATCTTCTCTTAACCTGTGAAGACATTCGAGGGCGTTTGGAATCATATTTTCCCTCTTGACTATGATTTGATTCGATAAGGAGGCCAATTTAGTATATATCCGGATCGGTGTCACAATGAATTGAACCATGTTTTCTCTCGACGTCAGCAGGTCTTGCGAGGCGGCCGCTTGCCTTATAGGCTGTAAAAATGTTTGAATATCAGTGGAGACTTCTTCCCATGTTTTCTCTTCTCCGAGTGCACCCAGGGAAGGGATGTGGTGTACCTCGGCCATTGAGTCGATGCCACTAATCAAATTTTCATATGCTGACATTACCTTCTCCAGATCCTTGATGAGCTTTTCCTTGGACTGTACCTTCATCTGAAATTGAACTTTGTCATTCTGGGTGGCAATCCAATCTCCTCTAGGCAACGTGGCTGGGGCTTTTGGATACCTGTTAGACCACTCCAATATCTTGTCCAATGCAGTAGAGGCTTCTTTCAGCTGTATGTTCCTCCTTTTAGTTTCGGCCTGTGCCTTTAGTAGAGGCGCTACAGTTTTATTTATGGTAAACATTTCTTCATAGACCTGCATCATAGAGGCCTCCAAAGTGACTAGCTCTCCCTGTATAGTGAGTGATATTTCATTTGCAGGGGTATCCCTAGCTTGAAATTATCTGACCTCTTCTTGAAGCACCTTCTTTTCTTACTCTACTTGGGTCGTCTTGAGTTCAAAGGCCTGCAGTCTATTCTGTAAGGACATAATTTCTCTGCTCATCCTACTAATGTTCTCTTCGGTAGCTGCTGCAAAAGCAGTACCGGCTGAGGCAATCATGACCAGGTTAGTCCTGGTGTCCAAGACTATTTCCTTCCCTGGAGTGACTGCGAGGGGCACTGCAGGGTCTCGTGCCAAACATCTTCTCTTCTCCTGCCTGATCTTATGTGTGAATTGATCATAGGTGAGTCTAGTGAGATCAAGCACTCCCTCATCTAGATCCTCGGAGGTACCTATTTTTGAGAGAGTGAAACGGGCAGGATTTTTCTGAGGTACCTCAATGGGTGGAAACTCTGTTTGTCCCTTTGTTTCTAAGCACGGTGTCTTACTCCCTTCAACTCCTGCTCTGTCCTTCTCTTCCTTCAACCGGTGCTCTGCTTCTGCCTTGTCTTGCTCTTCTTTCAGCCAGTGCTCGACTTCTACTCTGGCTTGTTCCTGATGCTCGGCCTCTGCCTTATCCTATTTCAATTTCAACTGGCGCTCGGCTTCCGCCTTTCTTCCTCCTCCTTCTTCCTCAGTTCCTCTTCTTTTTTCTTGCGGTTTTATTTGCCCGCTTCTTCCTTTGCTCTTCCTTCATCTGCCTCTTTCGTTTGTCCTCTTCTTCCCTTGCCCTTTCCTCGGCCTCCTGTTTAGCTTTTGCCTCCTCTTCTCTTGCCCTCTTTTCGACCTCTTGTTTAGCTTTGGCTTCCATTTCTCTTTGTTGGGCGGAAGGGCTGAGGCCTATACCAGTGTTTGGTTTCATAGCTCTGGAGGACGAGGCTCCTCCCACTGTATTAGCTCTTTCCTCCAAAGTATAGTTGTCCTTTTCCTCCTGATCACTTGATTCTGCTGGAGCTGCCTCTCTATCCTTGTTGTACTATTTCTTTATTCTATCTTCGGTCGGGTAGTCAATATGCTGATAACTCCATTTGAATTTGGCCCACTTGCAGTGTGTGGGGATGATTCTCTCAGGATCATATGTACGGTGTGCCAAGGGAGGTAGATGGAATCCCTTTATCTGTTCAGCTTCTGCTTCTACCTCTCTGAAGTCTTTTACTATGTAGGCACCAATGGTGAGTGGCAAGGTTGGCCATGGTTTCTTTTTACCTTTAGTGAGGACTTTGGAGAAATAGCCTGACATCTGATAACAATTTTCTTGGAGAAGAAGCTTGTCTGTTACGAAGCGAGGCAATGCATGGGGGGCCTTGACCGACCCAAAAACTCAGAGGAAGGTGCTATCGATGTCTGGAAACCAGTGGGCCACTTGAATTATTGTATCCATGGCCCACTCGGACATGCATGGGGGGTCTTTTCTGAATAGCTTCACGTAGAGGGTGGGGATGAAGCTACATGTTATTGACTCCATGTCTTGTTTATATCTGGAATCCCAAAACACCATTAGGTCTTTTTGAATTGGATCACCATTCTATGAGTCCCAGTTATGCGACCACCCCTCAAATTGGCACCTAGCACACACTGCATATAGGAGATAAGATGCCATGTAAAATTCCGATGCATACCCTTCATCGGGTGCCAGAGCTGCAGATATGTTTGACTTGAGAGCTGTTATTATCATGTTGGCCTAGTTGAAATGGGTACCGTACACGGTGATGGCGTACATTAGAGAGACCCATGTGTCATTGAAAAAGGTGGCGTCTGGGTGGCCATACATCCTGCATAACATCGCGGCTACAAGTTTGCAAACTTTCCTGAGACCTGCTGTCTGATATTCTTGATCCTTCTTAAGCCAGAATTTTTCTGGGTCTTCCCACCATCCTTTCAACGTTTCAGATATGGGAACTACATGAGTAGTGGCCCATTCATCATTGAAGGTATGCTCACGGGCGGGAAGCGCATAGTAGAATTCTGCATCTTGTCCCTTTAGGTTGGTGAAAGTCTTCCCGACATGGTCCTGAATGACCCAGATCTTGGGGTCGACTCTCTGTAGTATCCATTCAATCAGCTTGGCGCATGGGAACACCGGCAGGTGCACCCCTGCGTAGTGCAATTTGGATTGTTTAACTTGAACATATATTTGTTGGTTAGGGAGGTCCTCTGGAAATTCAGTCTGAGTAAAATATTTGTAGATCTGGTACCAGATCATACTGTCCCCCTTACCGAAGATGCAGGTTGTGTCTCTATAGATGGGGGGAAGAAAAACAGGTCTTTCCTCCTCCGAGATTTTTATCTCAGGACTTTTGTTCCTCTTGCGAACTGTCGGCGGCCCCATGTCACTTGATGCTGGTGAAATGGATACACACTCTAGCTCAGCTTCAATATCCCCTGGCATGTTCATAAAACAATCCCACAATAAGATAGATGCCAGCATTTTTAAATATGTGGGTTGTTTCTACATCTACTTAGTTATTTCCAAGGAGGTGGGTTAACCTACGACCTAGTGACCTTGTGACTGGATCACGGGGTCGCTAGGTCGCGTTGGCTTAACACTCAACAGAAGGGCGACTTAGCGACCTGGCGACCTGCGACTAGGTCGCTAGGTCGCAGGGTCGCAGGGTCGCGTTGGCTGGAAACTTTGCAGAAGTGCGACCTAGCGACTTAGCGACTCGCGACTGGGTCGCAAAGTCGTTGAGTCGCTGGGTCGCATCACTTTACATTTTCATGATAAGCGACCTAGCGTTTCTGCTACTTAGCAACGAGGTCGCAAGGTCGCAGGGTCGCTCTAGGGCTTTGTGGATGCGCAACGGAAAAATTCTTGGAAAACACACATGGTGTCCACAAAATCATCGTACAAGGTTGTAGGAGCCTTCACAGGTGAGTTAGGCAAGGTCCTAGGAAGGGGGAAGGGGCAGGCAAGCTTAACACAAGATCAGAAGAAAACTGAAGGAGGGGAGGTTTGCAGAAGGATTGTCAATGGCTTTGGTCAAGGTCATAACAGGGTAAAAATAGGCTACGGTGAGGAAAAAATAGTAACAACTACCCTAGAAAAGAAACAGCAGGAGGATCAGGCACTTACCCAGGAAAATCGCGCTCCAGCTGGCTTGTTAGAGGCGGTTTTTTTCTCTGTCATGCAAGTCAAATGCAACCTATGTGACCCTTCTATATATAAAGGGGTCGCACGTGTGGGAAATTAATGAGGGTTGCCAGGTCGCGAATTAGTTGCATTAATGAGATGTGCTACCTTGTGACTCTGCGACCTTGCGAATTAAGGGGTCACGAGGCCGTTGATGCTTGATTTTGGACTGATGTGCGACCCAGTGACTTGGCGACCTGGGGGGTCGCAAGGTCGCGAGGTCACAACTTAGGAAATTTAACCATATTTGCGACTTAGCGACCTGAGGTTTAGCAAAGGTGAATCTTAGGTCTGATTTCTCTTTTTCACAAGTATTAGGGGCTCAAAAATTTAAGGAGAGAAAAATTTTGGAGGGTGTTGTAGCAGCTACAACACAACGCAAACCAGAGAAAGCCACAATTGCTTTATCCTGCCACCATATTCTATAGACATCAGATATTGAGGCCCCCATCTAGCTACAATTTGTCTTCACATCTACCCAAATATTTCCACTTATTTTCTTAGTGTAATCACAATGTGAAAAAGGTGTTCATGAGACTCCTAGAGCTTGCATAGAGTGTAGCGGTTTGGGCCATACTAGAATATTCTTTGAAAATTGTCCCATGTAAGGAGTTTGTTATTGAAATCCAACTACAAACATAATTTCTAATTTTAGTGGTTCATTGGCCCTTCAAATCACCTTCCACCACTAGGATATTGTTTCAGTGAAAGTATCTTCAAACCAAGAGTTATATCCCAACTTTGTTATAAAATATCTAGTGTAGGAATTTGGTCCATCAAAGTGTATTAGCTACATTTTCATGAAGGAAGACTTGAGCATATGCTAGCAGATCCACATAACTATCCCATTCATATGCCAAATCAGCTGTTATACCTATATCCCTAGCCATCTTCCAATATTCCCTACCCCTTACCTAAGGAAGTTGTGAAGCAACATCAACCAAACTCATAATATTCCACTATATCAATGCTTGAATAAAGGGTTCAAATAGCCTATAATTATTCTTGACACCATACTACAGTATAAAAACCAATTCTGATAGCTCTTTCATTCCCCACATGTTAGGTTGTCCAATGGTCTATCAGGGAAAAATCCTTAACTAATGATTTCCAAATTATCAAACCTACAAAATAATTATCAACAGTTCTAAACTAGTCAGTTATTGACATACTTGGGAAGTACTTGGTCTACGTGACTTTGTACCAAAGGGATGTCTCTCGAGTTAACCACTATAAGTTTTTTCCTGCTAGTTCCTTGGCGAATAAGTGGATTTCCTTATTCCCCCAACCTCCAAGATCCTTTGAACCCATGATGTGAGTCCCTTTTACAATTACAATACCTTTGTGATCACCAAAACCTATCCATAGGAATCTCAATCATGCTTTCCAAAAATTATTAAGAACTCCTTTGGGGATTACAAATATAGAGTTCCAGTATACTGGAATGCTTTCTAGGACTGCATTGACTAATACCAAATTCCCTCCACGTGATATAAGTTGATTCAACCATCTTTGAATATTCCCTTCGATCTTCTTAATTAGCCATGGCTAATCATCTTTACATTATTTTTGTGGTTTTTAATAGAACCCTAGGTATTTGAAACCTTCTTTCAAGAAAATTTCTTGAGCATGCGCCATAGCCTTGTTAGAAGATCCATTGAACATAATACAAGATTTAAGTCCATTAATTTCCATACATGTTAGTCTGAAGAATAAATCTTGATAATTTTTCGTGAAAATAACATCCTTGCAACCACCAGAGGAATACACCAACAAATCATATATGAACATAAAATGAGAGATAGTAACAGAGTTAGAAATTCTCACTTTTCCAGAAAGACCCTTTTCCCAGGACTTAGCCACTTGTTGACTGGACATATCGACATCAATAAAAAAGAGTAGGGGCGATAGTGGGTAGCCCTATTGAATACATTATAGCAGATAAGAAAGGGGATGTAGAGTCATTGATCATATCTGCAAAGGTTGTACTTTGAATGCACCAATTGATCTAATTAAAATTATTAATACCAAAACCCAATTGAATTAGAACCAATATAAGAAATGACCATTTTACCTTATCATAATATTTGGAAAATCAAGATTCATAACTTCTTCCTTTATATTAGCCTTTTTAACCTAATGAAATACCCCCCAAGTGACAACTACTGCGTCATGTATGTTTATATGATGGAGAAAACAAAATTGTTCCTATGATATAAAATCACTAAGGATTGACTTGATTATTCTTTTTATGATCTTGGAGATTAATTTATATATTATATTACATCAAGAAATGGTCTTGTAGCCCCCAAAATAATATCCATCATGTTAGTGTCAGTATTTGCATCCTGCCATCAATGATCAAAAATCCTCTTTTCATATCATTTTAGGAGTGCCACTCAGAAATTTTTTATCATTCCACTAGGTCATGCAAAAATTTGGTCACTGATTAGGGTATTGAGATCATTAATACTCCTTTAACCTCCATGGTCAATGGAAATCATCATGGTCAGGTCATCCATTGTTGAAAGAGTCCCATAGTCATCATGGTTATCAGCCAACTCATTCTTCCATGTTGTGCCATCATTAGGTCATAGGGTTAAAATCATGAAAATTGGAAATTCATCTTTTGAAGGAGTAGCAATAGTCAAAGGTATTCAAAAATTTCAGGTTAAAAACTATAATTTCCAATTAAGTGGCTTTTTTTTTACCATATTTGACTCTTAGTTGTGCTTGGATAGCTCATTTCCCTCTCCTAGGGTTTTGAGGGCATTTTTCTTGGTCTCATGACTTCCATGGTTAAATCATCAACAAGACTTGTATCCTGATGCTCTTAGACCTTCCCCTATCCTTAATATACCTTCCTAAACACTTCCCATCACTCCTATCCCTCAAAATCATCATTGTTCCACAAGCCCTAGCCTATTGCTATAATTTGACACTTTTATAGACTAGGCCTGTGTTTTTCCCTTTTGGACCCCTTCCCCTCACTCAATCCTTGAAATTCCACTTTCCCCTACTCTCTAAAATCTATCCCTATCCCCAAAAATTTCCCCAAGAATTTAGACATCCCCTAACCCCTTCATTCCCCTCCCTCTACAAGGTAGTCCTAAATCCCCTGTTTTTCCTACACCAAACCCTAATTTCCTCTCCCATTGAGCTAGGGTTTCTATGGAATTAGAGACATCTGAGCAGAGGAGGAATTAGGGAGGTCATTTCAGTAAGTATGAGGCCATTCCAAATCATAAACATCATGTCTCCATCATTTTTCAAGAAGTCATTCCAAGGGACAAATCATATGCCACACATAGGGCCGATTTTTCTTCAAACTATGTTTATGACGAAACAAAGATTAATTTGACAAAAGTGAGAGATTTTTTTGTCCAAAATAGACCAAGGAAGAAAAACCTCCTTCAGTGTTTACACAGGTGTCATGGTTTTGGATAAATGTCAAAACTACAGTTTCTACAAGAGTTTTGTCGCACTTCTGGTGTGACCTTGGGAAAATCAATTTTTCTCCTAGCTGGAGTGTCCAAATGACTTTTTTGATGAGTCAAACGATAACTAGACAGAGATATATTTACAATTAGCTATCATGAGCTCAATTTTGAGTTGTGTAAGGCCTCCAAAAGTTTCATGCAAGAGCACACTGCATTTTTGCACCCCCATTCTGCACTTTTTTACCAGTCCTGGGAGAATCATTTTTTGACAGGTCAATTCAAGTCCATTCTGCAAAATAAAGGCATATTTGGAAAGTAGATAGTATAATATTTCCAACGATCTATTCTGGGTCGAATTTGGACACCGGGAAGGCCTCCAAAAGTGGCCTGCAAGATGGAGGGCATGTTTTCCAAAGGGAGGGCGTGTTTGCCAAAGGGAGGGTGTGTTTGACAGTTTGCTGATATTTTTCAAATTTCACTGAAAATTTGACTTTTGTCTTGAAAATAATTATTTCACTTATGTAATTGAGCATGATAAATTTAAATATGGTATGGATGAGCTACCTAGGGGTAAATACATTATGTAAATGCCATCATGAAGTCAAATGAATCAATTTCATGGAAGTGAGGGATGAGTCACTTTGACCTCCCTACACTCTAGGTATCAGTTCAGATTATTATGGATCAGCTCCTCAACTTAGGGATTTGACCCCTGAGGTTGGGAGAGGTTGTTTGAGGTCTATATCTTGTACTTTTTGACTCATTTTCAAAGGTTGGAATCAGCTTGGATGCTAGCTCATTGATCAAGGACTATTGTCCTCAATTTGGCTAGTTAATAAAGAAGAGTTACAGCTAGTTTTTTGGATACATGTGGTATGATGTTTATAATTGTTTTTCCTTCAGTTTCATATGTTAGAATGTGTTGTCTTCATGTTCATTACATCTCTATTGTATGATATCTTTCAAGTTGATATGTAGAATACATTCTTGCTCATGCTCTGTTTAGGGAAAGTTATCATAATTTATCCATTTTCCTCTATTTAGGAAAACTACATCTCCCATGATTTTCCTATCTCCTCGCCAGTCTTAAAACCATCTCATCAAAATCATTTTAAAGTGTTAAGCCTGATTCCTACCTTGCCCTGTTGAATCTCTGCAACCCTATCTCATTTTCCTAACCTAGCTCCCTTGACCATACTTTCATCCAGCAGTCTGACGAAAATCAATTATCAAAACCCTTGAACTCACACCTAGCCTAAAATCCTAATCCATTCAGCCTCCTAGGTTTTGTTTTGTGGAGAGCGCCCTCTCCAAATTGGTAGGGCTAGATACCAAGTTAAAAGGTTGGTCTGTGGTTACCTCTGTTGGGGTTTCTTCCCCAGCCTTAGAAATCTGGCGAAGTGATAACACATCCTACGTCTTTTGAAAGAGGAAGAGGAAGGTAACTAAAGGATGCAAGAATTTTTCCTGAAGCTTGGGATTCTCGCACTACCTTAATAATATTTTCCCATAGTAATTCATAAAATCCTATATAAAAATCCATAGGAAAACCATCGAGACAAGGAATCTTACCCCTCTACATTGAAGATAGAGCTACCTAATTTTTTAACTTAGAAACATCCTCATACATGTCAGCATTCATCTCCTCATTGAAAGTTATGGCAAATTTTTTCAACCACTTGTATTATTTCTTGTATTGGGAATCCATGAGGCTGCGAGAAAATATTATGAAAGCATCTTACTCATTCCTCTACTTTGTCCCTGAAGGAGACCTTTGGATCCCTTGAAGAACCCTTAATGCTCCAGATGGTGTTGACCTGTTTTCTTCCATTTGCATAGTTATGAAAATTTTTGGTGTTGTTGTACCTTGAAGACAACCATAATTCCTAACTTTTTAATCTTAATATTTCTTATCCTTCTAGTAACAAAGAATTCCTCTCTTCTTCCAAACTTCTCATCATCTATCACTACTCAATAGATATGGCATTTGGCTCCATCGATGAGAAGCTTTCTTCTATCTAGAGATCAACTTCAATCAACCTCATTTTTTTTCTCCAATGGAAGCCCTTTGCTCGATTTTTAGAATCTTGTTTCGCAAAGGAAATATTTGTAGCAAATTCCTCCATGTAGGATGAAGTTTATGGACGTAAATGACACCATATACTTACCACCATTGATCAATACTCCTGCTCTTCAAGCCAAGCGAGAAGAAAAAATAAAGGAATCATTTTTAAGTCTTCCATATCTCAAGCCTATAAGATAATTGGTCTAAGGTCAGAGACTCCTTCATTCCACACCATTGATTTGAAAAATAGCTTTAAATCCATAAAATGATCTGAATAAAAAAATGGTCTAGTCGCTTAGATACCTCCGACCAATCCAAGTTCCTATTTGAGTAAGTTGGATAAATCTTGGTCGGTTCCACATCCACTAAGTGATTATTAATGATGAAGTTAGAAAAAAATGATGATCCTAATCCAATTGAGGGTGACATCCCCAAAATTCCCTCAACCCCGAAGTAAAATTCAGGTGACTGCTAACAATGGTGCAACTATCTTCAAAAGCACCTACATCTGACTATCCTTCCTAATACATCTCTCTATTAGAGTAAGGACCATAAACATTAAGTAAAGAAAGAAAAATTACTTGATTTTTGAATGAAAATTTCACCAAGTTTGCAGAAGGGAGAAGAGAGGAGGAAAGGGATTTGTAATCCCTGTTCCATTTTGTTATTAACCCTCACGACAACCTATCCACCTCTAAGTGGAAATAAGTAAAATATTGTTGAATGCTTTACAATAACTAATGGGCTTTGGAACTAACACACATGGTCCCTTGGACAATAAGTACATACATGAGATACACATCTTACAGACGTTTGAGGGAAATATTTTTGGGGGCTCCCCCTAACCCCCTCGCATTAAAGAATAGGATTATCATGGAGAACCTTTGGGAAGGGCTTCACTTGCTCTAAGTTCCCTAGCTATAAACACTTACTTTCCTCTCTTACTTTCCTGCCTTTTTTTCATCTGAGCCTTATGCAAATTGGACTTCCTACCCATTGAGTTTGGCATAGGAGTTTCCAAGGCGAGTCCTCTTGAAGAAAGAGGGACATTATAGGAGAATTTCCTTAGCCTAAGAGCATATATTTTCATTCCAACCTAAGACACAACAGCCATAGGGTCCATAGGGGGAGCATAAACCTTTGTAAGGGGAGAAGGAGAATTATATGCATTTTTCAATAATGCATATATATTTGCTGCTAGTATGGCCTAGTTTGGAAGGGATGTTGTAATGTACTGTTATACCACCAAAACCACCTAAGGTTTAAAAGATTTTGGTATAAAGACACCAGGTCCTGGTTAAACCATTGGGAGATCGACGAGAATGTTGCATTGCAAAACATTAATAACATTAAAAAAATTGTTACTTATAAGTTCAAAGAAAAAATGTGGTGTGAGAAAGATCTAGCAGCTAAAAGAAAATCAAGATATTATAAGGAGGTCATCAACCCCACCCTAGAAGATCAAAAGTATCTCTCTGTTTTAACTAGCTCAAAGAATAAAATTAATATAGCCAAGATTAGAACGAACTCTCATGAGCTCCATAATGAAACGAGTTGTTGGACAGTTCCTAAAACACCATGGATGGAAAGGATCTGCCATCTCTGTGAGAATATGAACATCGAGGATGAAAATCACTTTCTCTTAGAGTGCCCCGCGTACAACCACATTAGAGCTCAATTTGATAATATTTGTTGCAATACTGACCTTCCTAGCCTTTTAGGATGTCAAAATTATAGTGAGCTCGGGAGACTTCTCTCCAAGCTTTTCGAGCATAGGAATAAAATCTTAAATCAAACTAAATAACTCTTTTCTTTAGGTCCGATAGACCAAAGATTGGTCTCAGTGGACGTTAACCATCATCATCATCATCATAAAAATAAAATCTAGTGCAATATGGAAGAAATGTTGTAATATATTATATTTTTATATTTTATTTTGCAATATAATATTTTATATTTTATATGTTATATTTTATGTTGCAATATCGAGTCAAATTGTTTGCATTAGATAACATAACATGACATTACAACATCCCTTCCATACTAGGCCATACTAGTGGCAAATACATATGTATTATTGAAAAATGAGAATGTGTACTCTACATCTATCAAGCCTCCAAGAATCAAAATTTTCAAAGTGTAAACCTTTCTTCAAATTTTACACTAAAAAAAAATTACACCTTCACGCATTTGATCTCTTAATAAATCTAAAATTAAAATGAATCTAAACTAATTCTTAAAACTCAAACAAATATATATTTTGAAAAATTCTATTATATGTTTTAAAACCATATATTTTTAATTTCTTCTATTTTATATCAAAAATCTCATTATATCTCATTATATCTTTGAAATCAAAATTTTTAAATTTACTTTATTTTACATTTAAAAATAATTTATTTTTCCAACCCTTTTTATCCATCTGACACTTAGTTATTTATTCCCAATCTTGGAAAAGTGTACCATTCATTTTTTCCAATGTTTTTGGAATTTTTAATTTGTTTTCTTCCAAAGTCTTTGGGACCTTTCTTTTGTGATACAACCGCAAGAAGTTAAGAGATATTCTACATTATTTATTTAGTATTCATTATATGCAATTCAATTCCCTTACGAACCTTCACTTCTTTACTTCATCTTAATGTGGAGTTCACTGCCATTTATTTTTCATTTTATATGTGATTCAACTCCCCTAACAAACCTTAACTTATTTTAATGTAGGGGTGTTACCCAAGTTAAAAGGAGAGAGGATATTCCATTTTCAATTTCGTAGTGATTTTATGATGATTCAATGATTCATTCAAGAATCTTTCAAAGGGAATTTAGATAGTTAGATTTTAATTTCAAAAAATTAACATTTAAGAAACTTTAAAAAGTGAATTTAGGTGGTTAGATTTTTATTTAAAAATAAATAAAAATGCAAGATACTTGAATTTATGGTTAAGCCGTTAAATTGTTATTTCAAATGGAGTTACATGAGAGTTTATAATTTTGAGAAAAGTGAGTTTGGGTGGTTAGATTTTTATTTGGAAAAAAAAATTTAAGATATTTGAATTTTTTAAGTGGATAGATTGCTATTTCTAATGAAGTTATAGGGGAGTTTATTATTTGAGAAGTTATTTAGAAGTACATATTCTTAAGTTGATGTGATAATTATTTTTTTGAGATACAATATTAATTATGGTAAATAGTTTTAAATTCATTTTTTTCTAAATTATGTAAAAAAAAATATGAAATTTTAAAAAAAAATTAATTATAAATAGAGCTTTTTAATTACAAATCTGTTAGATTTTAGATTTTTTTTTTGTTATAAAATTTAATTAAAAAACATATATTTCTTGTTTAATGAAAGATTTAATTGAATTTATCAAGTTATTTGTGTTTTATAAATGGGGATTTGTGATTATTTGCATTATTAAATGTATTTTTAGCCAAGTAACCAACTTCCAACCATAAAAATTGAATTTTTGTCAACTCAATTACCATAGTTGTATTTAAATTGGTGTTCTAAACCTATCGACATTCATCAACCATTTAAGTTAAATAATTGAGCTAGTTTTTAACATGAAGTGACTATATGATAACTATAAATCCCTATGTTGATTTTTAAGTATACATTAATTTTTAACATCCAATGGCTATAGAGTAACCACACATCCCACTCTAAAAAGCCTTCAACGTAAAAGCCTTCAAAAAGTCGCACTAAAGACTACTCGTTTCATTATACATTAATACTCATGTGCTTGATTACATCATTATTGGATACATGTCTAGGTCCAATATCTTCCCTAGATAACACAACAGGAATATTAAGCTACTATGTTTGTAAAGGCAATAACTATAAATGCACCTAAAAGATTGATTGGAAATGTATCCCGAAGAGCCAGCTATAACAAAGTGATTATGCAAAAGGTAGGTCATATAACTTTTCATTTTTTTATGACTTGATTTTTTTTCATGGCAAATATTGGTGCTCATACTTTCTCTTCTTATATTTTTCACAAACTGCATTATTTTATATATATATATATATATATATATATATATATATATATATATATATATATATATATATATATCATAGTTTTTCATGAATATAGGTGGGTTGGTGTGGGGTGTAGTCTCTATTAATTTAATGGTTTCAATATTATGAGGGGTTAATGGTGTGGGAGTCAAATGTGGAAATATAAATTGTTTAACAAAAATACAAAAAAAACCTATATTTAACTTAGTTGGTTTTTGGTTGTAATGTGATATATATATATAAAAGATTTAAACATCCAAAATTAATGAAATAACATTTTCTTAGTCTTTTTCTTTTTTTAATATACTTTTTTAATTCATACTTCCAAATTAATAAAACAAAATCTTATATATTTATTATATAAGAAAATATATATTATCCTTTTAATAATATATTTTATTAATAACAAATATAAGTCCATCTTGAACCTAAGATGGATATAAAGTTAAAGTTGATAAGGTGGCTTTTTTTTAATATCTTTTGGGTACCAATTTCCAAATTAATAAAATAGTATCTTTTTGCTTTTTCTTATATGAGAAATTATATGTTATTAATAATATATTTTAATATTAATTAGTTTAGAAATTTGGTCAGGCTAGATTGGTAATAGATTTTGATTTAAACTCTAAGTGATTTATTTTTAAATTTTAATATTGTGGATCTTATGTTATGGGATAATATTTTCTTTGCATTAAATTGTAAAATATATATAATTAAATTTAAATAATTAAAAATAATTACTATATATATCTTCTTATTATGGTCAACTCACATAGCAAGTGAAAATGATTGTGCACAATTATAATATGCTATAAAAAACTAAGCTTATAGAGAAATCCTAATGGGTTTCCAGTAGGTTTTGATCCTTTTGAAAAGAGTTTAGAAGGACTTGAAAATAATACTATTTTGATTGTAGGAGTGTTTAAATTGTTTTTTAATGGTGGAAATGGATTCAGCATCATTAAGAATCTTTGGGACACTCAAAATAATATTCTAATTGTAAGAGTGTTTAAATCATTTTTTAATAGTGGAAATAGATTCAGCATCATTAAAAATCTTTGAGACACAAAATTTTGAAATTTGACAACTATAACTAAGATTTTCAAAAATTTCAACCAAATATTCACAAAATCATACCAAAATTTCTATTACCATTATAGTCTATTTAGATTAGCAATAATCTAAATAGCCACTAGCCAGGTAATATTTGACCAGGACAGCCTATGAAATCCCTGGGCAGCCAGAATTTGGGACCCACCTCTTCACTCTTGAATTCAATAAAAAGAAAGACAAAGGCACTACTTCCAAGAAAGCACGGTGGTCTTGTAAATGACAAAGAATGCCATCACCCTCATGCAACCACAGCATCCGGTCACGGACAGCACCGACTAGAGCTAAAAGCTCTCTTTATGGAATTTAACATATTAGCACTATTATTATATAAATGTTGATTAATAGTTATTATTATTTTATTTTATGAAGTTGGGTATTTACAAGATATAAACTTAATATTTACAAGATATTATTTGTTTTATAAAATGATGTTTTTATATGATTTTATGTTTTATTTTGTATAATAATCTTACAATTGTATTAGGTAAACTTGAAAAAGATAAATATAGATATAAAGATACAAGTAATTAATATTTAAACTATGATGTTCAATAAAATATTACAAGATGTCAGCAATTTTTACTTATAAAATTTGAATTAAAAAAAAAATTAATCAAGAGCAATTTTCAATAGATTTTATTGGTTATCTGATAATTTTATAATTATATTAAGTAAGGCTGCGCTCTTCTTTCGACACATTCACCATATAGCCATGTCGAGTGCCACGGGGGTTGATGCACAATCAGCGCAATTGGATTCGAGCTGGATGCTTCCATTATTGCTCAATCCATCATTGCGCCTCCAGGTTTTCATGCGGGTCAACTAGAAGAACCTGTTGGAAGGAATCTGAATGGGCCCAATGGTGGGTTGACTCGCAGAGGCAGAGACAAGTTGAAAAAGGTTCGATTGGCATGCTTCAAGCCTGACATCAAAGAAGTGGTGCCGGAACATGACGATCTATGCGGACGAGTCATTAGTTTGCAAAAGCGTGCACTCATCGGGCGCTGGATGTTTGCTGACGGTCATGTGTTTGATATGTTGGAATGGGTTAAGAATGTTTGGACTCCAATTGTGGGATATGCTCCGAAGGTCAGTTTGCTCCTAAATAATTGGTATAGTATCCATTTTATGAATGAAAAAGATGTTGCCTTGATTGTTAACAAGACATGGGTACGTGGAAAGAGTATCCTGCAACTTATGCCCTGGTACCTCGGTTTTAATCCAATATTGGAGGCTCCAAAGAATAGGTCAGTGTGGGTAAAGCTCCCGGGCCTTCCGTTGGAATTCTGGACGGACAAAGCATTAAGGGCCATTGGAAACTCCATTGGATGCACGAAATACATCGACCCAAGTATTTTGGGTGTCACTGACAAACGCATTGCCTGGATATTAGTCGAAATGGTCTTCTCTGGCGGTTTGCCCGCGGATGTTGATCTCATCTGGGGCACAAGAAGACATAGGCAAAGGGTGGATTATTGGGGCATTCCTTTCCGCTGCCTGGTTTGTCACGGCACTGGACATTTGAAGGGCAACTGCCCTCGGCTGCATTGGAGGCCCCGTAGGGACAATCAAAGATCAGATGGTGCTAATGGCGAGTTGAATCCTAAGGATCATCGAATTGTCCTCCCATCAGGTAATTCTTCTCTTGCGGATTCTGTTATTGAGTTGTCAGCTAATATTAATGCACAATTTGCGGAGTTAACTCCACCAGACAAGGAGCTGATGGCTCCTACATTTTCTAAAAACAACAATGTTTTTTCTCCCCCGGTGAAATCCGGTTCGCCCATGCAATTAGAATCCGAAGTAAACCTTGGATCGACAATCATGAGGATGGATAAAATGCCGCATGCCTCTACTGCTCTTGCTGACCACCATCAAACCTCTCCCATCCCTGTGCCATTATATATCTCCCCTTCAATGCCGCCCCTAGAAAACGCATCGCCTCTTCCTTCTTCTCCCTCTCCACTTAATACCGAAAAGGTGAACTTGCCGGACTCACCTAAAGTCTCTTCTGCTGTAGCTGACCACCATCAAACATGCCCCACAACGGCTTCTTTATATACACCCCCATCCCCTTCCCACCCTCCTCCCTCCCCACATAATATTGCGAATGGGATCTCATTGGAATCACCTATAAATACTTTTGGATGTGATGTCGAATCCCTTTTAAACAACCCGAACCTTGACTTGGCTGCCCTCACTATTTTTGAGAATATCCCTAGGAATCCTGATATTGTCATCTCGCCGGCTTCGGGTTGCAATATCACGGTGAGGAAAAAAACGAAGTCTACATCCAGACACTTCAGAGGGAGGCCGAAAACAAAATCTCTCTTCCGGGATGAACTTCTTGACCTCCGGGAGGTCCCTATTCTTTCAGCTGATGATCCCAGGGTGGATAGAGCTTGTGACCCCCCTCGGGTCTCCAAATGATTTTCGCTCTCTCTTTCCGATCATGTGGCATGGGCGAATAGTTATTTGCAGATGGCTTTATATGATTCTATTAGGTGCTTTATGGCTCATCTATATGCCCCTTTTCATATGCTGCTACGGTAAAGCCGAGAGACGTTTTGGCTTATCGAAGAAGTGGTTCTTGTTGTCGCGAATGTTGTGGGTTCATATCTACAGATTTGTCTGATCCTCCACTTCTGTTTTTTCGATTTGTTGGATATGGGTTCACTTCTACGATGTGGGACTGTCCCCATGATATGTATATGTTTCTCTTTTCTCTCCATGCTACATTTCCAAGTGGCATTTGGGGGATTTTTTAGACATTATCATCGACTCCTTGCTGGATTATGAGTCTCATGTGATGGGTATGCTTTGCCAGATCACAATATTTTTGGTTTTAGAAGCAATGTTGCATAATTTGGAAGTGATTACTCCCTTCACTTCTTATGTTGTATTATGTACTGTTTTTATTTTCCATAATATAAAACAGCGTTTTTTTCTTTCTGAAAAAAAAAAAAAAAATATATATATATATATATATATATATATATATGATACAAGTTAATAATATTTAAATCATGATGTTCAATAAACTAGAAGTCTTTCATTTACAAAATTACCATTAAAAAATAAATTAATCTACCAAATTTCAACAGAAAAACTCATCATAATCAAATTCTTATGACCTCACTATAATAATTAATAAAAGTAAAACAGAAAAACTCCTCATAATCAAATTCTTATGACCTAACTATAATAATTAAAAAAAGTAAAACAATCTGGGGACTTGACTTCAAAAATGGTAGAATCAATCCCAGATGAATCTAATTGAATTGAAGTATATGATCAAAGATGCATAAGACATATCTGCTAAAGGATTTAACTGGTTATGATAGATACTGTTACAGGCACATTGCCTGAATTCATCTGAATGCTAATTATCTGGTGTCAGACATATCTAAACTGAGCCCTCTCATCCTATGTACAAAAATCTCATGTACAAAGGGAATGGAATCTGACTGGCTATCAAAACAGTGGAAACAGAGGAAAGAATTTGTTTAAACATGTGGATAATTAAGTTCAGCATCCAGCATAACTATAAGTAGTGGCAAATCTCTGCTTCTTGGACTTGTCTTGCCTACATGATTTGACTTCCTGGATCTTGCCTGTTGTTGCTGGAGATCTGGATAAGCAGAGGAGTGTTCTCTCTATTTGGAACCCTCCACCCAATGCAATCTCCCTTTCAAGATGTGAGTAGTAGCTCTGGAAAACACTAACAGTCACCTGCAATCGGAATCGCTGCATGAAGAGGAATTCAATCTCTAAACTGTTGATTTCTTCAGTTGTTAAGCCTCCCACTTTTGCATAGTATGCATTCCTGTAATGTCTGCATCCATGGCATAAAAGAATCTTAGCAACTTAACTCAAAAACCAGTTATGAAAAAGTTACAATATAAGTTAAGAAAATGTTGCAATCCTATAATGATTATCTATACCACTGAATTCTAAAAGCACCCTGAACAGTAAATGATTCAAAACCGCTGAATTCTAAAACACCCCTGAACAATAAAGGATTCAAAATCTTGTTATTTAATGGGAGAACTTACAAGTCATCAAGAAACTTTGTAGCAACCATGACACTGGTGATGAGAAGCCTGTGCACATTAAGTGATGTTAAGCGAAACTCAGGATGGCTGAGCATAAGGCGATCTATATAAGCATAAGCTACAACGAACACAGAAGTGCTGCAGTGTGCATATTTGAAGATTCTTTCCAAGTACCTCTGTAAGCTCATGGCAGGGATTTGACTTGCAGAGAAAACACAGAGGTCTTCTCTTGAGAATTTCTTAATCCCTGAAGAAAACAGCAACCTCTCATTTCTGGCCACAATCCTTTCAAGCAGAGAAGCTAGTACAGAAAGAATCAGGGGACTTGACCCATTCTCACCCTCTGAACTGTATAGATCAGAAAAGCAGACAGAAGACAGGTCTGACTCTGAATAGGTTTCTATCATATCTAAAGCCATTTGGGTTCTTTTTCAGAACTTTCAATCAATGCAAAAAAATCAGTAAACCCTAAGCAAGGGTTTTATCTGATGAATCCAGATTGAACAAGGAAGTCAATTATGGTGGGAGGAGGACAAGATGTGGAAGGAGTATTTATAGGTAGCTAAGAAGAGTAATGGGTAATTGGAGAAATAATGAAAACTGGGGTCTTCCCTTTCCCAACTCAGCTGTGAGGACAACTTTGGTGGAGATTTAGCGAATCCCTGGGCCAAACATGTCACTGTTTTAATAAATTGGACACCATTACTGACAAACCGTACCGGGGCTTCAAGGGTGGCCCGATCTGCACGTGAATTGGTGGTAATAAATCGGTTGATTGCAGTTTCCAAGATTTGAACTTTGAATAGTTTAAAATAGGGGTTTTTTAACTGAGTTCATAATTTTTCTGGTTAAATTCAATTTTGTTGGTTAGTTTTCAAAAAAATTAATTGTGGGAGTGTTTAATAGTTCTTTTATTGTAGAAATATATTTAATAAGAATTTTTGAGATATTCAAAATCTTAAAACTTAATAATTATAATTTAAATTTCTAATTCAACAAAATTTTACCAAAATCTTATTGAAATTTCAATTATCTTCTAATCAAAATTATAAAAGAAATATGAAAGTGATTGGCTCCAATTGGGGCAAACAGGGGAGAAGGGACGAAACGGAGAAGGAAGCAGGTGTTACTACTGTCAATGTAAAGTTAAAGCCATCAGATCGTTCCGTCCACGGAGGTCCATTTCGTACTTCAGAGCTGGTGACCCAACAGCTGGAATTCCACACCACACCAGTTATTAACCTCCCCTGATATGAAATACGAAATCCCATGAATTTTGACATATCCACAAATAATGTCAAATTTCATTTGTCTCTTTCAAAAAAAAAAAAATTTTAAGTTGTTAAGTTAGAGATATAAAAATTAATATTTTTTTGGTTTTGTAAAGTTGTTAGTGAAAGCATTAAAAAAAATCATTGTAAAGTTTAATCTATAAAAAAATTAGTATTGGGTGTAAGCATTGGATGATTGATGTTATGTGATTCATTTCATTAATTTTAATCCAACTTCTTCACTTCTTGAAGTTATGTGATTCATTTCACTAGTTTCAATCAATCTAACTTATTCACCTCTCTACGTTATGTGATTCATTTCACTAATTTCAATCCAACTTCTTCACCCTGTGAGCATCACTCATGCAATGAGTGCTAAGTTGACTATTAAAAAATAATTAGAAATTACCTCTAATGGAAATAGTTATAAAGGACAACTTGCTTAAAACACTTGAATTCCAAAAATAATATCTAAAACAACTTATTTTATTTTATTATAAATATATTAAAAAATATTCATATAAAAAAATTAGTTATTATAAATTATTTAAAATAATATTTTTAATAAAATGTTTTTTTTTTAAATAAATTTTCAAAAATTATTCAAATTTATTGAATGCATTAGTTTTATTAGCTAATATATATAGTACAATGTAGTATCACATGAATTTCATATTTTATTTTTCTTTATTTGCTAGATATAGATTTTTGAATATATCTTGAATTGACAAATTATATGAATGGTATATATATATTTCCTCTAAGAAATAACATTGTTCTCTAGATACAATCATAGGGTTGTTGTGTGTATATAATCATTGAGTTGGTTTCCAGTTCATGAATGTTTTTTTAGTACAATTTGTGTAGCTTATTTATTATCTTCTTTCTTACCAAATAATTAATTATATTTCTAGTCATTTATTTATTATCTTTTTTCCTACCAAATTTTAATAGTTAATTATATTTCTAGTCAAATTTTTCATTGATTTTCCTTTTTTAATCCATTTCATTTAGATATGGATCTTTATTTCGAGGAAATTATACAATATTGATTTCTATACTTCATTTTAAATAAATATTTTATAAATAGATATTAGGTTTATCTTTCGAATAAAAATATTATTCAAGGTATAAAATTTCATATAAGATGTTGATTTTTATAATTATATTTTGTTTGAGTAAAAAAGTAATAAAAAAATATTTATATTTTTAATGAAATAATATAAATACACAATTAAATAATAATAATAATTATTATATTTCCTTCTTAATATATTATATTATTTTTCAAAAGTAATGAATTTTGTTCATTATGATGATGATTAACCTCTATTAAGACCAATGCAGCCTGTCAGACCTCAAGAAAGGAAAAAGAAAAGTGTGATTCTTCAAAATCTTGTTTCTATGATCAAAGAGAAGTGAGAGAACTGCTCCAAGATCGCTATAGGTGGGTTGGCATAACAAATCAAGAAGATTGGAAGTGTGGCAGATGTTAGGGAATTGAGAGCGGATGTGAGTAAAAGTCAGGCAATCTAAAAGGAAGTGTTTTTTGTCTTCCACCTGCTTAGTATCACAAATATGACAGATTATATCGTTCCAGGGAGTCTTGGGAATAGACCACCGCCCAGTCTCACTTCAAAGCTCACGAGAACTAGTTCTTATCCTAGCGATGTTCATTTTTTTTTAGTGTTGGTCAACGCAGAAAGATAATTTTGAATAGAAAGGGTGGGGTTGATCACCTCCTTAGAGTATCTTAGCTTCCTTTTACCCTCTAGCTCCTTATCCTCCCACATCTTGTCCTTAAACTTGGAGGTAATAATATTTTTGACACTATCTTTTCTTCCCATACCGAGCTCCTCCTTAATTCCCCAATGGTTGAGCCACGATTGGGCATCCTTATGCCACCCGCGCTTGAGGCGAAGGTGGGGGTTTTGATTAAAGTTAGAAGCAGTTTTTGGGAGCCTTTTGAATTCCATGTTTTAACAATTCTTCTGCTTAACTCGGATATTGCATTTAATGTCTTTAGACCACCCTTCGTTGGTATTAAGCTTGGTAGTGACAGTCTCGTAGAGACGGATCACAACAATCCCCAGCTCAGGAGGGACCATGATCTCTTTAAGTCTTTCCCAAATCTTATCTCGAGGAACAATGTCAAAATATTTTCTAAAGTCCACAAAACAACAAAAGAGATCAGCTTTTCTTTTGCGACATTCCTCTACAATGATTCTGAGGGTGACAAGATGGTAGATAGTCGAGTGATGTCTCTTAAAAATAGCTTGTCCTTTAGCTCTTTTGCCTTGGAATTCAAGCCAAAGGCTAAGCTTATTTTACAAAATGAGCCCATGAATCTTGGCCAAGATGTGGCTAATCATTATGGTCCTGTAGTCAGAAGGAACACTTTTGTCCCCATTATGGGCCCAATAAGACTTTGTGTCCAAATCTGAGGGAAGCCATGCGTTACAGCCAAATTTAGAAGCTTGTGGATATGAGGAATGAGGATAGATATTCCCATTTTAAGGATCCCAACTTGGTATCCTTGAATATCTTTAGCTTTCCCATTAGCAAGCTTATTAATTCCAGACTCAATGTCTTCCAGAGAGAATATACCATCCCTAATTGGATTGTTTAAGGTGGTTCCCATAGCGTCTGGAGAGTCATACAACTTCTTAAGATAGTTTTCCCAGATTTTTAAGGGGATAGAATGATTATATTTGGTTTTACAAACAAGCACATTCCACAAAAAAAAAAAAATTGGGCGCAACTTTAGAAAGGTGGAGAAGATGATCTTGTCTTTTATTAATATATGAATTCTTCTTCATCTTGATGAGAAATTTGTATATATTGATATTCTAGAGCTTAATGATTTCATTAGGAGCGTCTCTGATCACTTTCCTGGAAATTTTAAAATCTTTAACATACCATGGATTGGAAGTTCTATTATTCTAATTAAATAGAGAACTTGCTAATGGTATTGGAAAGGATAGTAGTGAAATGGTAATAAATTTTATCAATGTTGCTATTACAAGTCAAGGACCATAAATCCCTTTCTAAATCCCTTAAGAAGAGGTTGACCTTACTTATATCAAAGTGAATGTGTCTTTTGTTTTCACTAGTCTCTTGCATGTGGGTGGTATGCATAGCAAGATTGACGGATAGAGACATAGGTTTGTGGTTAGAGTCGGGCACGAATCCGTTAAGTAGCTCAAATTTTGCAATATGGTTGAGGACGAGGGTGTTGGAAATCACATAATCCATGACACTGCTACCCGGCCCATGGAAACAAGTCATCTAACCGAAGAGGGGCCACTTGTAAATACCATTATAGATGATTAGGTCCTGGGAACTACAAAGCTTGAGGAGCTCAGTATCGAATAATTTCTAGATTATGTCTTCAAATTTTCTCTTAAATTTATTAGGTAAGTTACTATGATCTTCATCAAGCCACAAGGGGTTGGGGTTAGACTTTTTATTTAACGTAATGGCTTCGTTAGTAGTAGTTCTAGCATTAAAGTCCCAAAGAAAAAGGATATTACCTTCATTCCTCAGGTTGTAGATGTATTTTTCTAAGGTATTGAAAGGACAATTCTTATCCAAGTTGTTCTTCTTATAGGATGTAGATTTGTTAGGAGCGAAATAGAAGATTGCAAGAAATATCATATTGGTGGTAGAATCAGAGATTTCAATCCAAATGTATTGATTGAAGGGGTCGATTTTATGAAGTCGGATGTGAGAGGAAACAATGTTCCTTATATAGTAGGCTATACCACCAAAACCCCTCCGAGAGGATTTCTTATTCCAAACTGACCAAAGAGTGAAATTGTCAAGGTGAGGGACCCTAGATTCATCATGCTTCCAAGTTTCAACTAACAAAATAAGGTCAATATCACTCAGGATCCAACTTAACATAGAACTTTTACAACATGGAAAGCCACAATAGTTCCAAAAGAGGATTCAGAATGATGTAAGTCCCTATTCATCACTCGTGCTTGAGACTTTATCTCTAATAATATCTTTCCTATTCCTAATGATTGCCCATTTCCCTGCCTTTATTGCCTCCTTAACCTTTTAGACTTCTTTCCTAAGTTCAACTTGGTCTTTTGGAATGAGATCTTCATTTATAAAGATTCTTGTTCCTTTTAGGCTTGGGGATTTCCTGAGTATATCCAATTTATGTTCATTACAATCGACCTTGTCACGGATTAGGCTGTGTTTATGATCAAGTATATTTCCAACCCTTATTGCTTTCGTGAGATAAGTTGTTTCAATTTGAGATTTTCTAATGTTTTTTCATTGTTTTGTTCTTCTATACCCGCAGTTATAAGATTTAAGGCTCTTTCGTGGCACTCATGATCAAGTACAATTAGTTTATTAATTTCCTCTTTGATGGGTTTAATGTGTAAGTTATTTTCTGTGTTAATTATGGTTGAGTTATTATGTAGTTGTTCTTTTAGATTTTTTATCTCGCTTTTGAAGGTGTCATTTTCTTCAACCATTTCTTGTTTAATATGTTTTGTTTCTTGAATTTTACGATTCATTTCTTGGAGTTCATTTTTTAGTGTGATTATTTTATTTTCTAATGATTTGTGGTTGTTGTCAAGCATTGCAGTTAATTCTAGTTTAAAATGGTTTTCTCTTTCTTCTCTTCGTCTTTCTAAAGATTCAATGTACTCATAAAGACTCTCCAAGGTAATTTTACTTGGTCTTCCTTTTTTAGAGGGGGGCTTAGAAATACGAGGGGAAGTACTCATAGTGTAATAAAACAAAAATTAACAAGAGGAGGGTAAGTGGGAACGTGTGCACCTGTCAGACAAAACTAATGCAAGGCTGCACTCACCACACCTTAGAGGTTGTTTCCTTGGAAAATTGAGATCTTATTTCTTCTATGTATTGCATTGCTTGAGCATCAAAGTTCTCCAAGTCGTCAATGCGAAAAAGAGGAGCTTTCTCTTATACAAGCCAATCTGATGTAGGGCACATCCCTGGGGAGAGAAATCTGCTAATTCCATTATGAAAACTCGTTATCTCCCATTGTGCTTCGTTCCTTCGTCAAAGGGTTGTACCAAATAGATATCAAGGCATCACAAAATGTGTTACCAAAATAAGGATTATCTCCATAGACTCGTTGCCCAAAACTAGAACTTTGTTGCAAAGATTATCACCACAAATTCGCTACCTAGATTTGAGAAGTTCGAAGGCAATATTGACAACATATCATTACATTAATGGCACAACCACTGACTCGTTTCCCAAAACCAGAACTTTGCTTGCGAGTGTAGAGTAGTTACTCTGTTGGAAGTTGCGAGGAAAAATAGAAGTAGAAATTCACCCAGAAATTGCAAGCTTGAAATTAACCCAACATGAAATAGTTGGAGTTACAGAATGATTATGTCCACAGACTCACGAACCCAGAGTCGCTACCCAAATATGGGAAATTTGAAGACGATACGACAACATATCATTGCATTACTAGCACAACCACAAACTTGTTGCTCAAAACCAGAACTCTGCTTGCGAGTGCAGAGTAGTTCCTCCGCTGGAAGTTGCGAGGCAAAATAGAAGTAGAAATTCACCCATAAATCACAAGCTTGAAATTAATAACCGGAGTTACAGAATGATTATGTCCACATACTCGCCAACCCAGAGTCGCTACCCAATTATTTTCATAGCCATTATATCTCTTATTCTCTTTAAATTAAAATTTTATATTTATTTTTTTACTATTAAAATTGAAATTAAAGTTTTATTTCCTATCTTAATAATATTGAAATTTGCATAAATAAATCATAATATTATATCATAAAAAACAAAAACAAAAAAAATTTAAATAATTTTTTAAATTTTTTAAATACTTTTAAATTTTTTATAATATAAAATATATAATATCATAAAGTTTCACAAATAACATCATAGAAATTCACATATAGATTCTGAAAATTCGTATTTTCTCACATCACTAAAATGTCACAAATATATACACAACAATAATCATATCACTAAAAAAGACACAACTTCCAAAGCCATGTCACCAATTAAATTCTATTTAACCCAACTTTTCATTCATTTCAACTCTGATTATGGCTTCCCAACTTTGACACGGGAAGTGTTTAAAGACTTTCACGGCAAGCTATATCATTAAAATTTACATTTTCAATTAATAAATTTTGATAAATTGACATAAATTAGAAGACTTTTTATTTTAAAAGATTATCTCAACCAATTTAATTCCATAAAAATGGGTTATACTTATTTTTGTTATAGATTCCACAATCTTTGGAAAATATTTGGGAAATTTAAAGTAAAACAAAATCAAATAATTAACTTCATTTCTACCAAACAAAATTTCAAAATATTCAAAAATCTACCAAATGAAAATAAATATATAACACTTACAAAGCCAAGCCAAGAAGATTATCTATTTTTATTGTAATTGTTAAGATTCCAAAATTGACCTGCAAATTGTTTATAAACTTTATGTGCAAACTAATGATGATGATGATGATGGTTAATGTCCACTGAGACCAATATTTGGTCTATCGGACCTAAAGAAAAGAGTTATTTAATTTGATTTAAGATTTTATTCCTATGCTGAAAAAGCTTGGAGAGAAGCCTCCCAAGCTCACTATAATTTTGACATCTTAAAAGGCTAGGAAGGTCAGTATTGCAACAAAGATTATGAAATTGAACTCTAATGTGGTTGTATGCAGGGCACTCTAAGAGGAAGTGATTTTCATCCTCGATGTTCATATTCTCACAGAGATGGCAGATCCTTTCCATCCATGGTGTTTTAGGAACTGTCCAACGACCTGTTTCACTATGGAGCTCATGAGAGTTGACTGCTTTGAGAAGTGGTAACTGCAAAGCAAAGTTGACTGCTCATCTTCTCTGTCCAACATTACCAATCAAGTTGACAATTTGTAAATATGATCAAAATACATTACAAAGGAGAACTTTCTCATGTGTTCAACCAACCTAACTAGTCAAGTTGGTAACTTTTTTATTAATAATGTGTATGAATAATTAAATTTGTATGAATGTATCATGTGTTCAATGCAATCAGTTAAGTTGGCCATTTGTATAGTCAAGAGAAACATTTTCATATTCATTATTATAATTAGGGAAGTTTATAATGTAAAGGTTTAATGAAATTTTTTTGGTTTTTTTCAATTAGCTAATAATTTCTTATTCATTCAAATTAAACATAAATATCTTATAAAGTGTAAAATTTTCTAAAATTACTATTGACTAAATGCATATACAAAAAACAAATTAAGGTTGAGAGTGTGGTTTCTTACTAACTATAATATTTCAAAGATTATTAAATTGTAGATTTAGTTAATATTTCATAATTTGATAGATAGGAACAAAATCAACTATTTGACTTCATTCCTATTAATCATATTTTAAAAAATTCTAAAAATATGTAATCAACATAAAAATAAAAACTTAATATCTTAACATTTAATTGTATTACTTAACCTTGCCAAACTTCTTTCTTTATTTAATTACAATCAAGATTCACTGATGATGATGATGATAAACACTCCACACATATTTTAAGTATAAAAAGTCAATTTGAAAGTTGCACTAATAATCCTTTGAAAATGTAATATCTTAACATTTTAATTTTATTACTTAATCTTACCATGTACTTCTTTATTTATTTAATTACAATCAAGACTCATTATAAACAATCCATACATGTGAGAATAATCTAGAATAATGTAGAAATAGGAGTGGTTATGGTTTGTTGAACGAGAGTTTTATAATTAGAGTTTAGTTCCACCAGTGCAGGATTGTTGCCCCAAACTTAGGAAGATTAGGTGAATGCCTATGCTATAAATATGTAATGTTGTCGTTGAGCTAATACAAGTTGTGTGAGCTCTGTCTCACATTCTATGTGTTGCTTTTGTTGTATTTAATTTGGTATCAGATCTATTGTCAAGTGGTGTGAGCTTTGTCTCACGTTCTGTGTGTTGTTTTTGCTGTATTTAATTTGGTATCAGAGCTCCTGCACTATAAATTTATGCGAAAGCCTCTGATCTAGAGAGACGAAACGCTCTGTCGATCGTTTCCCAAGTGGTGCATCAGCATATGGATTTCCTCTTGTGTAGCCCCACAATGGACGACTTGATACATCGGTCATATGCCTGTGCGTAGGGAACGTCCGGTAAGTCCACGGCCAGAGAGCCGGGGTCCCAGCCGAGGCTGAAATTACAAATACTGTCGGACCGTAACTATGGTGGATCTGACCAACAACGTGCCTCTGTTCGACGCTGTCACCTGCAGTGATAATAAATCGCCTCCTTTGTTATTATCTCAACATTGTTCGCCCATTTTTCTATCAAGAGAAATTTGCGAGGCGAGATTTGTGTAGCTGTGTTTCGACTCTGTTTCAGATGAATGTCTAAGCTTCCAAACTCACGCGTTGCTAAATCATGTGGGTCAAGATCGCTGGAAAGATGGTCGTAGAGGTTAAGTCGGGAGGCCACCAACTTCTCTCAAGCCTTCTCTTCCGCGTGAATTCTGCGTTTTTAATATCTGTCCCGTTTCATTTTACTTCATCTTTTTGGCGGGCTTTAAACACCAGGGTTTGTTAAAGTGTCGTCACTGCGATTTTTTGGACGATTTCAGTAGCTGAGCTTCTTTTTTGGTAATTTTACTGCCTGTATCGTGTGCAAAGTGGTTCAACATGCATAAATTGTGATAATCAAAGTGCTATCAAATTAGCACACAATCCAATATATCATGCCAGATCAAAACACATTGAGCTGCAATACCACTTTGTACGAGAGAAGATTGAATCAAATGAAATTGATTTAGTATTTTGTAATACCAAGGATAATATGGCTGATATCTTTACCAAGCCTCTTGGTAAACTCAAGTTTGAAGTTTTTAGAAGTAAATTAGGTGTTGTAGAAAATCCATTTCTACATTAAGGGAGGATGTGAGAATAATCTAGAATAATGTAGAAATAGGAGTGGTTATGGTTTGTTGAACGAGAATTTTATAATTAGAATTTAGTTCCACCAGTTCAGGATTGTTGCCCCAAACTTAGGAAGATTAGGTGAATGCCTATGCTATAAATATGTAATGCTGTCGTTGAGCTAATACAAGCTGTGTGAGCTCTGTCTCACGTTCTGTGTGTTTCTTTTGTTGTATTTAATTTGGTATCAGAGCTATTGTCAAATAGTGTGAACTCTGTCTCACGTTTTGTGTGTTGCTTTTGCTGTATTTAATTATACATATTTTAAATATAAAAAGTCAATTTGGAAGCTGTACTTTCTTATGGTTTTACTATCCCTACTAGATCTCCTCTTTCCATCTCCAATCCAAAATATGGACTTCCTATTATTTTTATTATAATTGGTTCAATTTATGAACAATGTTTCTACTAAGTTTGTTTATAGAACAAAATTTGATCCCCTCCTTTGTGTGCTGATAGCTAGAGACTGGGTCGTGTGAAACAAATCATAGATTCAACTAGTGGTGCAATTTGCAGACATCAAATAACCCTTGGTCGATATAGCATAAACTGCAATGATATGACACGTTGTGTTTGTTTTTAAAACCTAATTGTTAATCAGTATGCTCAATAATCTATAATTAAACCTGCACGTTGCAGTTTTGTTTGGTCACTATACCTCGTCCCCCATTAAATTTTTATTTTAAACATTCTCTCAATGTTATATAATTTGTTTTTGTTGAAGCAGCGTGTGCTCAAATGTTTTCACATTATTATAATGTATTGTCAACCAGCTTTGGAGTTTGTTCTTCAACATGTTAAATTAGCCTCTGTGTCTCCTGTGATATATAAAAACAAAAATAAAACAATGATAGACTATTAAGTAAACTTCGGCGTTTGAGACATTCATGAATAATATTCAAGGTTGAAGAGTGTTCGTATTATTTTGTAGAAGTGTAGGTTTAACAGTTTGTGTTAAAGTTCAAATTAAGGTATCTTGACCAATTTCTTTATTGGGATATAACATAATTTCCATTTATTTCTAAAATGAAGGTTTTGTTGACAGATTTCTACATCAGTAAAATATAACATAATTTCCAAAGCTATAAGCTCTCCAGATGTGATTATGCTCCAGGAAAACTATGTGCTCCAGCGGTGGAATTTCACTTCTCTCCATGGCTAATCTTCTCTTTTCTTCTCTTCAGAACTAGCATACTTGGAGGCTCAATACTGAGTCCTCTTTTACAATTAATGACTTCAGCTCTGATCACCCCTCAATTTGCTGTGGATTGATAGTTGTGAGGTTAAGCCTCCATCCCCAGTGGACAAGGTTAACCATACTTGCCTTCTTGAGGAGGATTAATTGTTATCATAGAAACTCTGTTTACTGTCTGAATTATCCTGTGTCAAACATATCTTATAATACAATGTAAACCGATCCCTCTCATATTATGTACAAAGGGAATGGAATCTGACTGACTATCAAAACAATGGAACCAAAATCAGGAAGAATTTGTTTTGTTTCATTGGACTTTAAACAATTGGATAGCTCTGAAAATTAAGTTCAGCATGCATCATATCTATAAGTGGTGGCCAATATCTGTTTCTTTGACTTTTCTTGCCTACATGATTTGACTTCCTGGATCTAGCCTATTGTTGCTGGAGATCTGGATAAGAGGAGGACTGTTCTCTCTATTTGGAACCCTCAACCCAATGCAATCTCCCTTTCAAGATGTGAGTAGTAGCTCTGGAAAACACCAACAGTCACCTGCAATCGGAATCGCTGCATGAAGAGAAATTCAATCTCTAACTGTTGATTTATTCAATTGTTAAGCCTCCCACTTTTGCATAGTATGCATTCCTGTAATGTCTCCATCCATGGCATAAAAAAATCTTAGCAACTTAACTCAAAAACCAGTTAAGAAAAAGTTACAATATAAGTTAAGAAAAAGTTGCAATCCTATAATGACAAATCTATACCACTGAATTCTAAAACACCCCTGAACAGTAAAGAAAATAAAATCATGTGATTTAATGAGAGAACTTACAAGTCATCAAGAAACTTAGTAGCAACCATGACACTAGTGATGAGAAGCCTGTGCACATTATATGATGTTAAGCGAAACCCGAGATGACTGAGCATAAGGCGATCTATATAAGCATAGGCTACAACGAACATAGAAGGGCTGCAGTGTGCATATTTGAAGATTCTTTCTGAGTACCTCTGCACGCTCATGGCAGGGATTTGACTTGCAGAGAAAACACAGAGGTCTTCTCTTGAGAATTTCTTGAATTTCTTAATCCCGGAAGAAAATAACAGCCTCTCATTGAATTTCTCGAATTTCTTAATCCCTGAAGAAAATAACAGCCTTTCATTTCTGGCCACTATTATTTCAAGCAGAGAAGCTAGGTCAGAGAGAATCAGGGGACTTGACCCATATTCACCCTCTGAACTGTATAGATCAGATGAATAGACAGAAGACATGTCTGACTCTGAATAAGTTTCTAAAGCTATATGGGTTTTTTTTAGAACTTTCAATCAATGAAAAAAAATAGTAAACCCTAAGCCAGGGTTGTATCTGATGAATCCAGATTGAACAAAGAAGCCAATTATGGTGAGAGGAAGAGAAGATGTGGAAGGAGTATTTATAGGTAGCTAAGAGTAATGGGAAGAAGTTATTTTAATGTCCACGAGACTAAAGATAGCCTATGAGACAGATTGCTTTTCTATCTGGCTTTTGAATTCTACCCTTTTCCTGTGAAGTTTCACAATAAAATCTCTCAGCCTCTCGATGAAGCCCTTGTTGAATAGAATATCCCAAGAGCTAGCTGCCAAAATATCTGCATAACTTTCCTTGCTGTCTATGAAGGCCTCACATTCTAAAATGAAATGCTTTTCTGTTTCCACTTTTCCGGAAGAGCAAAAAATACATACTCTTTCCTCCCACACTTCTTTTGACCTTTTCCACTGCTCTGTTTCACAACAGAGTTGATGTGAATTAGTCCTTAATTGAGAAATAAGAATTTTGGCTCTCCAAGAAATATTGGCCCCTATGTATGCTTTTTGTTGATGATTATGAGAGGAATTATACTCTTCAATGTAATACTTTTTCTTTCTCCTTAACTCCTTCTCCCAAGTGCCTTTGTGAAACTTATCCATAACAAAGTCTTTTATCTCTTTATTGTTTTTGGGACACACGCTCAAAAAAATGCCCCATTTGCCAAACCATTTGTTATTTTGCCGCATCCAAGTCTTCTTTCTTGTGCACAATATGTCATTAACCACAACCTTAGGCCATCTTCCCTCTTCCATTTGCTCAATTTTTTTTTAAATACCTTACAACCCGCACCATAGTGATTGCTTCAAGTGAAGCAGCCCCTGTTTCACTTAACAAGATAGCATAAGGAACTGCACTTTTTATTTTGAATTTGTTTGTAATCAATTGCTTCTGAATTTTCTCAATTTGTTTCCACTACATGTCTGATGTGCTGCAGGCCCACAATTCATAACCGTAGAGAATCGCCAGAATCACTAAAAGCCCAAAAAGAGTTAGAGTGGTTTTCCAGTCCCATAACTCTGCCTCTCTACACCTATTTTGAAAAGCATAAAATTCTTTCCAACCCCCCAAAGTTCTTTTCTTTCTACATCCATCCCAGCTTAGCTTTATGTTGAAGTCAATTTCAAGATATTTGTAATCCACAACTTCTTCCAGAAAGTTGCCTTCAAAGTAGAACTTATGATGGTTATGTTTTCTTTTGTTAGAGAAAACCACTATTTTTGTTTTGCTGATATTGATTTGCATCCCCACATTTCTACAAAAATGTTCAAGAGAAAGTAAGTGCTCTTGCAAACCAAGAGCAGTTTTAGCAATTAGAATAAGGTCATTTGCGTACAAAATAAGCCTTATAACAAACTTGCCCAAAAGTATATTGTCACCCTCTTGCAAATTTAACCACTCTTCAAGTTTGTCGATATATAAACCAAAAAGGGTAGGAGACAACAGACAACCTTGTTTGACCCTGATAACACTTCTAAAATTTTCAGAAATGCCTGCTGAAGTTCTATTTTTGACTTTCACCTATGCACAACTACTCTCAAATGCGTGGGAACCCCAATTTCCTCCATTTTGTGCTAAAGTTTATCCCTAGGAACCGTGTCAAAGACTTTTATGAAATCAACAGAGCAACAAAATACTTCTTCCTTTTTCTCGCAAACTTTCTCGGTGATATGCCTTAAAGTTATGCCATGATCAATTGTGGAATGTTTAGGTCTAAAATATGCTTGTCCTTTAGCACGTTTATCTTTTTCGTCTGCCCACTTACTGATTTTAATTTCTAACATGCTTCCAAATAACTTTGCAAACAAGGGGTTTATCATTGTGGTTCTATAATTGGAGGGGTTATTGAGGTCACCACTCTTGAAAAGAGGTATTGCTAAACTAGTTGTCCAATCAGTAGGGAACCCTTGTTGTATGATGCTGTTGAAAACTTTTGTAATGTGAGGTGCAAGAATTTTCAAGCCCCACTGTAGATACTCTGCTTGGATTCAACTAAGTATTTTTCTTTTCCAACACCCAACTTCTTGATACCCATCTCTACCTCTTGCACCATGAAGAGTTTTGTATCAGTGTTAACCAAGGGAGGAGGGTCAACCTTGGGATCATGCTCATAAAGTTGTCTTGCATAGTCAAACCATTTAGAAGCTGTGATATTGTTTCCAGTTTTCATCTTTCTCGGTTGGATCTCCTTCCAAAATAATTTGGGGTTATTTTTCCCAAGGAAGATTAGTTCTTCTCTCCTCGAAACCATGAAATCAACTTTCTTCTTTCTTAATATTCGCTTGTAAACTTTGACCTTTATTTACCCTTGTTTGACTCTTTCCATATTCTCCTTTCCTTTTTGCATTCCCCGTCAAACCAAACATTGACTGGAAAGCAATTTTTTTTAGACTTCTTACTTTTTTCTCTTTTGCACTCTACAAATGCGCTTTGAATAAAATGTGCTAATTTGTGACTACAGAGGTTGTGAAATGGGATTTTCTCCTTCTCGAAGAGCCTCTCTAGCGCTAATTTGAATGTATTACAATTTTCTGGAGTCAAAATAATTCTTCCCTTTGGAAGATTTTGTTGAACACACTGAATTTTTGACCCTAAATGCTTCTTTCCAGTCGAAGAGCAGCTTAAATAAACTGACTTGTGATCTGATTCTAAGTCCCAGAGCTAATTTCGAATCAAAACTTCCTCCATTTTCTCACAAAAGCTATGTGATAAAATTACATAGTATATTACACTTGCTCCATTGTAAGTATTGCAAGTGAAATTACCAAACTTTTCCCATCTATTCAAACCATTGCAAATGACTAAATCGAAAGCCCCACACAGAGTACAAGCAATTGTTCACCAAAGAGATTGTAGCCCTTGTCCTCTCGAATTATTTCCCACTAATGATTACTCTCTTCTGTAAGCTAGATAGGGTTGCAGTCTTCTTTACAACAAATAATGCTAGCTTGTTCACTTGCAATCCCAACATTGAAATCACCCACTATAATGACTTCGCCTATTTGAGCATATGTTGCAATATCTGCCTTTAAGGCTGCAAAAGGATATTTGTGGTGAAACCCTCTGCTTTTGTAGATTTTTGAAACTTGCGACACAAAATAGCATGCTGCAATTCTGATGTGATTTCCATTTTCTGATATTTTAAACCAAATGAATTGGTTATTTGAGTCTTCTTTTTCTAGCTAAATGAAACGACCTTCTTTTTCTCTCAATAATACCATGATACCCTCGTGTCCTTTGTCGTTCCCTGCTACCTTGTTACCCACTTCCAACTTCCAGTACCCTTCAAACAAAGATGCCTTGCACCCTTCATGCTCATGTGTTTCTATGAGGCAAATTATGTCTCTACTTCCCTTTCCCAAGGCAGTTGTCACGACAACTTTAGTGGAGATTTAGTGAATCCCTGGGCCAAAAACGTCACGGTTTTAGTAAATTAGACACCATTACCGACAAACCGTACTGAGACTTCAAGGGCGACCCAATCTACGCGTGAATTGGTGCTAATAAATCGATTGATTGCAGTTTCCAAGATTTGAACTTTGAATGGTTTAAAATAGGTGTTTCCTACAAAGTCCATAATTTTTCTGGTAGTTTTCAAAAAAAAAAATTGTGAGAGTGTTTGAATAATTTTTTTGATAATAAAAATAAATTCAACAAAAAAATATTTTTCTAATAATTTTCAAAAAAATAATTGTGGAAATATTTAAATAACTTTTTTGATAATTAAAATAAATTCAACAAAAAATTTTGAGATACTCAAATTCCTAAAACTTACTAATTATAACAAAATTCAACAAAATTTTATAAATTTCCATTATTTTCTAAACAAAATTGTAACTTCTTAAACTTTTTAGGAAGCTAAAAGCAACAGGGTGAAGGACCCCATACCGGTACGGTACGGTACGGTACGATCAGATCAGTTGGCGAAGGCTAAGAAATAAAATAAAAAAGAAATATTAGTGTGATTAGAAGGGACGAAAGGTCCACCTAAACCCCTTATCGTTACGTCCACGGAGGTCCATTTCGTACTTCGTACTTCAAAAGTGGTGACCCAACAGCTGCTATTCCACACCAATTGTTATTAACCTCCCCTCATATCAAATCCCATGATTCTTGACATATCCACAAAATAATGTCAAATCTCATTTGTCTTTTTGAAAATGCATTTTTGTTTTTAAGTTGTTAAGTTAGAAATATAAAAAATAAGTAAGCCATGTTCTTGGATCAATTATGGCTTTTTTGGTTTTGTAAAGTATTAAAAAAAACCATCGTAAAGTTTAATCTATAAATTTCTTCAAGTATTAACTAGTTTAATCAATGGCAAACAAAAAATTGATTTGGAATTATTTACGGAGTTGTCTTTAGTGCGACTTTTTAAAATTTTAGGTGTCAGAATTCGTTGAAAATTTTTGAGGTAAAATCTTGGTTTTTTGACTTTATATATGGATTCAGCACCCTCAAAAACCTCTAAGGCACTTCGATTGTGCAAAGTTAGCAATCAAACTTCTCTTTTCAATAAATTCCTGCCGGAATTTAGAGAAATTACACCGTAAAAGCCTTCAAAAAGTCACACTAAAGACTACTCGATTATTTACTATAATATTTCAAATAAAATAATTTATTTTATTTCATTATAAATATATTAAAATTTATTAATATAAAAAATAATTAATATGGATTATTTAAAATAATAATATTTTTAATAAAATGTTTTTTATAAATTTAAGAAATTATTCAAATCTCTTGAATGTTTTTGTTTTGTTTTATTAGTTAATATATAGTATAATGGAGTATTATATGAATTTCATCTTTTATTTTTCTTTATTTGTAAGATATATAGACTTTAGAATATACTTTGAATTGACAAATTATATGAATTGTACATAAACATTTTCTTTAAGAAATAATATTGTTTTTAGATACAATCATTGGGTTGTTGTGTGTATATAATCATTGAGTTGGTTTCTAGTTTATGAATTTTTTTTTAAGTACAATTTGGGCAGCTTATTTATTATCTTCTTTCGTATCAAATTTTGAATAGCTAATTATAGTTTTGGTCAGTTTTCTTCATTAATTTTCTTTTCTAAATCCATTTCATTTATATGTTGATCTTTATTTTGAGCTAATTAAGCTTTGTAGTTCACAAGACATGATTATTTGTAATGGGATCAATAAGTGACCTTTCTCTAGTCACATGACTTGTATTCATGGGCGTGGTAGCAGTGTTGTAGACTATGCAATATTTGATACCTAAGTTCTCCACCGTATAGTTAATTTTGATCTCTTAAGCGACCATGAGCCTCACTCTGACCATATACCTCTCTCCTTAACCCTTAACCTTGATATGTACACCAACCACAAGCACAATAATGGCGAGAGTCAAAGACACATGCATTTTGACAAAAGTAAAACATATATCTTTTTAAAAATTTTAACAAAGGAATTAGGTTCCTTAACATATAATGACAACATTGATCACATCTAACACAATTTTAATACTATCCTCTCCACTACCATTAACAACTTCTCTAAGGAGGTATCATATAATAAGAACAATAGGACTTCCAACCCCTAGTATGACAGTGATTGTACATTTGCCAAGAAAGTGATTAGAGATACTCCCAACGAAACTATTAAGGATGAGAAAGTAAAGGTGTACAAAGCTCTTATCAAAAGTAAAAAAAAAAAGACTATATAAACAAGAGGCAATATATTCTCCTTCACCTCTATAAAGTTTATTCTAGAAAATTTCGGAGGAGCATTCTTATCTGTAAATCGAAAGAGAACAATTTGATCCCCTTAAAGAATGGGATGTCTATTTTAGGAACCTTTATGACTCCCCAGACACCATGGGAAACATAAAAAACACTCCTATAGAGGGAGATACATTTTCTTTGGAAGACATGGAGTCCAGGATTAAGAAGCTCACGAATGGGAAAGCTAGGGATATTGAAGGATACTAACCTCAAATTCTAAAAATTAAAAGGTTCATCCTCACCTCGCACTTGTAGAATCTCCTTAACTTGGAGGTTAAAAACGACTTCCCTAAGCTGTGGACGTAGAGCCTTATCATGCCTATCTTTAAAAGTGGGGATAAAAATGTTCCCTCTAACTATAGGACTATCATGATTAGCCACATTTTAGCCAAGTTGTATGAGCTCATTCTGGAAAATAAGATTAGCGCTTCACTCGAAACCCATGGTAAAAGATACATTGGACAAGTTGGTTTTGAAAGGCACCACTCGACGATTGACCACCTTGTCACTCTTAGGACCATTGTCGAGGATTATCGTAATAGTAAGACCAATCTCTTTTGCAGTTTTGTTGACTTTGGAAAAGCTTTCGACATTGTTACTCGAGAGAAGTTATGGCAAAGGCTCGATGAAATAATGGTTCCTCTCGAGTTAAGGGTTGTTGTTATTAGATTATACAAGAATGATATTTCCAAGCTTAAGACCATCGAGGGTTGGTCTACTGAAATCAAATGCAACATCGATGTTAAGCAAGGGTGTCCCTTATCCCCTACCCTTTTTGGCATTTACATTGACAAGCTTGAGGAATTCCATTAGAAGCTGCTGGTTGTTAGCACTCTGTAAATCCCTTTAGGCTGAAAAAGGGCTACAGAGGTAACCAAAAGCCTCTTTGGGATAGAAACTAGTCCTTTCTAATGAGAGGGGGCTCCCTCACTTAAAGTCTAAAGATAAAGAATACTGAAGCTCAATGACTTATAGAGACTAGATTTGGAAAGGGTAGTAAAATTTAATGATAATTGTTGGGAAATTGAAAAAGGGAATGGACATTGGAGTATGAAACCAGAGACATAATTTAAAACACTAACTCAATGCACTAGTGCATATATAAGCCAACTACTGAAACAAAGGCTGGATACATACGTCTTTCAAATTGACATCGATTTTAGTACAGTGGAAAACATAGAAACACATAACTATATCTAGTCAAAGTAACAAAGCACATTAGGATTTTGCTACAAATCTGCTAATTGAGTATTTATAAGACTAACATGACAAAGGAATAATAATTTCCATCATATATGAAACTAAAAACCACAATTATCTAGAGCATCCAAGATGAATTATAGAAAAATTGTTGCAGTGCACATTTAAATAAGACTAAAATGGAACATTTAGAATAACAAGTTCACGGGAGAAAACACTAATTTGCAAGAAAATACCACAAGGATCTCTGACACTAATTGGAAAAACCTGGCACTGATTTTTTATTCCAAAAGATAAAACACATACACCAAGGCTTAGTTCGATCAATCCACCAACAACAACCTACCTCCTTGTTCTTATGATATTAAATATACTTACATCATAAAATATCTCATGGCCAGATACATTGTATCTCTTCAATCCATCCAGAGGATAGAATCAAACACAAATTCGGAAACATATTGTTTTTTTGGCATAAAAAATAGATAATAGTAATCCTAAACAACATCTTTGTCTCTTTAGGAAAAAACATAAAACCCACTTTATGCCTATATATTTAATCAATCTATATGATAATCCTATCTCAAAGATCTTATCATGACATCCAAAAAACCTCGGACTAAAGTTGAAGATGGAAACAACACCTCAAGTTGTGTTGCGCAACACCTGTGCAGTAAAAATTTCAAAACTATGTTTTGCATTTTTTTCCCGCCTTTGATCAAACAAGATGGTTACAAATACTCCATTGAATCTCTTTCATATGCCAGCAACCTCCAAAATTCAAAAATTTATCCATGAATTTCCACATTTCAAATCAAAAACCAAAAATTTCATAATTTTGTCAAAAGAAACTGTGAAAATGGTCCTCCAAGTGACATGTGTAACGCCAAAATAATAGGACCTGTGTAAAATATGAGATATTTTTTGGTATATGAGATTTTTGTGAAGAAAAAACTCTCTCAGTTTCATCAAATTATTCCCCATATCGTCAGAAACGGTTCTCCAAAAACATTACTAAAACTAGAAATTACACAGTCAGAAAAAAATAGCCTTAAAGATGCATTTAAATCTCCCAAACTATGACACCTGTGCAGAAATGGAAGTAGGAATTTTTTCCTTGGTCTGTGCTTGAGAAAAAACTTTTTCATGTTTTTGAATCCGGTTCCATGTGGTTGGAAACAATGTTTCAAAATGATGACTAAAATAGAGTATTTTGTGTAGCGAGTCCAAGTAGCCCTCCATGCTCTGTATGATTGCAGATGGTTCTATAAAAGGTCAAGTGAAATGCGCTTGATATGACTTGGTGATTATGTAGCACCCTCCCCTCCATGCTTGCATACCTCCATAATGGTTTCTCCCAGTTTGCACAGCGGTTGCGCAACACTGTGCAGCGAACGATTTGAGTAGCACTATTGCGCATCATATTTTCTACAGAGGATGCAAACTTGTTTATCACCAATTTCTATCTGGGATGGATCTATGGTTTCTTTTATTGATGCTATGACCAATGATTAGAACAAAATTTAGCATGAATATGTAGTGTGTGAGATTAAAGTGGCATCGTAATTTGAATTACCCCTATCCTTTAGCATAATGATTGAAAATGATTACCTAGAGTGCTCCATTTGATTTGACATGAGTATAATAGCACGGGGAATGATTAAAGTATATTGGGTAGGATACATCTTAGGTATGGTAATTATGTATATGGGAGTGGCAAATTATGCATGAGGGTTATATATAATATGAATATGGGAAAGGGTAGTGTTATTATAGGGGATGGGCTTAGAATGAAGGGTTGGGGGGGGGGGGGGGGAATAAAATGAATGTAATATGGTGATAGTTAAATGGTATGGGGGAAGGGTAAATGTATATGGGGAAATGGGGGGAATAGGGTGAATGTAAATGTAAAGGGTGAATGTTATGAAGGGGGATGATTTAAAGGTAAATGGGGAAATGGGGGAAATAGGGTATGAATGGATAAGCATGGTGTAGATAAGAATAAGGGATAAAACTGTAGGATGTTTCAAATGACCATACCTTGTAACCGTCAAAAATTTGACTGCAATGAGCTCAATTTAGACAATTATAGTAGACAAATGACTAAAACCCATTTTGACTCGACTGTACAAAACATGTGTGAACATGACTCCCATAACTTGACACCATTTCATGCTATGGGTGAACCCTTTATGACAGGAATTTGACGATGTTAGACAGTTACCTTTGAGGCTATGACAACAAAAGTATTCATAGGCTCAATTTATTCAAAAACTAAAAATTAAAGGACATGGAAAATACATTTGACGATGAAAAATAATGACCCTAACATTTCTTGTGAAGGACCCAAGCTTGTTGGTATAGTCATTACTCTTCTCATCTATGTTGATGATATCGTTCTTCTTGCCAGGACTTCCAACAATCTCGACAAGCAGCTTAAAACCCTCCATGATTATTGTATCAAGATGGGTATGACTATTAATAATGACAAGACTAAACTTATGATAATTGAATCCAAAAATATCACTTATGACAATTTCATCTATGATAACAGTTACTTAGAGAATGTTTCTTCCTACAAATATTTAGGTATTTACATTCACCATCAGCTTTATTGGAACTACAGCATTGAGAAAAGGATTTGAAGAGGTTGGAAAGCTTACTATGAGCTTGAAAATAATTGTAAGACAAATGATCTTTGGGTTTGGAGTAAAAAAAAGTTTATCTTCGAGACTCTCATCACCCCTGTTATTTTATATGGATGTGAGATGTGGGGTTGTTGTCTATCTAGAGATACTTGGAGAAAGATTGAAATGATCCAAAAGAATAACCTACAAACTCAAGATTAAAGGTAATACTCCATATCCTATTCTCTTTCTTGAAGCGAGCCTTTCCCCCATTGAATGCATGACTATGTTTAGGTATCTGACGTATAAGAAGAAATTGTACAACATGGAAGCCAAGAGGCTCCCAAAAATTGCTTATAACTATAGTTAAAACTACCTTCGACTCAAGCAAGGGTGGCATAAGGATGCCAAGTCCTGGCTCGACCATTGGGAGGTAAGGGAGGAGATCCTCTTGGGGAATAAGGATAATATTAAAAACATCATTACTTTTGAATTTAAGGATAAGTTGTGGAGTGATAAGGAGTTAGAGGGGAAAAGAGAGTTAAGATAATATAAACAGGTAATCAACCTCACACTTTCTAACTAGAATTACTTTTTTGTATTAACTAGTGCTAAGAAGAAAATGAATATTGCAAGGATTAGAACTAATTCTCATGAGCTTCGGAGTGAAACTGAGTGTTGGTTTATTGTGACAAGTGCATTAAGGATAACTAGTTGTTAACTAGTTATGAGACAGTTTTAATTATTGTTTTAAGAAAAAGACTGGAATTATTAATGTTTTGCTGAAAGGTTATTTTCAGTAGTGATTAATTATGAATAATAAATCAATTGTGTGAATTAATTTCATAAAAAAGTAAAAGTTGATGGTAAATGTTTTCCAAGAACTGGAAAGTGGTTGGGGACAGTTGGAAACAGTTACCTGCTCCTCTGGGGATAAGATACTGATCCCAGTGAAGTGTGGGGGTTCTGTTGATGGAAGGAAGGATAGAGTGAAGAATTTTCTTGAGCTGGTAGAGACTAGTGGAAAATCACTCAGCAAATCCTGATTTAATTTTCTGGCACTGACTGGACCAGGAGTCCTGAGGTCATAGCAAAAATTCCACTCTTAACCCATACCTATTCAGGATTGGAGCACGGGGGAAAGAGTAGGACGTTATTGCCTCTCTTGATGGTTGGGAGGACCACAACTAAACTTTGCATAATTCAGATAAGTAACTGTGTGTATATTATCAGTAAGATAAGTACTACAATACACCCACTCAGAAAATGTTTAAACATTTATTTATTTATGACAGTAATAGTGGATACTCATTTTAATGTTATTAGCTCGTTATGTATAATTATCTAGAAAGATTGGATATTATACTTATACGCAGAACCTATTTTGACATAGGAAGTTTAATGATTAAGACTGTGGTAATGAAGAAAAGTATTATTGAGTATTTCCACTTTAATAGCAGAGACTGTATGTGATAAAGAAAAGGGAAAAGAAGATTCTGAGTTAAATGTGTAATTATATAAATTTAGACAGTAAACTCCATAGCTAGTAAACTGTGAGAAAATTACGAAAAGAAAACAAGAACTGTGTAGAAAGGAAAGAGATTAAGTCTAAAATTCTGTAGAGATAAAAAAATAAATCACTCGTATACATATTTAAAGACGATGCTTTTGATTAAACAATAGAGGAGACTGCCAATCATGGGTATAGGATAAAACGGTAACCCAGGACATAGTTGTCCCTCAAGTAAAAACTATACACGGACTTTGTAGGTGGTCCAGCCACCATGATAATTATCAGAAGAAGAAATAAACTACGAAGTAATACCAAGAAACTGAAAACTGGAATTACTTGATCAATGCTATAAAGACAGGAAGAAAGGCGTATTTCTTTAAGAGAGCTGAAAATATCATTTGCCACTTGAGCTAACTACATATCATCAAATCAAATGAACGAAGGAAATAAGTATGAGACAAAACTAAGATTGAAAACTATGCTTGAATGATGCAGAGGCATTGGATCCTAGTCAGCAATGTGAGAAAATTGTCCACATGTTGTGACTAGGTGGATTTGAGTATGCAAGGAAATGTAACAGCAAAGGTGTCAATACCTTAGCTGTCTGTTGCCCTTAGAGCAGATAGGGTTAGTTTAGTAACTGAAGAAGTTGAATAGTTGATTTGTGTCAGTCTATTTAGTTTCTGTTGATAGAATTATAGTAATATGTAATATCCCTGTTTAGGGCAGCCTCCCTATTGAGGGTCAGGTGGGCCCTACCACACTGCCGGGGTCTGCGTAATTGGGGGACTACGCGAGGTCCCCGTTCCGAGATGCTCCGGTGGGCCTTTAGACCCCACCCTTAACACCCTGGGATGCCGCCCTCACTAACAGTTCGAGCTTTTGGTGTAGTGGTTGGGCCTTTGTGGTATTAGAGCATAGTTCTGGCTCAGCCTGTGGTCTATGAAATTGGGAAAGAGACCTTACAGAGGCAAAACAGTTTGGAGAGAAACGATTTACAGTAGCAGCTACAGTGCCAAAAAACGAAATTGGAAGAGGGCCAAACTACAAAGGGTCAGATTTTTAAGGTTGGAATTAGAAGAAACCTTTTCTGGGTTTTTCTGGGTTTTGGGCAAGGATCACCTTCCCAAATTCCTAGAATTTTCTGAGTAGTTTTCAGTGGGTAAATTAGAGGCCGAAGTCAAGTAGTAGTGTAGTCTTGGAGCAGCAGTGCAGTCTCTGGAGGAGCTTGTGGCAGACACAGAACATGAGGAGCCTGTGATAGACGCAGAGCAGGAGGAGCCGATGGCAGGAGATGATGATGCGAAGAGATTTGGGGAGATTCTCCTCAAATCAGTACAGGATCTGTCGAGGCAGATTGAGGTGACGGGGCAGAAATTCACCGTTGTGGAGGCTAGATAGCGTGAGACTCCAGGGGTTTTCCAGATTGGCAAGGGATCAGGCACATCCCACCATTTGCCGGAGCATGATGCCACTCAGTATATGGCATCACATACACCCACACGTTCCACTATGCCCACTTTTCTAGGTGCAGACACAGGGGCAGGAGCACAACAGGAGCCAGAGCCTGGCCACATGGGTGATTATTTCACCGAGTATCAGGCATATGGGCAGGAGTTCAGGGATGCCCTTCCATTCAGAGATTTTGTTCAGCTCCAGCAGGATAGCAGACCCCACAACTTTCACAAAGGGAACAAGCACTCACATGACGGGGGCTTGTAGTGCACAGTGGGCAGATTCCATTTATCGACATTTGACGGGTCATCCAAGCATTCAGAAAAAGCTTGGGTGGAGAAGTTGGATGCCTCTTTCTGGCTTGACTGAGTATCGGAGGGGGAAACCATCAAAATAGTTACCTCGCACTTGGAGGATGACACTACTACATTTGGCGGAAATTCCGACACCTGTTTCCGACGCTTTTGACCAAATGTCGGAAATTTTCCCAAATTTTTTCCATCCCGCCCGAAACCGTCGCTATACCGACGTCTATAGAAAAGTGTCGCAATACCGACACTTAAACAAGTGTCGCAATTGCGACGTTTAAAGGAAGACGTCGCAATTGCGACACCATGGCCCAAAGCGTCGCTATTGAGACGACTCTAAACGTCGCAACTGCGACGCAATGTCTAGGTGTCGCCATTGCGACGTTTGGAGGCACCGTCCTAATAGCGACGCCTTTTCCGCCGTCGGTATAGCGACAGTTATTTTCGCGCTACATAAAAATACCAAACTTATATGGGCCCTACATAAAAATTCGAAACTTATATGCGCGCTACATTAAAATGTTTCGTATTTGTCGCAATAGCTACGTTTGATATCACGTACATAAAAATGTTTCGTATTTGTCGCAATAGCTACATTTGATATCACGCGCGCATTCGCTCTCTGTTCTTGCAGAACAGAATTTGCCCTCAGCATTCGCGCTCAGCTGTTGCAGAACAGCATTTGCCCTCAGCATTCGCCCTCAGCGTTCGCCCTCAGCTCTTGCAGAACAGCATTCGCCCTCAGCTCTTGCAAAATGGTAAGTTCTTACTGCAGGCCCTTTCTCCTATAGTAGGGTTGACTCTATTTGGGTTTTTGGTCAATTCCATTGGATTGTGTTAGGCTGTAGGGTTCTCTCTAGATGTCAAGAATCAAGATTCAATACCCTCTATTATCTTCATCACCCAATACAAGATTTAAATTTTTCCCAAAAAAACGCTTATTAATTTGGCAGCCATTATTTCTCCCTGCTTTAAAAACCCTACATTTAAATGAAAACAAGCATTGCATTTCAACTACAAAAATCTATTAGTGTTCAAATGTCCATGTGTGCTACATTAACGTCTGATATCACGCGCGCATTCACCCTCCGCTCTTGCAGAACACCATTCGCCCTCAGCATTCGCCCTCAGCTCTTGCAAAACAGCATTCGCCTTCAGCATTCACCCTGAGCTCTTGCAGAACAACATTCGCCCTCAGCATTCGCCCTGAGCTCTTGCAGAACAACATTCGCCCTGGATTCGCCCTCAGCTCTTTCAGAACAGCATTTGCCCTGCATTCGCCCTCAGCTCTTGCAGAACAGCCTTTGCCCTCAGCATTCGCCCTCAGCGTTCGCCCTCAGCTCTTGCAGAACAACATTCGCCCTCAGCGTTCGCCCTCAGCTCTTGCAGAACAACATTCGCCCTCAGCTCTTGCAAAATGGTAAGTTCTTACTGCAGGCCCTTCCTCCTATAGTAGGGTTGACTCTGTTTGGGTTTTTTTGGTCAATTCCATTGGATTGTGTTAGGCTGTAGGGTTCTCTCTAGATGTCAAGAATCAAGATTCAATACCCTCTATTATCTTCATCACCCAATACAAGATTTAAATTTTTCCCAAAGAAACGCTTATTAATTTGGCAGCCATTATTTCTCCCTCCTTTAAAAACCCTACATTTAAATGAAAACAAGCATTGCATTTCAACTACAAAAATCTATTAGTGTTCAAATGTACATGTGTGCATCACTTGTGTAGGGTATTCCTTTCCACTTTCACATTATCCAAGAATGTGTGCAGTATAGTTCATATTTTTTGTGATTTAGATTGTCTTGAAAAAGGAAAGGTAAATTATTTCCCATGGAAAAGAAGGTTTTCCCTTTTTATAGGTTGTTTGGACTTACGTGGAAAAATTTATGGTATGCCTTTCATATTATGTAGTTTAAATTTGAATTAACAGATTATTCTACATGAAAATATAATTACTTATGTGATGTCCTTCATCACTAATTAAAATTATAGGGTTTCAATTTCCTAGACTCTAACTCATCTGATGCTAAATTCTAGGTTCTCATTGGTGGATCACTCTTCCATTGATTTCCTTTCCCTATGGATCTTGTCATACTTTAAAAGTCATCAATGATACATATATTATTTCAGGTATCCCAAAAGGCTTTATAGTAGAACATATTGTGATTTTTTTTTGACACTTGAGGATTCTTTTTAGAACTGCAACGTGGTCTATGCTATCGAGTTATATATCAAGCAACTTGTCCTTAATAACCACACTATGAGGTAGGTTCAACCATTTTGAACTTGTTGGGACATAGCATATGAAGTTGTGTGATGAGTCCATATCACAGGTCTATTATGGTGAAAAAAGTGAAGACACGTAATGATAGTTATTATGTTAAAATTACTAGAAACATTTTCGAAATTATCCATCCTATCAAGATGTCAAAATTCCAGGCATTAGGTGTCAATACTCGTAGCTAATAGATAATAATAATAATATAAAAAAATCACAACTTTATTCTTGAAATATGATTGTTACACATTGGTAACCTAGTTCATGAGTTATTATCACCCAAAGATTGCAAAACAAACTTAAAATATAAATTAAACCAACATGAGAATCCAACTAAGGGTTTCTCGACAAAATCATGCCATAACCTGGCATTTTGAAACCCAAATTTGAATCCATCATAAGTAATACAATGCAAACTGAGATGGATTTTCAATGCATGTTTGCATGCTACACTTATTCTCTGTCTAGATATCATTTTTTTAAATGGAACCATTAGTCAAGCCCACAGTCCTTTTTATGTGAAAAATTTCAGCTCTATTTGAGCTCTTTTTTGCTCCACCACCTCCATAAACCAATGTTACACGGGGTCTCGCCCCCCACCTAGGGGTCTAGATTCCTCGCCCCCTCGCGCTCCGGGGTCTTGGGGACTTCTAGGGGATGTTTCCCTCACGCCCCCTCACGTCCCCTCACCGCCCCTTTTAGTTTATGGTTTCGTGTTAAAATTTGATGTGCCACTTAGCATATTTGAGAATCCAAGTGATTCTGATTCAGATGGTGACATGGTTGATCTTGATATATTCGTGAAGAAGTTGGATGCAGAGACTAGTGGGGCATTAACTTGAGAATTTATGCTCATTTATCAGTATGATGATATCATTTGATATTCATATGTTATGTTTTATGTTTTATGTTTCAGACATAACTTATTTGCGTTTAAGTTTTATGTTTCAGACTTGAGTTGTAAACTTCAGTTTAAACTCTATTTTGAATCATGATATAATATGTCATATGATATCTTAAACTTTATTTTCATTGTACATTGTTAGTAGTTACATTAATGATTATATAGTTACAAACTTACAAACTTACATGCATGATTGTATGATGTATTTTTTAACTTTTAACTTTTAAATTTGTTTCAATTATATGATTCATCATTCATCGATTTGTAATTTTATCATTTATGATTTATCTTTCATGATGCAAGTGTATGATGACTATATATACATTCCTTGCAAAAATATAGTTACATTATAAATATTAAATTTTATAATTTTTATGACCCCGACGTCCCCCCACGTTTCCTGAAAATTGGTAGGGAGCTTTTTCATAGGCCGCTCCCGCGCTCCCTCGCCCCCTCGCTCCCACCTCCAGGGGACTTGGTGGAACATTTCCATAAACATATGCAAACATATATCATGATCTTGGAATTCCATTACATATGTATGTGCCAATGTTCCATAATCTTGCCCCATCATCAATTTAAGAAATTTCCATTGAATATCAAATTATGGAGGGGGGGAACTTTTTGCTGCAACATTTGGCTCAAAATCGGGGACCATCTTCGTATGAGGTGAATGAGAACTATAGATATTTGAAGAAGTAGATTAGTGCCTTTTCCTCTGGCCATGGAGTCATATACAGTCATCCATCACAAAAATTTGTCTTTGTTCATTCTCACCTTGAAAGTTGCAAAAAATCATGCCCTAATTGAAATGACACTAAATTTGAAAGATATAATAAAAATGCAAGCTAAAAGTGCCCTATTAATACAAAGGGAAAACCTTCCTACCTACCCTAACTGAGATAAATTTTGATTGAATAGGAAACATGATATTTCCTATGGAGTTGATCCAACAACTTGTTAAATGTATGGGACTAAATCATGCATTTGATTTCCAGGGAAACATGCGCATGAAGAGAAAAAGTGCGGAATTAATGGAAAATCCATACATGCCACTTATAAAAACTACACCGAAAGGTCAAAAAATACTTAAGGCCTTAACTTAATTTGAATCCAAAAATGACAAAACGGGATTAGTGAAAACACGAGAGTGGTGTGGGTGAACAACATAAATAAAAAGTGAAGATACCTTTCCCCAAGATGCCTTTGTCACCGTTGTATGAAAACATGTTTTCCTTTCCCTTTATACATGCAAGTGAATGCATTATAGGTATGGTGTTTTCCCGAATAGGAGAAGCCTACTTAAATATATCATTCGTGGATTGAATGTTTGGGTGCCTTAATGTGCAATGACATGTTTCCAGGACTGAATTCAATGCAAGGCATATTTGAAACTCTAACTCTGTCTTCCGATGTCTTATTAGAAATTATTTCAGTTTTCATTTTGTGTTTTCAAGTTAGATATTGTTTTCAAGTTTTTACATTTATAATTTTATTGCAATGTGGCAGACTGATTAGAGCAGTGCAGGAACAACCCTGAGACGGGATGATCGCGGAAAGAGGCCAGTGGAAGAACATGTAAAGTGCCAGCATTGCTCTATCTTTAGGTATTTTAGTTATTTACATAATTGAAATAATATTAATTTTGTTCAAATATGCAGACACCTAGCCATGGTACGCCTGATGATTCCCTCTTTGAGGAAGAGCTTTTTTCATCCCTATCTCGAGTGTTGTTGTTGCAAAAAAAGGCACGAGATGCAACGTCGGAATTTAATGCTTTGATAGATGCGCCTCAAACACCTGAAACAGAAGAGAGGATACAACATCTTATGAGGCGGCTAAATAGATATCAGGTAATAATAAAAAGTCAAAAGGATATTTTTTTTTGTTCTGCATGAGATGAATTGTGATAGTTTGATTTTTAATTTTTACATTGACTAAACTAACAAAAAGTTCTTTTGTATGTAGCATTTTCTGGCATTTGCTGAACCCGGTGTTGGTGGTAGTGGGACACAAGGGCAAGAGATTGCCCAACAACCCTCTCGTACGCCTTCTACTCCTTTAGGTGCTAGCCAAGAAACACACCCTGCCCAAGCAGACACCCAGCCAACCGCTGAACGTGTTGGCAATGATGAGGCTGATATGGCCAACTACATTATTGCGTTTCCTGGAGCTACACGTGTCAGCTCCACAGGGACCATTAATGGCACGTTGTTGGTGAACGATGAGGGTGTCCCTATAAAGCATGTACAACTCCCAGGTAATTTTTAATATTTTAACTATTTCATGTACTTTATCTAAAACATATTTATCATGATTTTTATTTTTAAATTAATGATAATATCTTCTTTTTCTTTTGGTTTTATTCTGTGTAGGAAACAATGAGTTCTACAGGATTCTGGAGAGCCATGCGTTGGTAATTTTTGGCCCAACCATACGTACGGGGTGGAATTCCCAGAATTCCAACCTGAAAAAAGAACTTTTAGATTATCTAGAAGCCCTTTTTGGGGTCGGCACATTTGACAGAAAAGCGGTGGCTCAGGTAGCCGGCAGATATTTGAAATATACCAGGGACACCTATAGGACGCAATTGCAATTTAACCCTAGATATGAGCGTCCTCTCGCAGTTTCAGAGAGTGAGTGGAGAGCACTCATCCATGACGGAAAAGAGAAAAGGGAAAAGAAAGAAGGAAAAATGCCAACTGGACCCGTAAGGTAAATTACAACTTTAATTCAATAGCTTTAATTTTCTTTATGTCTAAAATAAAAGTGTGCTACGTCATATCTGACTTCAATCTTTTGATGCTAGGTTGCGTGACACCTCAAAGGCAACCAAAGCTAGGATTGAGAAAAAGGGCCATCACAAGCTAGGCCAGGGTGGCTACTTGAAATTAGCTGCAAGAATTGTAATTAAGTAGCTAAACATCTTATAATTAATTGTATCGTCTTCCAACGTTTTTGTAATCCTATCAGATATGATTAAAAATACACAATCATATATAATGTAGGGTGATGACTTTGGAACAATAACTACAGAGGAAGATAAAAATATTGCTTTACGTTTTGGCTATCAAGCTGTAGTTGAACGTCGCAGAAGCTTGGGGCAGGTCCCAAGATCTACAATGCCTGATAAGGTAAAACATTAACCTTTCAATATTTTGGTTTTCGTCCATAAATTTAATGTCTAACAACTTTGTTTAAATCAGGGGAGCAACACTACCGACGAGGTAAATAACCCAGTTTTAGAGCCAGATGTAGATGATCCTCTCGTGCAGCCTGATCATTGTAGTGGGGACCAGGCCGACAATGCTGCTATCAGTGAGGGCCGTGACGGTAATTAATTTCCACTTATAATTTTTTCTAATTATACCTTGATGGTTGTCCTTATAACGTTTTTTGTTCAAATGACAGAGAATGTTTCCCTTGATGATCTTACCACCAGAGAGGATGACAGGGCAACAGTCCCAATGGCGACAACTGGTGCACCAGGTAAATAATCTCATTGCAATTTTTTTTATTAATATTACCGAACTAGTTCAATGATATTTAAAAACTGACAATTAAAATTTAATATTATCTATTTTTGTAGGCGATGCCCCGTCACTGGATGAGACCAGACATCGTGACTACGCAACTAGGTCAGTGACGACAACTGGTGCACCAGGTAAATAATCTCATTGCAATTTTTTTTATTAATATTACCGAACTAGTTCAATGATATTTAAAAACTGACAATTAAAATTTAATATTATCTGTTTTTGTAGGCGATGCCCCGTCACTGGATGAGCCCAGATATCGTGAATACACAACTAGGTCAGCAGTGCGGGTTGAAAGGCATGAAACAGGAGCAGAGCACGATGATATTGATGATGTAATTAGGAGCTTTAGAAATAGGAAGAAGAAAAAGAAAATTTGATAATGTAAAATATTGTATTATTATAAGACAAGCGTTACCATACTTGGAACGTTTTTTGCGTTATATAAAAAACTCATTTATCATACTATTTTTATGTCAAGCATTAATTTCAATGTTTCCTTGCGTACTTTTGTTGAATTGTTTTTTTATTAGTTATTGAATATTTTTTTTTATGCTCATGAAAGTAAAAAATGAAATATAGATTGGGTATTGGGGAATTGAGAGTGATGTGAGGGGGGGGAGGAGGGGCCATAAGAGCTTCCACCTTCACGTGGTTGGCCCTGTTTAGTAGAGAATAATTTATTGGAGCGATTTAATCTTGGAGCAAACCTCCCTCGATCCAGTGTAGCAACAAAAAAGTCACTGTTGACTTAGTTGCTACTCTTTCAGATCGTGGGAGGCTTGTTCCAAGTTCATGCGACTCCAATAAATTGTTCTTGAAACGAAGAGGAGCTTATTCAGGTATGTTTTGACATTTTCAACATATGTTCTAACATTATCCTAAGAATGCATCTTAGAGTAAAAAATACTACATCAATTACTTGTATTTATTGTATAGATAATGATGGATTTTAATTGACTTGGCAGTGCAGGTACAAATCCTCTTGCATCATGAGCAATACAACTTGTCAACCAGGGTCATGTCCAGGATATTTTTGCTTGTGCGCTTGACCGGGTTCGTAATGTCACATTTTGTAAGTTCCTTTACAGTTCATAATTCAATATTAAGCTTGTTCATGATTATTATCTAGGTTTTTTGTATGTGTTTTTTCATCTATTTGATTGTAAGAAACTATGCATGTTTTCTGTTGTTCACTATGATTTCTCCCATTACCACTCCCAGGATGAATCCGACTTTATTGTTACATAGGTTACTTTATTGTTACTATGATTTCTCCATTTACGATTTCATAGGTTACATCATGTAAAGTTGTCAATCTCGGGTTGGTGATGAGCTTTAGTTCTCCAGATTTGGGGCTTTTTTGATATTTTCTCCCTCATGTCATTCCTACATCACCTCGTTGTTTGAGCATGCCAATTTTCTACCACTTGTACCAATTGGCACATGTCAATCTCTGAGTGGTGCCACATTTCACCTATTTTCAGTGAGAGTTTAGGGTTTCTCTAACATAGCTTCGGAAATCCGATTCAGTGCCTGCTTGAATATTGTCACATAATACTTATGGTTTGGATTGATGAGCATGTTCTGAATGGTTGGTTGATTCATAAGAACCACCCATAAATCTCCCTTCCTCTAACACACAGAAAATGAAAATTTCTTTGACAGGAGACAGAGTTTCAATACTTTGAAAACAAACTTCTATTCCCTTCAATAACTCAAAAAAAAAACTATTACACTACTTCCTCACTGAGAGGGATTACAAAATTATGACTGCTACAAAACGCAGTGCATAAAACCAACTCATTGTCTGTTCAAAACAAACATACTCTGTCTCTAAGACACTCTGTTGTGTTTTTCCCTTTCGCACTGTTGTGCATACACACTTAAAAAGTTACACTCAGTTTTTCACTTTTTACACACTGCTATGTAATAAAAAATTTACGTACTGTCTATAAAAAAAACTACCAAGCTTTTTCGACCTTTTTATTTTTATATGTCGGAACATATAAAACATATTTTAATAAACCCTCTTTTAAAAAAAATAAAATTAAAACTAAATTCTATGGCCCACCTTTCATTTCGCATATGATATATATATAACATATGTATATATTAAACTATCAAAACATTAAAGAACCCTTTCCGTCGGACTTCAAAAGTCTAAATAGATTTGAATTTCAAACCAAATTCGCATTCCAAAATGGGATGCTGACGTCTGCCTAATTTTAACTCAAATTCTCAATCCAATGTGCCCTATAAAAAATTCGGGTCCGGTTTTCAGGTTTTCAGATTCCCTTCAATTTCATGCGATCCAATATTAATGCTCCACGTGTCCTCCTTTTGAATTTAAAAAACTGTCGGGTAAATTTCTGTTTGTTTAATTTCTGGTTGGTGAATTGCGTTAATGCTGGCTGTTGTGTTTAAATACAACCCTGTACAGAAATATGGCTGTGGCTGTCTACAAAAAAAACTTGCAGGAATTTTAAATGCTGAATTAAATTTCTGGATGGCATGCAAGCAACCTCCAAAAAAAAATGTTGCTGCTGCATCCGTCCTTCTGCTGCAGCAGTTGAAGTTAAAATTCAACAGCACAGGGTTTAATAAGTGAGGGTGTAAAGGTAAATTTTTGTCGATAGTACTGGATTAAGATCATCTATTCATTTTGTAGGGTCTTATGGTGTTTGGTTTTTTAGTTTTGGGTTGGGCTTATTGAGTCTAAGATAGTTTTTGAGTGAAAAAATTGCTATCAGGTATTAAAAAATTTTGGTTCTTTTGTCAAAATTTATGAGCTTGTTAGGAAATACAAAACCGACAATGGTTGTATCTTAAATTTGTGGAAAATAATTTGAAATGAAACCTTTTTGTTTAGGTTGTTGCAGCAGGTGCAAACCCCATTCAAATTACTAGGGGCATTGACAAGACAATAAAGGCCCTTGTTTAGGAACTCAAAATTTTGTCAAAGGAGGTAAACGCTTGCCTTTTGAGTAGGCTGGTTTTCCTTTTTGCTGATGGTTTGGTGTATCTAATTGAATTAGTTGCCTAAGGTATTTTGGTTGCAAACTCCTTTTCATTTTTCATACAGTATTGGCCTTGTGGAATACATTTTATTGTGTGGTCTTGTTAGATCTACAACATTTGTAGTTGTTTAGTCTTATGGCCGAGGTGCACTTTTATTATGGAAATAGTTGATGCGATATTGTCATTTAATCCTTACTACAGGGTAGCATGTTGAGAAGTTTTTTGTGAAACATTTGGTATTCAAAATGACACTTGATCCTATATAGCATCATGCACTTGACTTCAAAATTTATATTCAAAGTGTGCCAGACAATTCTTGCAAAATTTCAAATATTTAGGTTGTTTTAAACCATTATCTTTTTCATGTATTGGATGCTGAAAATGTGAAAAACACTTTGGTATGAAACCAACTGGTGAATAATTTCCAGCACAACAACCACTTCCAAGACATGATTTAGAAGTAGAACAAACGTGCTTATGAAGCATAGAAAGATATCCTTGATGCATTGTCAATGTTTGGCTAGGGTTATTTTTGGAGAAAATAACTCCTTATTCCTAGAATAGTGATCTTCAATACGAGTAAATGCCAGAGAAGAGAGATCATCGTGTGACGCAACAAAACTGAAATTGGACCCCTAAGGAGAGTTGGTGTGTCTGTGTTCGCTAAATCGGCATTTTCCTTGGTGTCTTTTGCATTGTCCTCAATTGAAGTGATGAAGCTTATTCTTTGTAGGTTTTATTATCAAATTAGTTTGTATGTTAATACTATCCACAATGGTTGAACTTTAATTTATATTCCCGACTTTATATTATCTCCAATCCTTATAACCAATGTTTAACTTTCAACACTTTGTATTTATACTCCACGTTTCTTTTTAAATAAATAACTTGTAATGAACTTTCGGCTCTATATTTCACCACCCGGCCTTACAACAATCACGCTCCAGACTTATGCTAATTATCCGCCAATCGTTTAATTAAACAATTTCATTATACTCCGGCCCCACCTATATATATCAATAACCAATCAAACACTCGTATCGTACCTGGCTATCCTCCACACACCTTAGTTAACCTCTGGGCAAGTTCAACGTGCGACCACCGTCCGATGGCCCTTCTCCAAATCAACGACTCTTGGCAATTTCGCTCGGCTTCCAACGTCGGGCTTTAACGTGCGATGGCGTGGGTTAAACGGTTGTTTGCCGGGGTCACTTCGCCACGTGTTGCATTCCCTATGGAATCGCTCGCGAATAGGAAATACCGCCTACTCCGCAAAAGCGGTGCGATATGGGCAACCGGCTTTTGTGATTCCGCTCGTGGTTTTGGTAGAGGGCTTGACCACGGGTGCATGTCTGGTTCCGCTATCCTTTTGTTTGTTAACTCATGTCCAATCCTCGGGTCAAGTTCCGAAAGCACAACAATTTTGTCTCTTTATTAAGCGGGATTTTAATATGTGTATTATCAAAGAAAACCAACACAAATTTTATAAGAAAATTGTTCAAAAGTCGAGCCCGCCGGACTTCAAACGGCGATAAACCATAATTCAAACCAAATTCGCGTTCCAAAATAGCCTGCTGACGTCGGCCAATTTTGTGACACGAATTTCTTATCAAATTCGCCCTAATATTTTACGGGTCCGGATTTCCACTGCGCGAGCGGCCCAAACAAAGATCTGCTCCAATCAATTTCTGCCACGTGTCCTCAATAAAACTTGCCCTGCTCCCGGCTGCGGGTGCATTCGATGGCGTTTAAGGTGATGGGACATGGATATGGAGATTTCATATCATTCGCATTAACATTTAACGCTGTTCAATTAAGTTTTCACATCAAATCTACATTAATTAATTTTTAACATTGTTCAAGATCGGACCTCCACTCCTCTGAGCGATTCCGCACGCTCCAATTTGATCCGGCCTTCGGCTCTCATTATTAATGATCAGAGATTCATTATGACGGGCGTCCTTTGATTGCATTGCAGACGGGTCGACATACAAAATGGAATATAGCCATGGTTTTTCAGAAAAGCCGGTTGCTGGATTACATTGTCTGGTAACTGTGACGATAAGGAGAAGTGGCTAGCGGAACTTCTGCCTAGACTTTGCTGCATATTTCCATTTCTCTCGGTTCTGTCTCTGTCTGTCTTCCTCTGTTAATTGGAATTCTGCTTCTTCGTCTCTTGTGCCCACTGCGCCTGAGAGTGCACCCATGCCTCGCGTGCGTCATAGGATGCGTTGCCGCAGGGGGAGCACTAGAGGTCAATCCCGGCGCGCTCCCCCCGGCCTCAACGAGATGACTTTCGGCAGTCCGGTGATTATTACTTAGGTCGATATCCAAATACTAGGAGTGGGCGGGGTCGGCTTATGGCATGCGGCCCTTAGTATGGATTCCCCTGCTCCTCGTTTCCCCACAGCTAGTTCACCTTCTCCCACGACACGCACTGCGCAATTTTACTTTAATTTCTCTCTCAACCACCCACAAATCACAGCTTCAGTCACTGTGGTTTTCCGCGAGGAGGCCCAAATGGAGGAAGAATGCACCCGTCCGGCGGGTCTGAGCTCGGAAAAAGCCGGCCAGCATTCGGGCCTTCAGGAGGGGAGCCGTGGCATGCATGTGGAGGTAGCACCTAGCGATCCTGGACCTTCCGAAGGATGGTGCCGAATCGTGGAGGAACCGGCGGAGGATTAGTTTGGTTAATTTGTTTTTCTTGCTTAGCAGGCCCAGTTAATTGGGCTGCTTTTAGTTTATTTTACTGTGCTGGACCTTTAAGTAATATTTTTGAATTCTGTAAATTAAACGTTCAAGACTGGTTTCCCCGTATGAGGGCAGTCTTCTTAATTTTTTGATTTTTTGATGACAAATTTGCCATGAGTATGGCGAGGCAATGTTTTTGACTTCGGTGTAATTTTATTCGCAATGTTAATAGATTAACTTTACTTTGAATTCTCACATGATTAGCGTTTTTCTTGATCTGTTCAAGGATTTTGGGTACTTTAATTTGTATTTGGAACAATGGACGTCAGTACTCTATCTGTTGCTTTACTGTTCTACATACTACTATTTCACTTTCTTATAGATGCCTCGAGCATATTTGAATGCTTTCTCAGATTGTCGATAATCTCCATGTGGACCGTTACTGGATTTTATATCATGTCCCTGTATGGGGTATTTTTCTATCATTGTCTGGGGTGGTACTTCCACTTTTCTTGATGGATATTTGGGTTCCAATCTTGAGATGTGAAAATGTAATGACTTCATGGACTGTTTTACTTCATATAATATATTCAAAATAGCATTTTTTCTCTTTTGAAAAAAAAATGATTAATGTTTATCATTCTGCCTTCAAAACTAGCGATGCTAGTCTATGTTGCTGGTTTATTGATATGGTCTGATGGTCTTTTTATATTTTGGACATATCACACTCCTCACATGATTAGCGTTTTTCTCTTTTCAAGGATTTTGGGTACTTTAATTTGTATTTGGAACAATGGACGTCGGTACTCTATCTGTTGCTTTACTATTCTACATACTGCTATTTCACTTTCTTATAGATGCCTCGGGCATATTTGGATGCTTTCTCAGATTGGCGATAATCTCCATGTGGACCGTTACTGGGTTTTATATCAAGTCGCTGTATGTGACATGGGGTATTTTTCTATCATTGTCTGGGGTGGGACTTCCACTTTTCTGGATGGATATTTGGGTTCCAATCTTAAGATGTGAAAATGTAATGACTTCATGGACTGTTTTGCTTCATACAATATATTGAAAACATCGTTTTTTCTCTTGTGAAAAAAAAAATGATTAATGTTTATCACTCTGCCTTAAAAACTAGCGATGCTGGTCTATGTTGCTGGTTTATTGATATGGTCTGATGGTCTTTTTATATTTTGGACATATAACACTCCTCACATGATTAGCGTTTTTCTCTGTTGCGGGATTTTGGGTACTTTAATTTGTATTTGGAACAATGGACGTCGGTACTCTATTTGTTGCTTTACTATTCTACATACTGCTATTTCACTTTCTTATAGATGCCTTGGGCATATTTGGATGCTTTCTCAGATTGTCGATAATCTCCATGTGGACCGTTACTGGGTTTTATATCAAGTCCCTGTATGTGACATGGGGTATTTTTCTATCAGTGTCTGGGGTGGGACTTCCACTTTTCTGGATGGATATTTGGGTTCCAATATTCAGATGTGAAAATGTAATGACTTCATGGACTGTTTTACTTCATATAATATATTCAAAACAACGTTTTTTCTCTTTTGAAAAAAAATGATTAATGTTTATCACTCTGCCTTCAAAACTAGCGATGCTGGTCTATGTTGCTGGTTTATTGATATGGTCTGATGGTCTTTTTATATTTTGGACATATCACACTCCTCACATGATTATGATTAGCGTTTTTCTCTGTTGCGGGGTTTTGGGTACTTTAATTTGTATTTGGAACAATGGACGTCGGTACTCTATCTGTTGCTTTACTATTCTACATACTGCTATTTCTCTTTCATGGACTGTTTTACTTCATATAATATCTTCACTTTCATGGACTGTTTTACTTCACTGTTGTAGGGTCTTGGGTACTTTAATTTGTATTTAGAACAATGGACGTCGGTACTCTATCTGTTGCTTTACTATTCTACATACTGCTATTTCACTTTCATGGACTGTTTTACTTCACTGTTGTAGGGTTTTGGGTACTTTAATTTGTATTTGGAACAATGGACGTCGGTACTCTCTCTGTTGCTTTACTATTCTACATACTGCTATTTCACTTTCATGGACTGTTTTACTTCATATAATATCTTCACTTTCATGGACTGTTTTACTTCACTGTTGTAGGGTTTTGGGTACTTTAATTTGTATTTGGAACAATGGACGTCGGTACTCTATCCGTTGCTTTATTATTATACATACTGCTATTTCACTTTCATGGACTGTTTTACTTCATATAATATCTTCAAAACAACGTTTCTCGTCTTTTAAAATTTTAAATTTTTTTTTTTAAATTGAACCCTCCGTTGGTCTACCGACGCCTTGTAGACGTCGGAACTGCGACAACCTAGAAACGTCGGAAGAGAGACAGTATGAAAACGTCGGAAGAGCGACGGTCCAAACGTCGGAAGAGCGACGGTCCAAACGTCGGAAGAGTGACGTCTAAAACGTCGGACCACGTTTAGTCGGAATTGCGACAATTTACAAGCGTCGGAAGAGCGACGCCAAAACGTCGGACCACGTTTAGTCGGAACTGCGACGGTTTATAAGCGTCGGAAGAGCGACGTCCAAAACGTCGGACCACGCTACGTCGGACCACGCTACGTCGGAATTGCGACGGTTTATAAGTGTCGGAAGAGCGACGTTCCAAACGTCGAACCACATTTCACCGGAAGTGCGACAGTTTACAAACGTCGGAGGCGCGACGGTTTGTGAGACGTCGGAAGAGTGACGCTTGTTCGGAACGACGGAAGAAGTGTCGATAGTGCGACACTTTTTACTTGCGTCGGAACGGAGACGGCATGACAAACCACGGTTTGTCCACCCCCGAACTGTCGCTCTTGCGACGACTATGTGTCGGAATAGCGACGAATTGGCCGTCGGAATTTCCGCCAAATTCTCTAGTGT